>BLSF01000080.1:0-71959 GCA_012862575.1 Parietichytrium sp. I65-24A
CTCAGTGCGCAAGCAAAACCATCCCTGGCACAATTGTATGTATGTGTCTTTGCAATACCAATAAGCATTTTCATATGTCTTGGCTACTGTGAAGGCAATCAACCGACTTGATCATCCGTGGTGTACAGTACCGGTACCACACACTTTATGGAAAGTCGGACTCGGATAGGAGGAGTTCAACAGCTCTTCGCGGAGCAAGCTATAGCAAGCCCCCCATTTTGAACCCGTAAAATTCCTTGCGCATTTTAGAGACAATCAGACCCACCCAGCAGGCAAGCTTCCACTTTGTCCTTCATTTTGTCCTTGTCTCGCATCCGCAAGCTCATGAGATGCAATGCATGACTTCCAACGGCAAACGCCAAGAAGGTATCGCTCTTGGAGAGTGGCTAAATCTGCGTCGAAACTAAGTGCTCAAGCTTGATATACAAACCTAGGCGACAAACACACACAAACACACATCTTCTTCCCATCTCCATTTCAGTCTCACAGTAGTCTCTCACATTCAATCAACTCGTCGTTCTGCCTCCTTCCAAGTTCGACCAAGCGGATTTCCGAGAATCAAAACATGAATTTCGGACACCTTCTCTATCTCAGAGCAGCAATTTGAACTTGGAAAAGCTTCGCGCCAACGAATAACTTTGTTGTGGATTTCACCTCATCAAGGTTTTCTCTTCGATTTCCCAAGTTCGGCGCTAGCAAGAAGGGCCGTGGGGATTTCTCCAGAGCTCCGAACTTAAGTCTGTCCAGAAAAAAGAGAGGATAACATCGCCCAATATATATATCACCCACCTCGCCAGGGGGGTTTATACTAGTACTATGCAAAGAGACATTTGCTTCCATAATCCGGATCTTGAGAGCCTAACGCACCCCATTTTTAGGCACAGCTATGGTGTGGAGCCGTTGGGCATCTTTTTCTCAAACCCAGAGGCCGTTCAACTTCGAACAGCTGGTGGAGCAATGAAGCAAAACATGATTGTCGCTTTTCAGAAAAGGCTCTGAAATTCAATGTCGCACAAGTATAAACTGAAGGCGCTCCTCGATGAGAAGTGTCAGAAGTTGTTGTTAATTATGTTCGTGAGCTCTTAGTCATATGCATTTCGTTACTATTTTTGGTGGCCGCATAGCCCTTCGAGAACCAAGACGCGCAAGTCTCGAGTTTGCTTGCTGCGCGAGGATTAATCTGTGGAGGAATACTCGCTATATTCTTGGGAGTATTCATGGGTGGAGTAGTCACCATCGCCACCGTCGCCAGAGGAGTAGTCGCCACCATCATCATCGTCGTCATCGCCGGAGCCAGAGTAATCGCCTCCGTCATCATCATCATCATCACCAGACGAACTGTACTCTCCACCTTCATCAACGCACTCAGAGTTGCTAGAATCCCAAGAGCAGCCTTCCACTTTTCCGCCTTCGCACAATGACTTCGAGGTGAGATCAGCGCATTCCACATCTGCCAGTGCTTTGCATTCCGAGCTGGAAATCGCAAAGCATGGGCCATCGGAGACCGCTGCAAGGTTCTTGCCGCAGTAGGTAGACGAGGTGTAGTCTGCACAAGTCCACGCGCTCGCATCCTCGCTGGTGACGCAAGTCTTGGCTGTGCTGTCCAACGGGTACTGGAAGGAGCACTCATCCTTCTTGGTGCAGACAGAGGAAACGGTCCCCACAGCCTCGCAAGAAGCCTCAGTGTACGGCACGCAAATACTGTCCTCGTAGACGCAAGGACCATCGGACAATTTGTAAGAATCTGCGACACAGGTGGCTTTGCTTGGGTAGTCACCGCAAGTCCAAGAATCCACCTCCTCCTGGCTCATGCAGCGAGTAGTGGATCCGTCGATTGGCTTGATGAACGTGCACTCGCTCTTTTTGGAGCACTTGGACTTATCCGTCCCGATATCATCGCACGAAGCTTCGGAAAGCGCTATGCAGCTTCCAGAAGAGCTGTAAAGGCAGGGAGCATCAGTCACCTTGCTGAGATCAGCATTGCAGAAGCCAGAGTTGCTGTATTGGTCGCATGTCCACTCCGCAACATCGGTGCTGTTGAAGCATGACCCACTCTTGGTGTTGAGCTTGATTCGATAAGAGCACTCATCATCTTTTGCGCAAGTCTTGCTGCTGGAATAGTCTTCACATTCCAAGTCTGCCGTCGCTTTGCACTCTTTGGAAGGAGTGTAAGAGCATGGCCCGTCCGAAACCTTCAGTTTGTTCTTCGAACAGTCCGAGCTGGACGCGTATTGCGAGCAAGTCCATGAGTCAACGTCAGCCTTAGTGTAGCATCTGCTGGACTTCTCTCCAATGTATGTGCCAAAGGTGCACTCGGTTTTGGCGTTGCAGAGATTCTTGTTCTTAGCGAAATCTTCGCAGGTCGCTGAGCCAATAGAAGCACACTCGGACCCGGACACAAAGCATGGGGCGTCTGGTACGGACGATGGGTCTTTGGTACATGTCTTGGTGGAGTAGCTCGAGCATGTCCAGGTTTCTGGAATCCCTGCGTCCATGCAGACTTCAGCTCCGCCATCCACTGGAGCGCTTACNCTATGCAGCTTCCAGAAGAGCTGTAAAGGCAGGGAGCATCAGTCACCTTGCTGAGATCAGCATTGCAGAAGCCAGAGTTGCTGTATTGGTCGCATGTCCACTCCGCAACATCGGTGCTGTTGAAGCATGACCCACTCTTGGTGTTGAGCTTGATTCGATAAGAGCACTCATCATCTTTTGCGCAAGTCTTGCTGCTGGAATAGTCTTCACATTCCAAGTCTGCCGTCGCTTTGCACTCTTTGGAAGGAGTGTAAGAGCATGGCCCGTCCGAAACCTTCAGTTTGTTCTTCGAACAGTCCGAGCTGGACGCGTATTGCGAGCAAGTCCATGAGTCAACGTCAGCCTTAGTGTAGCATCTGCTGGACTTCTCTCCAATGTATGTGCCAAAGGTGCACTCGGTTTTGGCGTTGCAGAGATTCTTGTTCTTAGCGAAATCTTCGCAGGTCGCTGAGCCAATAGAAGCACACTCGGACCCGGACACAAAGCATGGGGCGTCTGGTACGGACGATGGGTCTTTGGTACATGTCTTGGTGGAGTAGCTCGAGCATGTCCAGGTTTCTGGAATCCCTGCGTCCATGCAGACTTCAGCTCCGCCATCCACTGGAGCGCTTACGACGCAGCTACTATCTCCTGCGCAATCACTGGTGGCGAGATCCTCACAGGTCTTTTCGGCCTCAGCAATGCACTTGCCCAAGGCAGAGTACATGCAAGGCGCATCGGAGATGGTGAACGTTGAGGTGGTGCACAGCGACGATGAAGTGATATCAGAGCAGGTCCACTCTTTATCTTTCGTAAAGCACACGGCTTTTGTTGGGGAGTACGGGGTCACGTCCAACGTACAGTCATCTCGGTCCGCGCAAGAGCTTGCGCTGATGGCCTCGCAAGGTGCAGAAGCGACGGAGTAGCAAACGGATTCGGAAGCGTACCACACGCAAGACCTATCTGACACTTTGCTCGCGTCCTTTGAGCAAGTTTTCGAGCTGGTGTAATCAGCGCATGTATACTCCTGCCAGTCGGAAAGCTCCAAGCAGGAGGACTTTGCGGAGTTGATTGCAGGCAAATACTTGCAACTGGAGTTCTTCGTGCACTTGGACTTGCTAAGCTTATTGCAGCCATCCGCAGCAGCCTGCTGCAGCAGCAGCGCCATGAGCAAAGCCTCGATCGCAAGCTTCATTTTTCTATGCTCTTGATGTCGACCAGAGAAAGTTGAATGCCTGATTGGTGACTGCGATCAAACCCAGAGCAGCAAGCAAAAACCAGCTCTGACACAGCTGTATGTGTTTGCAATGTGATGAGTATCTCGGCATGTCTTGGCTACTGAGAGGGCAATCGGCCGATTTAGTTATCCGTGCTGTACCACACACTGTATGGGAAGGCCGGGTGGGAGGAGTCCAACAGCTCTTCGCGAAGCAAGATTCCCATTTCAAACCCGTAAAAGCC
Organism: Parietichytrium sp. I65-24A; assembly: GCA_012862575.1. Taxonomy (NCBI): domain Eukaryota; class Bigyra; order Thraustochytrida; family Thraustochytriidae; genus Parietichytrium; species Parietichytrium sp. I65-24A. The sequence continues at coordinate 3,973 of BLSF01000080.1, forward strand.
CTCGTGTATTTTCGAAGACAATCAGACCCACCCGGCAGGCCAACTTCCATTTTGTCCTTCGGCTCACATCCGCAAGCTCATGGGATGGAATGCATGGCCTCTAACGGTGATTGCGAGATATTGCGAGGAAGGTATCGGTCTTGGAGAGTGGCTAAATCTGCGTCGAAACTGAGTACCGGTACTCAAACTTGATATGCAGACCTAGGCGACAAACACACACAAACACACATCTTCTTTCCATCTCCATTTCAGTCTCACAGTAGCCTCTCACATTCAATCAACTCGTCGTTCTCCCTTCTTCCAAGTTGGACAAAGGGATTTCCTCGGATCTCCCTACTTGTGTGTAATATAATATTCGGACACCTTTTCTATCTCGAACAGCAACTTGAGCTTCGAAAAGCTTGGCGCTAGAGAATGACTGTTTCGTGAATATCACATCCGGCCAAATTTGAGACCTTTCAACGACAAAGATAAATCTTCCCAGAGGGAATGGGGGACAACATCGCCCGATGCTGCCAACCCCGCCAGGAGGTTGACACTAGTACTAGTACTATGCAAAAAAGACATAAGTCAAAGCTATCTCAGCAAAGCTTCGAATATTACAGCGCAGCAAGGTACTCACAGCCAGTACTGAGTACCGCACTGCCACGAACCTGGAAGACCGTCCAACATCTCAGCATAACTTATCTCAGCAGCTTGCTCCTTGAGTCAACCTACCTTTCGACCACACATTGTTCTTCTTTCTTTGTTTGTTTCTTTCGGGGCAGCAGGTTCATCTGAGGTCCCAGCAGCACTCTGCGCGAATTCCGGGTGTAGGATATACACGGCAGAGTAGAGCCGATAACATCTGGAAAGACCTCCCTGAGGCTCGGGTGTGCTAGCTAGCAAATTGCGACTCGCTGTCAAGCTATGAATGGTGATGACCAGTCTGATTCGCGGTTGGCGTGCATTTCTTCCACTTCCACTTCACCCACTTCGATGACCCCATGATACCCCATGGCTGGCACTGCCTGCGAGTAGTGAATCAGAGCGTTCGAACCTCTCTCTCTTTTTCTTTTTCATTCTCCCTCTTCCCCACCTCCATCCATCAACCTCCCTCGCGTTTACCGATGGCTTCCGATGGCACTTGAATGCAAAGTATTTCAATCAAGCGATCCGTCTCCGCTGTTGGGCCTGTTGGGCCGTGCCTGTCGTGCAATGCGGTCATTCGGGGCGAGATAAAAGGAGATCAAAATGGAGTCTTTGCCTATGCTTTCAAAAGTGACTTGGTAGCCATGGATTGGTCGGATTGGAAGCCGTTTGGTGCGACATATTCATTATTTCGTTGATGGAATTGATGGAAAACACGTTTTCGAGGTTGTTCCGATGAACGAATTGCATTGGAAAAATGAACTCACCAACGCTCCTGGCCCGAAGATTCGCTTACTAATTGCAAACACAATGCATTAGCGAGTCCGCTGGAGTCGGGACAAAACAAAAAGCCAAATGTTGGGTCTGCAAGTCCACTCGAGCTTTCGTCGCCAACGACAACAAATTGCTCAACAATTTGACAATAATACACCTCACGAAACGGGTGTTTCGCATGTAACAAACAGATGATATTTTTTTATCTCTGCACAACGGCACGAAGAGCTTATGTACACTAAGCCACTGCGTTTTGTTGTAACAGTAAGCTCATGATAAGACCTAGAGTAAAGAGCGACTGGGAAGGAGGGGGTCTAGACTGTCTAGCTAGACGCAGATGCTTCCTCTCCGACAAAGTTTCTGTTTCCGAATGACAAATCGCCCGCGTCTCTTCTGCCACTTCAACAATAACACTTTCGAGGACACCCTCTTAGCCTGACCGTTGCACCGCCTTTTACTAGTCTTCATTAGCCTGGCCTTACCCCGACGAATTGACTAGATTGGACCCCACCATCGATGCAGTACGTTGTTAATACTGCTTTACTCGTAAGAGCTAATAAGACATTTGTAGGTCTTATTAAGCCCGAGTATCCGCATTATTATGTACTATGAGAAGTGCTACGCCAGCACTTGTAGTGGGCGTTATGGCTAAGCTTTAGCAATGCTGTAACTGTAAGTAATTTTGCATTGCATTGGGTTGTATTTCGATTGATGAACAGTGAAATGCATTGAATGTTGAAGAGATTGAGGAAAGTGGTGGGGAAAAGCAAGTTGAAAATCGCGAATTGCGTCTGGTTGCGACTAGTTCACCAGTAAGTTCCACCAAGAAGATTCAAGCCAAGAAGACTTACTCCTGTCACGGCCCACGTTGCTGGTGCGACCACTGTCTTGTTTTTGACTCCGACGCATTGAGAGCAGAAGACTCCGACGAGCCGGGATGGTCGGGATGCATCGGAATGGATCAAAGAATTGAAACCGCCTCGGACTGTAAGCCTCCATAGCCTTCATTCGTGTCAGGTCCTGCTGGCCCTACTTTGCGTCGCCCAAGTGTTTGGTTTCGGTGGTCCGCCGAGAGACCTGGACTTTGCTGTCACTCTGCGTCCTTCTCCATGCTGGTTTAGATGTGCTCCGTATCCCGTTGCCACTAGAACCGAATCCAACGAGACTGTTTGATCGACTGCGGGACAGCGGAGCAAGTTGTGGTTCAAAGGATCTGGGCTTCCCTGTTCTCCGTCGATCGCTTTTGATTGACTGTGAATTGATTGAGATTGATTGATGTCAAGATTGACTAGATTGACTGTGGTTGTGAGATTGATGAGATTGACCTCCCTGACTAGGCCAGCTAGTAGTACAACGTCACGGTCTAAATAAGTGCAACTATCAATCTTAATACTAAATGGGTGACTATAGAACAAATGAACAGCTCGCTGGAGAGCACCACCTTTTCGCGGCAAATTGCGCATCATTTTCTGCGACATTTTTTCCCGATTTTCTCGCCATTTTCATTCCATTTTCCCTGACGAGTGCTACGGCTCATATACCCCCAATCTAGTGAACAACCGAGCAGTTCCTCCCCATAAGACCCACCAGGAACTACCATAGCCCTCGTCCTCCCTTGCCTCTCCACGTCAATCCACTTAGCCAATCCGCTATCGCACTTCTTACTGACACCTCAAACCTCCAATTAGGCCAATCTGGAACGTAGCAGTCATATCAACCCAATTACCGTCTAACTTAGCACGTTACTAGGAGCCTCAGTAGCCAGCGGGAGTCCACAGACATGTGAGAGAGGAAAATGTTCATCGAAATAACACAGAGAGAGAGAGAGAGAGAGAGAGTGCTCGCGGACCAAAAGTGCGTACGTCTCTTATAGAGAAAGAGATAAGGAGAAGGAAGAAGGTGTGTGTGGGTATATACGTTCTCGGCTGTGGGTACTCGGTACGCTGTGAGCAGAAGTAGTTGGGCCTAATCGTGTGTCCACGGGCAGAGGAGGAAAAGGAAGAGCGCATAAGAAGGGCGGTAAAAAAAAGAAAATGCCGACGGTGAGCTTGGACAAGAGTCTGCTGTTCGCAGCATTGGAGCAGGAGTACACGAGGGAGGAGTTTGACCAGCTGTGCTTTGAGTTCGGCATCGAGCTGGACGATGTGGTAGAAGAGGAAGGTGGAAAGGAGACGTATAAAATCGATATCCCCGCGAACAGATATGATCTGCTGTGTTTGGAGGGACTGGCGCGGGCGCTGAGGGTGTACAAGGGAATGGAGCCCGCTCCAGTGTTCAAGACCGTGGATCCGAGCGCCGATGTCAAGGAGAAGACCAAGATGGTGGTGCGGAAAGAGACTGCGCAGATCAGGCCTTTCGTGGTGTGCGCTATCCTTCGCGGACTCAAGCTTGATGAGAACTCGTACCAGAGCTGCATTGATTTGCAGGATACTCTGCATCACAACATCTGCAGGCGACGCACGCTCGTGGCGATTGGCACGCACGACCTCGATGCGGTCGAAGGGCCTTTTACTTACGAAGCCCTGCCACCTGAGCAGATCCGCTTCGAGCACCTGTTCGCCGATAAGGAGATGGACGGCAAGGAGATGATGGAGTGGTTCAGAACGGAGCCTGAAGGAAAGCACATCAAGGAATACACCAACATCATCTACGATTCCCCAGTGTACCCAATTATCTACGACAAAAACAGGACCGTGCTTTCCCTTCCACCCATCATCAATGGCAAGGTTTCCAAGATCAGCCCAGAGACGAAAAACATGTTCATCGAGTGCACTGCTACGGATATGACCAAGGCCAAGATCGTCTTAAACACATTAGTGGCTATGTTCTCAAAGTATTGCTCCGAGCCAGACTCTGTCGAGATCGTGGAGGTCCTCTACGATGAGCCAGTGGTGCCTGGCGGACAGACTGAAGCCATCACATCCATGTCCTGCCCAGACCTGTCAACTAGAGAGCACAGCGCTCGCGTGGACGAGATCAATTCTACCGCTGGAATCCAGCTCGAGGCAGAGAAAATGCTTGACCTTTGCAATCGCATGCAGCTCGGACCTGCTCGCCTAGACGACGAAAAGAAGGTCCTGACCGTCACTGTTCCAGTCACTCGCAGTGACATCTTGCATGAAGTCGATATTATTGAGGACATTGCGATCGCTTATGGTTACAACAATATTGCGCGCACCGTGCCGGTCAGCCATCGGGCCGGCAAGGAGCTTCCCATCAACCTGTTGGCGGATCTGCTGCGATATGAAATTAGTCGCCAGGGGTACACCGAGGTTCTTTCTTTGGGACTGTGCTCGCGCGACGAGAACTATACGTTTCTGAAGAAAGAGGACGACGGACTTGCTGTCTCACTGGCAAACCCTGCAACCTTGGAGTTCCAGGTCGTCCGCACTTCCCTGATCCCAGGGCTACTCAAGACATTGGGGGAGAACGCTTCCCAAAAGGTCTCTGAGGGTATTCGCCTCTTTGAGATTTCCGACGTGGTGCTAAGAGATCCAAAAACTGTGGAGCAACGCGATGTGGGCTGCAGGAATGAGAGAAGGTTGGGGGTGTTGCACGCTGGCCTCGCCTCAAGCTTTGAAACTCTGCACGGCCTCATCGATCGGTTGATGCAGGTGCTTGCTGTGGTGCCTTCGGAGGAGTACTGCCCAGAGGCTGCGAAAACCCCACTGGTAGAAATGCTTGTGTCCACTGGAGCAAGTATTGGGGATTACAAGCTTGTGGAGAACGACCTTCCAATGTTCTTCCCTCAGCGCGGCGGGAAGCTTATCTGGCGCGCAAACGGGAAGAAGGAGTATGAAGAGATTGGTATCATTGGTGTCTTGCACCCAGAGGTTTCCAAGGACAATTTCGGCATTCCGTTCCCTTGCACAATCTTGGAAATCAACATCGAGCCTTTTGTTCGGGAGTGATTGAATTCTTTCCCAATGACTTTTTTCCGAGTTGCTTTCAACTAGAAGAGAAACGGACAAAGTAATAAAAGAAAAAAAAAAAGAATTCCAGAGTAGTAGCCTTACTTGGTGATAAGTTCTCCTCAGGCGAATTTACCTTATAACATTCCTTCCTGGTCTTTTTTATAAATCGAGCGATCGGGCTACAGCCGTTCGTACAGAAGCACGCAAACAGAATGACAAAGCCCTCAAAAAGTGAGATTTTTTCTTTAATACTTTTTTTACCTCTCCTCATTTTCGTTTTGATTGCCTTGTGATATATCTGTGTTACAGCGAACGGCCACTTTCTTCACTCTAGCAGCAACCCTTTTGCTGCTGATTCTGGCCCCCATTTTGTCCATACGGTGCAAATTGTGGCGAGCTGGTCACTCCCACTTTGATTCCATGAGCCTCGTTTGTCACATCATATATACCGTTTTCAATATTGCTGTAGATTTTCCGAGCAGTGGACACAAATGCCTCCTCGACATTTTTCGCGGTCTTGGCGGAGGTTTCCAGAAAGATTAGACCGTTCTCATCTGCAAACTTTTTGCCCTCCTCGTAAGAGACGGCACGACGATGCTCGAAATCGAGCTTGTTTCCGATCAGCATGATCACCATGTTGGCATTGGCATTTTGCCTTGCTTCTTCGAGCCACCGCGTTAAGTGATTGAACGTCTCGCGCCGGGTAATATCGTATACCAAGAGCGCTCCAGCGGCCCCACGATAATAAGACCTTGTTATGGATCGAAAGCTTTCTTGTCCTGCGGTATCCCAGATCTGCAGCTTGATTGGCTGTGGCAGGAGCAGAAAACAGACACGTCAGCATGCAAATCTTGAGCGTCGAGGGCCAGCTCGTGAGCAACAAGGCCCGTCTTCCACAGTCATCAAACTTACAGTGTTGTTCTCCCCAAGGTGAATAAGCCGTGCGCCAAATTCCACCCCAATGGTCAAATCATCTGCAGCAGAATATCAACGCATCCGTCCACACGCAAATGACGAACAAAACAACGAATAGAGAGAGGGTCAGCATCACACACGTTTTCATGCATAAAGAACACCCAAGTCGCCAATTCGTCCATTACGAACGACCAAAAACTGTCCCACACCGGCTCCACCTCCTTCCAACGTACGAACTGGTTGAAAACGCTTGTCCGTGAACTGCAACAGCAGGCAAGACTTTCCCACTCCAGTGTCCCCGATGATTATGTACTTGAACAGATACGCATAGCTCCCCATCTTGATTCCGTCCCTCGCTCGATTTTCCCCCTTTTCCTCTTCCTCTCTCTGTGTTATCTATCCCCTCTCTTTTTCTCCTCAACTGTGCAGCGCTCCCGTTCTCCTTCGCTGCCCTACCCTGGAGACCTCGTGCCCTGTTCCTTGTTCCTTCTTTCTTTCTCTCCCTTGTGCTTCCTTTCTGTGGGACTAATTCGCGAGTGTCCTCGCTCGGCGAATAGGAGAGTTTATTTCTGCTCTTCTTTCTCTCTCTCTCTCTCTCTCTCCAGCTTCTTCCTTCATTCCTTCTCTCTCACTCTCTCTCTCTCTCTCTCTCTGTCTCTTCCATCCTGCCACGGCGTTAGAGTTTAGAGTAGTTGGGCCGGGGACTCGGACTAGGAATGTGTAGGACTCGCGGGAGATTTTCCACGTTTCGCGCCTTAAAGTTCCGGTGGGAGTGGTATGGTGCCGGATACGCTTAGCGCGATGACGTGGTGAGGAATCCTCCTTAAATTAGCGCCAGTGATTCGACGAGCCTCCTTAGGAGGTGTAGGAGTAACCAGCACTCATTAGAAGCAGGCGGTTACGCCTTTACGATAGTGGTCGGTACGGGGAGTTTGGATAATGGCTACGAACAGTTCTCTTGTTCTTTGGGCTCCCTTTTCTCTCCTCTTCTTCTTACATAGATTACATAGATAGTCTCTTGAGGGAGTAGCGTTCATTAAGACCGAGTGGTACATGTTTGTTAGGGATAAATCTAACAATGGGTTGGTGCACTTTGCTGACTTTGTTATTGTTTCTCTTTTGCGATTCCTTCTGCGACGTACATTGGGGACACTAGTCGCTCGGTGAAGTAGCCTAAGAAGAATCTTGCGGGAAAGATGGACCAAGGCGTTAAAGTAATCGCGGTGACGTTTACAGTTGGACGTAAGTTGTGGCGTGCAAGGATACTGCAAAATTGTACCTTTTTGCATACGCACATCGCGATGCAGGGACCGCTTTGGTGACGAAAGGCGGGCGAAGGCGTACATATTTTCTTGCTACTGAGCGTTGGAGTGCGCATGAGGATTGGGTCTGACTTGTTATTGTGGTATTTCGTGGTTATTGTATTGTATGATGGATGGCGCAGTGACGATCGGCTTCGTTCTTGGGTGGAGGGCTCGCAAAGCGGCTGCGAAGAATTTCAAGGATGGGTAATACGGAAAGCTTGGTTCGGAGAATTGCTTTTGTTGTGTGCCTTTCGATCATTGGTGTGAACGACTTTCTGTGAGCTCTTTCTGGCTTCAGATTTTGCTTTTTCATTTCACGTTTATGCTTGTGAATTTGTTTTCGGAAACAAGCTTTGGTTGTTAACAGCAGCATAGAAATCAAAATTCAAAACGATGTTATGTCTTTCTTGACGAAACTTCTGATGTGACAGCGAGAAAACACAAAAAGACAAATAATGTGAATAACAGTATTCAAGCAAATAAAAGTCAACAGCATTCAACAGCACTCTCCAACAGAGAAGAGTTTGCTGTGTCGTGCGTCTGGCGATAGACTGGTGAACAAATTAGCATTCCAGGCACTGATGCTGCGAATGTGTGCGGTATAGTTCAAAAGTATGGAAACAGGGTGTAACAGCGCGGCGCAAAGGACAGTTAGGCGGCCGTGCTCGAAGCCATGGAGATTCTCTTCATGAATGTAATGCTTTGTCGTTTGATGGACTCCGCAAGACTCATCATCCTCTGGTTGCGCTTCTTTTGTAGCAATTCAGCGTAGTACCAAAGGCGCTCGACAACGACAGGCTCCATTGAGGTGGCAAGAAAGCGAGGCAGCACATCTTTCTCCATCGTCGTGTATGCCTCGTGAGCAGCCTTGAAAAATATCGTCTGGCGGGTTTTGTGTGGTTCCTTGAGAAGGATGTTGTTGATCTCTTCTAGATGCTTGGGGCTTACGCAGACCCACATTCCAGCCCCGTCTTGCAAAAAGTGGCCATAAATCTTGAGAGCGTCCATAATTACGCTGACTTTACTCATAGGCAACTGCAAATTGCGCGCCATATTCATGTGCATTTGGGTGCTTACAACCGTGCTCTTCTTCTTTCGAGGTATCCTTGCTGCCTCTTCAAGGATGGCTTGCAGCGCACTGTTGGCTTGCGTGTACTTGTGACATCTGAAGCGCTCGGCGGCGAGCCAGAAGAGCAGGTTTTCGCTAGCATGCTGTTCGCTGCTGAACGCCTTGAATTTTTGAAGGAGAGTGTAGTCGTTGAGGACATACTGCAGCGGAAGGTGCTCTTTGCTGAAAAACTCCCGGACTTCTCGCTCCTTCTGGCGAAGCGCAAACTGCGAGTCCGTCTCCTCGAGGTCAATGTCAGTCACCTCCGTGAAATCACTAAACTCTGACATGCTGTAGCCCAGCACAGACGGCACCATTTGCCTCCGCTCGGCGATCCTCGTGGGAGGCGCCGCCTTTGCGCGTCCGTGATACGCTTCTCTGAACAGCGTCGTCGGATTCCTCTTCGCTACCCGCAGGTCAGACTCCGTTTGGGACCCACATATAAATTTTCTCAACATGATTTCCCACCTTGAGCAGCAAACCCGCGCCGTCCCTTGCCTCAGCGTGGCTCCTTGAGCTCTGCGAACCCGCAGCAAACCTGCTTTGGCCGTCCCTCTGCTTTTCTCTTCTTCGAGCCGACTGCAGCCCCGCTTTCCGCTGCCCGGGCTGCTAGGCCAAGCGTTCAAGCAAGTTCGCAGCAGCTCAAGTGCGAAGAGTACTCGACGCTTTGCGTCACCGCGCAAGATTCACGGCACCTCACGTGAAGGTACGCGTTCAGTACTGGCGGTACAGTACGCCTTCCGAGTCCCGACAGTGGGAAGTGTATTCTCTGCCGAAACAAAACAATCAGCTCAGATGCAGACTTCTCGACACATCTGCTGGCGCTAAGACCGCAGGTTTAGCGGACCTCGTCGAGACTGCTGGGGCTCTAAGCACGAGTAACTTACCTTGCGAAGTATACTTTCTCTACTCGGAAGGTACGTACGGCAGCAGGTGGTTTGACGTAGTTTACGCAGTTTACGTAGTGCAAGATCGTTCCACGTCGGTGGTGTTAACGCTGCGCAGCTAAACCCCCAAACCCCCCCTTTCTCTCTGTCTCTCTCTCCCTCCCTTTCTCTCCGTTTCGCTCTTGTTCTGCCTGCGCACTGGTACGAGCTATTGTGCTGGCAGGAGTCTCGCAAGGCGCCTTTGTGGTCTCCTCTATCTCCCTTCTGGTCGACAAAACAAAGTAAAAGTTTAGATTTTGGTTTGCCACTGAGCGTGGGAATAAATCTCCAAACACCGTCAGCACTGCTTGGTGAGGTTCGTCGATGGCATTGAAAATGAAAGCACATCATGCTCCTGTGTCTCGCTGCAAAAGAGACTCCATTCAAGTTGTTCAGAATTTAGACTCCGAGGATTCCGATGTTTGCATCGCACATCATCGCACTCTTCGACGAAATCAACGAATTCGACGAAGCTGCCTGCTTGCACTGCTCATCACTGCTCGCAAAGTCTTACCTTGTGGACCAGCGCAGCCAAGTGGCGAGCCAAGTCACGGCACAGGACCACGATTGTCTGTCTGTACTGATGATACTGAGTACTCAATACCCAGTACCGGTAAAGGCTCCACGCATGCGCCGCTGGCCGCTGTGGCCGGCTCGTATGGGGCTCACCAGACAGCAGACTGAGTCTCTTGTTGATTGAAACCTTTTCCGGGCGTCAGGACAGTCAGGGCTGCTGGGTGTTGGCGGGAGACTAGGTTATCAGATTCGAAAACCGCGCATGCCGAAGAGCACAGTCCACTATTTAGATGCGTTGACAAAACAAGAACCTCTCTGAGCAAGAATGTGAAAGAGCCAAAGTAACAAAACCTCCACGCCATTTCCCTCTTGGGACTTGCACGTCTTTGTTGTGGAACTCGACTTGCCATTGTAAGATTCCCTGACGCCAGCCACTTCATGACCGTGAATCAGCCACAGCAAGCCACAAGCCAACGAATGAACGACTTGTCATTCTTTCTTACTAGCTAGCAGAAGTACCGGTAGAACAATTTATCCAAAGAGACAACTCATCACCAACTCATGTTGAGCTCTTTCAAAATTCAGCAACCCACTTCACTTTCTCCTTTCTCATTCACAGTCAATTTCCATTCACCGCAACGCTAGTCAGTAAAGTTGCTCTCAACTCTAGCAAAAGGTGTGCACCTTGAGCAATTTTTCATCAGTGAGTTCTATGAGTTAAACATATATGTTTATACCCCCCTTTTCCTCTCCTTTCGTCGCTATGTGCTATGTGTGCTATGTGTTATTCGCAGCCAAGTTACGATTAGCTCTCCCTCGATGAACGCTTGGTGAGTGTGAGTAGGAGATGAGTCTGAGTCGGCTCCGAGTTAGTCCCAAGAGGGCTCTCGCCTCGCCTCTCACACCTCTCACACATTCTCACACCTCGCTCTCACACTTTTCCACTGCACTGACAGCCTGAGCTGACAGGTGAGAGCTGACTTAGCTGACAGCTGAGACAGCTGTCTCGCAGTGGCATTCGGATATTCTGATATATTCTGATGCCGCCGTGGATAGCTAACGGTTTGGAGCCATCGCATCGTGACAGAAGACAAGTTACTGCGCCACTCCTTGCAGGATTGCGCGAGAATTGCGCGCCGCGGTGGCCTTCACCAGTTTCCAATAGCATGCTGACTTCCGACTCTTCCGACACTTTGTGTGGAGTCTTCGGAGCGGTACTTGCAGCTAGCGCGGCACGTGATTTAGGGAGTGAGTGAGGAGTAAAGTGGCACGCGACTCTTTTCGACGCATTTTGCACTGCGTAAAGTTAGACGCTCTCGGGGCTAGTCGCGAAGAAGTAGCCGAGTTGTGTGTAGCAGCCAAGTATAGAAGCGTAGTGCGAACGGGTTCCAATCGCTGATATCTTACGTATTTTATTAGCGACTTTGTGTGTCAAGATCTCATTTGAGCTCCAGTTGAGATTGACATGGAAAATGCAGCGTTTGGGTTCCAGCCAATGTTGCGTTGACGGGTTCGTGTCCGGTGCCAAGCTGCCAGCCGCCACGGTGGTCCCGACTTGTCTCGTTGACGGAAGATATCTTCCTTGCTGAGCGAGGCTTGTGAAAATACAAATACCTCGTCAAGGCGAAGATGGTTCATGTCCGGGAGAGTGCAGACGGATGCGGGACTCCGGAAAAGACACCATCGGTCCACGAGCGAGGGACCGACAGGACGAGGCGACAGCGGGATCTGTGCAACCTGCGCTCGATCAAGACGTTTTAAACACGCGAAGGCTTTGGCGACTTTTGAAAAGCCAAGAGATTTTGCATAGTGAGGCTTGGTTCTCGATGGTCAACGAATAGCACAGCTCTGGGCCGAGGTCGAGCCCGTCGAAGACTTTGGAAAGCATCATCATCCGAGTCTCCGGCTTATTTTATCAGAGCAAAGCGAAGGAGAGATAGAAAGTGTCGGTGGCTGAAAAGCTTGAGCAGCAAACCCTATTCCTCCAAGCTTGGAGCATGTTTTCGATGAAGAATGTCTTCACTGTGAATCAAAAGCCAACAGCTCGCTCCAGCGACGTTTCAACTGCGTTTGCAGACGATACGAATTCGAGCATGAAGGTTGTCCATCCAAACAAGCCTCGAATTTCACTTCAAATGATCGTAACTATTTAGATTGCACATCGCAATACAGCAAAACAGTAGAACATCAAGATTTCAGCTCAAATTTGAACATTGAACACAGCCAGCCAATTGATGAACCCAAGCTTGACAACATCGAAAGCTCTTCATTCATTCTTTCTCAACAACAAAGAACAATCAATCAATCAATCAATCACTCTCGCAAGCGGAGAACACGAGGGAGCGCGTTTTGTACACGAACAACGAACTGGCACTCCTTTCGACCACTGGTACCACCCGTCATAGTCCATGTCATACGACTTGCAGCTCCACCTCCAGCGGCGGCAAGGTTTAACAACACATATCCACTTACTATCCATTGTTACCATCCATGCAAGCCAGCGCGTCGCACAGACGTGAGGCGGGCGAGTGCCGTCAACAACTTCAACAACCCAACAACTTACGGAGACGAGCACGGGGAGCGCGATTGTTTGCGAATTTCGTGTCGCGGACAGGGAGGAGAGGAGAGAAGTAAGGGGCGAAGGAAACGGACCGGAGATCAATTACGTTTGACTGTGCAAGTTAGTAAGCAGAATGGTGAACCTTTCGGCAGTGCGAGACGGCGGAGACAAGCGGCAGAAGACGCTTTGTGCGCGAGAGATTCAGGACTATCTGAATTGCGTGCGCAAAGGAAACTTTGAGAACAACGTGTGCAAGGCCGAGTCTCTGGCAATGGACAGGTGCTACGACGTTGCGGTGATGAACAGGAAGAAGCTCCACAAGCCAACGACAAACTATCACTTGCAGCGCCTGGCGAAGAAGATGATCAAAAAGTGAGCGAGCGCCGGAGACTGGAGTAGCCCAGTCGCAGCCGGGACCTGTGAGCCATTTTGACTTCCAGCGCCGCTTTTTGTTGTATAACCCGCCCGTGCAGAAGGAGAAGAAAGTTCACTTCCTCTTCTGTGCATTTGCCTGACGTTTGCGAGCCCGATCAAATGATTTTTCTTGAAATGAAGGGCAGTCGTATGATGATGAACACCGACAGAATAATGAAAAAATTCAATTGCAGCTCTTTGTAAACTTTTTAATTTGGCTTCTGTTTGCTATTGAAGACATCAATATCGATGCTGAATGTGAAATAGCTTTGGCCGATGAAGAGAATGCATGAAAGCGCTTAAAAACTTGTCCTTCTCGGTGCAAGCGAAGGTGAAGTAAATCGAAATGCAGGCAATCCGAACAGCGTGAACCTTCCCGCCAAGCCAACAAAGGTGCTTCCACACAAAGCAAATATATGAGATATTGACTTGATCTAGGGGTCTGACGTGCACAGAGAAAAGGTTGATTTACTTTGCAGGGTCGTTCTCGCAGACACGTTGCCGCTTCGATGGGTCACCCCGCTCGACCCGCCAAAAGTCGAGCAGGGTTAAATTTCGCATGCGCTTAGGTCTTCCAGGCAGTGATTCGCTTCCATCGGCATCAAGACTTCCTTTGATGCAATCTTCCTCGTCCAGCAGAAGCTCTTGCGCAGCAGGAGGATCTCGCTTGGAACCGTTGCAGCAGCGCGAACTTGGCGACCTCGAAGGGGTCCAAAGTCTCATTCCACGCCTTTGAAGAATTGTATGCGGATTAGCCTCAATGTCAAAGTGCTGGGATGCAAAATTTGTGGCGCTCATTATTGGTGTAGAGGTCTCTATTGGAGCTTCGAATTCAGCGTCTGATTCTTCTTCCTCGTCTTCTTCTTCTGCCCCAGACCCTACTTCCCAAATACGCAACGTTCCGTCGTCGGAGACAGACGCGATTGTGTTTAAATCGGTCGGGTCCCAGTCAACGCTGCCGACCTCTTCGCCGTGCCCGCTGAGGCAATGGATTGGATCATTGTTGAACATGTCATCAATGTCCCAAATGTATAAATTACCATCCCCTGATCCGCTCACCACAAATTCGCCGTCATGTGAAAAGCAGCTTTGAACTGCGGATAGTCCAGATGTACGCATTCGTTAGCGGTGATTTTGTTCATGAGAGGGCAATCACGTCACAACTTACTGTAAAACGAGGGGCACGTGTACCCAGGAAATTCGGGCGATGGACTTAGAACGCGAGATCTGTCCTGCCACTTCTCGCGAGAATATTGAAGCCAGTCGTAGACGACCAAATCTGCAGACAAATAATTTACAAGGAGCTTGGTTCCATCAGGATTGAAGGAGATGCAAGATATGCCTGGACTGTCCCGCCCCTGAGTTGCGATCTCTGGAACTTCTATAGTCTGGACTGGAAATGGCTTTTTCTTTTGGCAGCTTCGCAAGTCCCAAAATTTCACAAGTCCGTCATTAGCGCCGGATGTTGCGAGCAGGCAGTCGTCTCTTGTAGGCTGAACGCAGGTGATGTTTGGCATCGACCGCTTCGAGCTCTTTTGACCCGCAGAAAAGTGCAAGCCGTCGAGCTGCAAAGTAGCCTTCTCAGAGGATTCGGTGCCCGAGGTAATACGAGAATCCCAGAGGCAGACCAGCCCGCCACGGCAACAACTCACGAGGAGATTCGGATTCGAGTTAAACGGCCTCACGCAACGCACACTCGACTTATGTTTGCCAAAGTTGCACAACATCTCACCCGTATTCACGTCAAAGACTCTCACCATACGATCGCCCGCACCAGTAGCGATCTTCGTGTCAGAATCCAGCCATGTCATATCGAAAACCGCATTACAGTGCGCCGTTATACTGGATAGTTTGCGCGCCCCATCGTCTTCCGCAGAGTAGAGAGAGACGGCGCCAAACTCGTCCCCGACAGCTACTCTCGCAAACTCCTGCTGTGCCCTTGGTGTCCTTGCAAATTTCACAACGGTGGGGAGAAACTCGAGTCCCACCAGAGTCTCGCTGCGTTCCCGCATCCGCCGGGCCACCACTCTCTTCGCAAACCTTTCCTCCGTCGGCCTTCTTCGCCAAGCAGTCACGCTCTCGCGCAATCCAGGAGTTACGCATTGTCTTCCGCGTGATCCATTGCCGCCCACGTACTCCCTGTGTAGCAGCGGACGAAGCAACATCTCCTCTCGAGTTTATCTTTCTCTCTCACTCACTCACTCACTGTGTGTGTCTTTTGAACACCCAAAGACTTGATCGCCGAATCGTACGTAATCTGCCTCAAATCACCTCAATCCACGACCCTCAATCGTCGCGTCTGCACCTGCGTCCACACCGCTTCTCGTTGTGGATCCCGCTCTCTCAATCTCAGGCGCCGCAACCACAATGCAGCAGCTCGCAGACCTCAGCAGTCTCAGCAATCTCGCCACCACAATGCAGCAACTTGAAGAGTCAACTTTCCAGACTTCAGCAGTCTCAGCAATCTCAGCAGTCAGAGATGTGCCGACCAACATGCACTTCACAACGCCAGCTTCCAACTTGAACTACAATTTGAAAACACCGCAACAACACTGATACAATCGTTCAAGGCGATAAGAGTATAGCACGCTCTTCGAATCGAACACCTGCACCGACAGCGCTTCGTCTGTGCGCAATGCGCAACGAGGAGAGTGTCTTGCTGCGTTTCGCCACGGCCAATAATTGTCACTTTCTCCCACGTTGCCACGTTGCCACGTTGCAATGCGATGCGCTGCGCTGTCTTTGCGAGCGATGCTGAGAGCGTGCGGCGAGTACGGCTTGGACCTGGCGATCGGCGTTCGGTCGACGGCAGGTGGGAGCTCGTGCGATTATTGTGTGCAAGATCCCTCTCCGCGCCTCTACTATTGGCATCGCAAGCGTACTCTCTCGCTATCTAATTTCCGCGCATCGGAGCATTTATTGGCCTCCACGTCTCTCTTTTCAATTTTTCAAAAATGAACGCACACCCACTCTTATAAAGCGCCCGTATACTCTTAACAATTGGGAGGACAGGAAACAAAGTTTGAATTGGGTTCCGCAAAGCTTTTGCAGAACGCTTTGTGAGGAACGCTTTTCTCCCAGGCCCGGAACGCATTAGTCACATTATGTCACATTACGGCATTATTATGCATTTATTATGATTATTACTAAGTAGTATATGATATTGTTATTAGTGATGACTATAGCAGTATTAGGGCAGTCGGGAGGGTGTCTTGGTCGGTCCACTTCCAAAAGTTGCAAACACACGCATTCTTCAGATCCACCTATTGCGTTCTAACGAAGGCGCTAGAACCCACCGTGGTACCAGTATTCCGTCTATTAGCCTGGTAGTAGTCCTAGTGATTGCGGTTGCCGTCAGTCATTACTAGTAGTGATGAAATGTATGAAATGATCAAATGTGCGTTTATGCAGTTTATGCAAATCCCTACTAGCCAGCCAGCGTCGCCCAAAGCAACAGAGTCAACAGAGCAACAGAGCAACAAAGTGCGACGAGATCAGCCATTTTGCGCAAACTGTCGGGCCAATAGGCCAATAGCGCATGCGCAGACTCGTAGAAGCTGAGCGTCGACTTGGAAAGTGGAAAGTGGAAAATCCTCAGTCCCGATTCATCAGCGATTGCACAAAGTTGGAGGCTCTTGCCCGTAGTGCAGAAAGACCTCGCACAGTTCACTAATTCCAACGTCTTGTTCGAGGGTTGCCAGCGCCAGCGTCGTGGAGCGAGTGGTTAATTCAAGGTCACGGTCGTGGGAGCAGGATGAAGGTGGAAGGCAGAGTGAGTGTGGTGACCGGGGCGGCATCGGGGATGGGGAGGAGTCTGGTGTGCAAGCTTGCCCAGCTCGGATCGCATGTCGCTTGCTGTGATGTGAATATGAAAGATTTGGAGGAGACGGTGGCGATGGCGAAAAGGATCAACCCTAAAGTTAGAGTTACGGGCCATCGCTGCGACGTGTCTGATCGTCAGCAGGTGATCCAATTTGCGCAACGAGTGCTTGGCGAGAACGGCGGGAAAGTGCACCTGTTGTTCGCCAACGCAGGACTAACGAAGCCAGGGGCCCTCATCCACGACGAAGGGATGAGTGAGGATGACATCGCGGCATATGAAGCGTCCTGGGACAAGTGCTTTGACATTGATTACTTCGGGGTGCTCTACTGTGTTCGCGCTTTTCTTCCGCACATCATCAAGCAGGACGAGGGCTTTGTAGTCCTCACTTCGTCTGTGAACGGGTTCTGGACGTGGCCCGACCATGGCTGCTATACCTCGGCAAAATTCGCTGTTCGCGGACTTGCCGAGTCTCTTCTCGTGGAAACGTACGTCAAAGCCCCACATGTACACGTGGCATGCGTTCATCCTGGTGGGGTCAAGACTGGAATCGTCAAAAACTCTTTTGTTGAAAACGAAGGGACGAAAAGTGTCCACTCTGATTTCACCTCGGTCGTGGACCTCAGCTCTGATGAAGCCGCAGATTGGATTTTGGACGGTGTGAAAAAGAACCACACGCGCATCCTTGTGGGCTACGACGCTATTTGCTTTGACATCATGAACAGGGCGGGCCCACACCAGGCCTACAACCTCTGGAAGGCTCTGGGGCAGGAGGGCCTAAACTCGTTCAACCCAGAGAGTATAGAGAAAACGAGGCAGCAAATCATGAGAATTTCTCCTCTTGGGTGGATTCGCGTGATGTACAATGGCGGCGGTCGTTTTGCATTCTTCATGTGGCCATTTTTACTTGCGAAAATGCGGAGAAATCTGGCCTTTAAGGCAGCTGTGGGGCTATTGACACTTCAAGCTCTACGCACCGTATACAGGAGATTTTCGAAACTTTGAGCCAGAAACTAATGATGTAACCTCTTCTCAAGTGAGCATGTTGCGATGTTATGATTTGTTTTGTGGATTGATAAATTGATAAAAAGTCATGCAACACACTAGTACTCCTTCGCTTGCCTTTCTCTTTCTGACATTTTAAATGTAATTTTGATTGACAAAATTGAGAAGGAGAAACTCATATTTTGCTATGCGAGTCCTTTGCCGAGGCCTTGCCTGAGAGGTACCCGAAGAGAATCGCGTTAGAAAGAGTTACACCTGAGGCTGGATAACTAAAGTTTGTGGAACTGCGGACGCAATTCCCTGCCCCGTAAAGTCCTGGAACAGGCTTGTCGTATTTGTCCAAGACTTGACCTTTCCGATTGATGCGCGGTCCGCCTTTGGTATCCAAGGTGCCCAATCCCATGATCACAGCGCAAAGATTCTTGCTATCAAGCGGGAACATTGTCTTGTTTGGATATGCGTTGTCTTTCGCTCGAGGAGTGTGCCAGCAGTACTCTGCAGTGTTGTCTCCGCGCCCAAACTCGGCATCTTTTCCTGTCTTGGCGTACCCGTTGAATCTTTGCAGCTGCTTGTCCAAAGCCTCAGCGAATCCGGAATCCAGCTCGAATGCCGAGTCAATCGAGGCCATGCGTTCCTTGATCTTTGACGCCAATTCCTCAACCGAGGACCCTTCGATCAAACAATCCTGTCCACCGTCTTTGCCAGGGATTGGACTACCAAGGCTCTTGATCGGCCCTTCATACTTGTCGCGCGATCTCTTGTCGAATACGTAGAATACGAACCTTTTCTCTGGTTTGTTAAACATCTGCATTCCTCTTTGCTGATAAAAATTCTTTTCACATGCAAACCTTTTTCCTGACTTGTCTACCACGAAAAAGCTGTCCCCATTCAAGAAGAACACACCAATCCGCTCTGGAAACTTCTCAGGCAGCACGACTTGCTTGAGCCAAGCGCGGTTCATTCCTGACAGAGGTATGCCATGATTCGCGCAAATCATTGCGAAATCGCCAGTGTTGGTTGGAGCAGAGCATGATCCAAACACACCATCACCGAAGTGCGCCTCCATCATCTCTTTGTTTCGAGAGAAACCTCCGGATCCGAAGATGACCCCTTTGCTGGCGCCCACGCGCGACACTTGCCTCGTTTTGGCGTCCAAAACCTTGCATCCGAGAACCCGCCCACCAGAGGCGTCAAAGATGAGATCGACAACTTGGGCTCCCATTCGTATTTCGCTCTGCGCCCCAAAGCTTCGGACGGCTTTTTCGAGCTGACGAGAGGTGGTCCCGCCTGAAGGCGCGAGCACTTTGCCGCTTGGGCACAAGTCCAGGGAGTTCTCCGCGCAGTAGCTCGGCATGAGCCTGGCGAGATTCGGCAAGTTGGACTCATTGATCCCGGTACGCCTACTCATGTCTGCGTTCTGCGCCATTTTCTGTCTGAGAAGTCCTTCCACTCTCACGGCGTCTTCATCATCGCGAACTCCGACGGCTTGTAAGTTCATAAAACCTTTCTGCTGGATCTCCTCAATCGTGGCTGGCCATTCTTCCGCAAACGCCTTCATCAGCTCCAGATCCCCTGCGTCAGGCTCTTGGTCTGGATAAGCCAGGTCTTTCAACAGCTCCACAATCTCCTGCGGCGTCTGCTGGACCCCATTCTCCTTCAGAAATCGGTTGTTCGGGCACCACAGCCAACCGCCTCCTGCAATCTTGGTGGTGCCGCCCACTAGTCTCTTCGACTTTTCGAGTACCAGCACTTTCTCCGCACCGTGGACAAGGGCTCCTAGGGCAGCCGCGCAGCCGGCCGCGCCAGTGCCCACGACGAGCACATCAACCTGCTCATCGAACGCCTCTGTGGAATTCATCTTTAGTCGCGCGGTCTTGCCTCCTTTTTCAACCCGCAAGCTGTGTATCTTTGAGTACAGTTTCGAGTCTGTTTGCCAATCAGGATGTCATGCGATACCATGCGACTGCTGTATGAGCGGACATATGGATAGTACTCATGTCAGTACACTTCGCATTGGTTATGCTTGTTCTCTTCTAACTTTCATGCATTTTAACAAGTAACTTATTTCACTTCACTGCCAGTCAATCCACTCTATCTCAAAGAAATGCGCTATTTGGGTGTTTGCGAAAGCGTCCACTCGCAGAGATCAGCTGAGTCAACTCAAATTTCAACTCTTCACCCCAGAACCACTCGACGAGCGTGGACCAAGCTGGTACATCCTGCACATCCAACTCCGCACGCCCTTGTCCTGACAACCGCTTCCCAAGTTACTACGATCTCTCTCGCACATCAACATCAACATCATCGCCATCGCTATCATCAAAACCAACAAAAAAGATCAACAAGATCAAATTGTGGTTGACTATGTTCTGTGAAAACATTTGTCCTATCCTCGCAAGGCGTCAGCCATCTTGCGTCACCACGAGGGAACAAAACCGCGTTCGGTGAAATTGCTATCTTCCTCTCTTTCGCCTTCGACGACTTGGACGACAGCAACTTTGGCCACTTCATTGAACAAGAAAATGGACGAAAGTGAGGCTCACGGCGACGGCCCAAAGAGACAAAAGAGACAAAAAGACAAAGAAACAAAGAGACAAAGAGACAAAGGGACGGGATTTCGAGCAGGAAAGATAAAGGTCTGAGCAGTGTCTGGGATCAAGGCGGCTGTCGGTGAGACGGCCACAACATTGGTGACGGAGTTGTGTGCTGGAAGCAGCTTTGCAAGGCGCAGAGGGACGCTGGCCGAGCAGAGTTTAGAGATGGCGATGAGGTCGTGGTGGGAGAGACTGCACAGTGCGATAGCTGCATCGCGGGAAGTGTATGGTGGCAACTTTGTGCAGCTGGCGACGGTGGGGCTTGACGGGTTGCCGAAAGTGAGGACAGTGGTGTTTAGAGGCTTCGAAGAGAATAAGTTTCTCAAGGTGATTACGAATGCCGACTCGAGCAAAGTTGGGGAAGTTAGGAAAAATCCGTTTGGGGAGGTGGTCTGGTGGTTTGCCGCAACAAAGGAGCAATTCCGGATATCTTGCAGGGTGCTGTTGGTCGACGGCTCTTGCGAAGACGGGAGCCTTCTGAAACTACGACAAGAGCAATGGGAGAAGCTCTCCGATCCCGCCAGGGAGCAGTTTTATTGGCCCAAGCCTGGGTCGCTTGTACCTCATGATGTGGACTCTTTCAAAAAGCTCGCCCCGGCAATTCCGCAAGGGGGACGGGCTCCAGCTGCGGGATCTATCTCACAGGGCGAATTGCTGCCGCCACCGGCGCCCTTTGTTCTTGTTCTTTTGGAGCCGCAATCTGCACATTATCTGCGCCTTGACGATAACTATGCACAGCGAGACATTTTCAACTCGAGCTCTGGCACTTGGGAGTCGCAGCATGTTGTCCCCTGATGATCCGTAAACCCCGTTTCGCTGTCGCTTCCTGCGGCTTGAGCCAGCTACGGTACCTACCTTGCGCAAGATCGAGCACAAATGGCCTTCTCGAACCGGGCCCGGTTCTGTCTGAATTCGACGAAGAGCTTCAAGTTCTACATGCTTGTACACGATGGCTGCAATCTGCTAATCAACTAATCGAATAGTTGGTGATGATTGCCACGGCAGTAAGGTTCAACTTTAGCTCTCACTAACACACTACTAGCTAGTGTGTCAACGCATTGATGACACGAAAATTTTTTATTTCACAGCAGTCAGTCATCGTCATCAATCAATCAGTCAATCAACAATCTATGTTCATTGATTGAAAACTTCACAAAATTTGAATTTTGATTGTTAATTCTACCAACACCTGCGACTCTTGAATACCAAAAGCTCAAAATGCATCCTGATGATCCTGATGAAAGATAAGGTAGCCCCAATAAGTACCTTCACTTCCCTCATTAAAGGCATTACGTGTTGCCGCGGCGTTGCCCACTGTTCTCGCTGTTCTCACCCTCAAAGCTACTCTTACGGTAGCGGGTTTGAGCTGAAACGCAGCTTTTCCAGCAGTACCACGTGCTACTTGCGTGGCTTGGCGGTGGTATGGTGATGTATGGTGATGTATGGTGTGACCCATGCGCTCTCCGTACACTGTCAAATTATACCTCAGAACAGACATTCCATGATTTCCATGATAGCAAAACACTCACGCCACTGGCAGGAGCGCTCGGCTTGGCGTTTGTGTGTGTCGGGGAGTCAGCAGCAGCTCAGGACGAAAGGAAACATTGGCGCGTATCGTTGACGGATGCTCGCGACCCTGCCGGCGGGAGAGCAGTGACTGAAGGTCCAGCTGGCTACCTCCTCGCCTTTGGTGCGGCGCAGGAAAATATGGGCCAGCGGCTGACGTGCTCCAAGTCCGTGCGCGCACAGGTGAAGCGCGAACTGGAGTTTGACGTCGCGAGCAGAAACCCCGTGCTGGCTTACTCGAAGCTGAGGGATGAGCGGAGGAGTTCGGGCGTAAATCAAAGCCAGGAAAAGGAGGCCGACCCGCCGCCAGCGGTGGAGAAAGAGAAGAGTCAAGTATGCGAATCTGATTCGCGAAAGACTGCTGACAGGCGTCCTTTAAACCGGTCTGTGGCTGCCGCTGGGTATGTGCGACAGAAAGAGCGGCTCTTTGATGTGGTCTTTGTGCTGGCCATGATCTTGATCTTGGTCTCCGACTACGGGTTGTCGAACAAATCCTTGAGAAAGATCGTCGTCGTCGCTCTTTTAATCGGAGTTGCCACTCTTTTCCGTGCTCTTCAAGATCGTGGCGTTGAGTTCTTTAGCGAAGATGTTGCAAAACTAGAGACGGAATATCGAGCGTTGACGGGGTCTCCGAGTTATATTGCTTCCCAGAAGAAGAGGTTAAAGCTTGAGCGAGATGGCGAGTCCGATCCTCCGGAGACGATGTCGAGGTCATCTAGATCGCGCCAGTCCGTTCCTACTGCGGAGGTGAGCGCGGTATCCAGCAGCTCCAACAATGCTGCAGAGCAGATGGAAATGTTGCCTCAAGCGGCGATTGCTATACCCAAAACCGAGTTGTCCGAGCACAACAGTTCGCGAAATCTTGGGGAGCTGCCTGGTCTTGAGAGCCTAGGAATAGCTGCGGAAGGCAACGGGGACGGCGGCCCTATCTCAGCCCAGCAGTTGGATGTTATCAAAAAGCTATTCTCAATGGTGGAAGAAGATCGCTTGAACTTGGTGAACGCTTATCCGGCTGAATCAGAGTTTTGTGATTTCGAGACTTGCCGCAGGTACCTGGTTGCTCGACAATGGAGTCTGCCGAAAGCGGAGGCTCAATTAAAGTCCACATTGCAGTGGAGGTTGAAACACAATCCGCGAGAGCTCGAGTTCTGGCAGAGTCCGAAAGCTTTGGAGAACCCATACGCTCTCTCAATGCGCATCGCTGGGCTTGATCAATTCGGAAGGCCAGTGTGCTACACTTGTTTTGCTGAAGCTCACGATCGGTTCGATGTTGATGCAAATATTGAGCATCTAAATTTACTGATGGAGGCGTGTTGCGAGCTATTCAGAAAGCGGAGAAGGTTGGGGCTCAACAAACGAGCGTGTGAGCGGCAGTGGGTGTGGGTCATTGACTTTGACGGCTTTGGACTGCGCGACCAGAACCCCAAAACTGCCGTACTTGCTGCGCGACTAATGCAGCACCAGCCGGAGATGCTGAGTTCCGTGGTTTTGTTGAACAGTCCATGGTTATTTTCCGCCACCTGGAAGGTGGTCTCCAAGGTTGTTGACGACAGGGTCAGAGAGAAGGTTCATTTTGTGCGTGGCTCAGAAGCGGTCGTTTCAGACAAGCTAGTTTCAGTTCTCGGAAGCGAAGCTGGGCGGTGGATCCTCGGCGAATTGAAAGACAACAAATACAAAAGAAATCTCAGCAAGGGCGGGATGCGTAAAAAGTACTGGCTTGCCCCAAAGTCTGAGGGGGATCACGACCCTCGAGGAATGGCATCTTACGTGGAGAGCGATTTTTACGTGACAACGCCTGGCGATGCATTCGAACAAAAGCCCACTCCAGCATCAAGCTGACCTTTCTGTACTTTTCTTCTTATAAATCTGAAAAAATATTGTGCATTCTTCCATGGGATCCAAAAACATCCCTCGAATCTCCTTTTCCCCTCTCCCTGCTTCCAAACTCCTGGCATAGCTACAAGCTACTGCCTTGTACTCTTCTTCCATGTGTGTTACTTCCTAACAATACCACACTACTAAGTAGATGGCTGCTAATGGCACAGCTACTACTCTCACTGCAGTTGTAGGAAATGTAAAACAATACAAAATTTATCCGGTGAGATTTGGTAAAGTGCGAGGACCAGAGAGATGTATGCTGTGGTGGAAGGTGGAAGGCGGAAGAGAGAAGGATTAGAGAGTTAAAGAGCGAGAGTCGACCAGGCGGCTCGTGTTGGTGACTGGGAGAAAGGAAAGAGCGCGGGCTGGGCTCTGCGAAGGCAACGGGAAAAGTCACGATGGTGCCCGAAATTGACGAGGATGACTTTGAACTGAATGGAGCAGACGAGGAGCAGGACATCGATCAGAAGGAGATCATGTCCAAGCAGATCACGCAGATGCTGCTGGACCGGGTGAAAGAGCTCGGATGCTCCTTCGAAGAGGCGAAGACGACCCTCGCCGCGGACGTGGATGCAGGCTCAAGCAACTCGACAGCTAATCTGATGAAGGAGAGGTCATATAATCGCTCCAGACAATGGTCTGCATCGGAAGGCAAAAGCGAGGGTGCTTCATCCGCCTACACTCGGCAAACCCCGTCCAGACTCTTCACGGCGAAGCAGCTTTTCAGAGACCGTAGCATGTCAAATGTTAACAGCACTCCAAACCTGCTTGGGGTTAAAAGGGGTTCAGTGATGGATGGAAGAGACGAAAGCGTCTTACTCCGAAATTCGTCCATGGTGGACCTTTCCAACCAAGGCAAGGCAGTGAAACGAGACAAGACACATGCTATATTTGCATCGGCCCAAGACCAGCGAGAGCGAGTCATGCAAGAGCGTGAGCTTCACAGCATAGCGGATCACAATGTTACGAGATCCATCGAGAATATCACATACCGTTACGGTTCGCAATCGCCCTTTGACACGGAGAGCAAGTTGATCATGGGATACGTCCACACCCATGCCAGCCTGCCCGAGCGTGAAAATTTGTCCAAGACATTTCGGCTGATTGTTCGCTCCGAGTTAGTTGGGAAGGTATACGATCGGATGTTTTGGTATTGTCTTTGCATTCACTTTTTGAAAGCGAGAGGACAGACGGCGTTACGACTCACCAAAACTCAGGCCAAAGCAGAGCTTCTGAAGCAAGAACTCAAGGTCGTCGAAACCGACGCGTCGAGTCTGAGAGACGACCTCTCTGGGCTTTACATTCAACTGATACGAAAATTTCAAAAAATCTCCGAGTTGAAAAGGGATCTCATTCACAGGTACGTTCCGTTCGCGGTTGCGCATGGCATTTTGATCGCGCTCCGTTATCTGTGCCCTGGGTCGCGCCATCTCTACACAAAGACTATCCAAAGCCAAGTGTACGAGACATGCTGCGAGCTTCTGCTGGGAACGCAAGTGAGCAAGGTGTCTATAAACAAGATTCGCGATACCTTGTTTCCCTACGAGTCAAGATCTGCATTTGTGCAAGACGACGCAGTAGCTGGAGGAGTGGATGACGGAAACCAGGAACACGGCCAGGACTTTGCTGACCTGGGCGACGGGGCCGAGGGAGTCAAGACAAGGACAGATGATTCCAATGAGCAAGATGACGCAGATGGGTGGGAAGACGTCTCTCAGAGCTCATTCTTCCAACCCCGCCAAAAGTTTGATTCAATGGGAGTCGGGTGCCTTCTCACGGACATGATTTCAAAGCATGGCCGGCGGAAGAAGGAGGACGAAGCGTTTCGCCCAGGCACAGCGCCTTCTCACATGCTCTATCGGACTGTTCCATCTTCCACTGCGCGTGTTGGTGGAACCGAAACATTTCGCAACACCCCCTCCAGAGGTCATGTACTCGCAGCGATTAGTAAGAACTACGCCACAAAGAGGGAAGAGTACCAGGCATTTGTCCAGAAAAGCAGGGCTATTAGTCGTGCAAGAACGCAGACAGTAATTGCTCGCAGAGATGAGATTCTACGCTCTGGCGTCGCACAGGTGGAGCGATTCTGCCTGGATCTGGCTCAACGAGACCCAAGGGTGAGTAAAGTCTACGAATCTGGGGAGGTCGACCAGGACTCTGCTTCAAAGTCGGAAGACATCAAGTTGCGCATAATGCGCACCAAGCGCTCGAAGGCTGCTGAGGGCACCATTAGCGGCGAGAGCAAAGGTGTGCGAAACAAACATCTGCAAGGAGAGCAAAAGCTGGATTGGCACGCAAATCTTGCGGTACATATTAACCTGCCCCCTGCTGATAGAATTATTGCAGCAACAGAGAAGATCGCAGCGTCTAAGCGATCCGACTGCCAAAAGCCCAGAACTAGGGCAAGGGTGCTCCTCTGCGGGCTGAAATGAACACTACTACGTTAACTTTATTGAACACTACATTACAAATTCGTCAAATTCAACAATGCCTGGGAATTATCTCTACCCTTTTCATTCACAGTGCCAAAGCGCATGATTCATCCAGAACCTCTTTCGCTCGTAACAGCTGAGCGTAAAGCAACCTAAATTTTCGCTCATCAGCCTCGAAGGTTATAGTTCGTTTGTCAGATGATCCACTTGAAGATTCAAGGCTGTCACGGATACTCAGCGAAACTTGGGCTGAAGCAGTCACCGCTTGAGGAGCGTGCCGTGAGGCCATCGTGTACTTTACCTTCCACTGAATCGGGGTCTCTTCGTCCATGCGAGTCAACCTGAGAGACTGTCTGCTCAGTAGCGCTCTGATCCTCTCAAACTTTTCATGAATGCAGCTGGAAATTAGCTCTGCTGTCCCGTCCGGGACGCCAAGCTGTGCAAGTTCCAGAGCCAGCGTGCCTTGCTTGACTTGATACTTGCAGGCCTTCAACACTATAAACCTCATCACACCCAAGCGCCTGTGCAGATCCGTCAAGCTGCTTATCCCCGCGCTTCCGATCAAGTCTCGGACTTGCGGGGTCCCTCCAAAAGCAATGGACTCGTTCTCCAAGCAATCAACACAGTGCTGCACCAGCGGCTTGATCTGACTGACATCAAGCGACGCAAAGCTTGCGATCTCCTCCACAAACCAGTCCGGCACGCTTGCGTTTCCCGTCAGCTCAAACTCCATAGCGTCTATGTTGCTATCCCTCAAGCGTCCGTGTCCGCCCGCAAGCCCGCTCTTACACCTACACCTGCGTCTTGAGAGAGGGGAGTCCCAATCCTCCGGCCCTTCCAGACGCGATATTCTCACTTGAATATATACTTTCCGTGCTCGGCCAGGTACGTGTACGTATGTACGTACTCGCGTACTGACTGCGAGGACACCACTGCTGTGCCAAGCGATAGAACAGATAGAACGTCAGAAAGACAGCTATTGCTTAACGAAGTCGTAAAACAAGTAATTACTTTTCTCAATAGCTCAGGCAGTCTTTGACTTCGTCCACTTACTAAACTTCCTCGCTCTACGTACAAACTCGCCAGTGACGAGGCCGAGACAGCAATGAGATCAGCAATGTTCTTTAAGAACACTGACCGAACTAATCAAGTATGAACCAAGTCGAAGAGACGAAGGAATTCACTTTTGTTGATGTTTCATTTCTTTTTAATAGATAAAGTCCTCGGCGCAGTCCAAGACGAGTTTTTTGTCTTTACAGACAGCGGTATATATAGAGTGCACAATATCGATTTCGTCTTGCGCGAATCCCCGCGTTCGCAGGTAGTGGTAGGAGAAATTGTCCGACGAGCAGAAGGTCTCCGCATCGAGGCCGAGGTCTGAGATGACCTTGTGTTTTACGCCAAAGGCGAAGCGGTCGTCAAACACGTCGGCCAGGCAGCGCTGCATCTTTGTCGCTCCCCGAAAGGTGGTCTTCTCCACGAAAGTTGCAGTCCCCAGGCACATACCCCCGTCCACGGCCGCCGCGACACCCATGCCGATCAGAGGGATGCTCTTCGCGAGGTTCAGCCAACCCGTCGTGCCATACTTGGTAATGAGGCGGAATCCGACCGCTTTGTTGATAGCCAAGACGGTCGTGCCACTCAAACTCTTGAGACCCACCTGGATGGCCTGTTTCGCGCCGATCTCTGCAACGTTCTTCAAGATCTCGGCGGTGATGTCGCCCACGAGAAACATGCCGACCAGGGCGCGACTCTTCTCGCAGGATTGCATATTATACCCGCGAAGATTGGCGACTCCGGCCGCCAGTGCGATCTCCGCCTGCATGGAGAGGGCTATGCTTACAGGGATACCGGCGAGAGGGACCATGGACGCCCCGGCCGCTGTCATCGCCTGAGTGGCACAGACCGATCGGATGAAACGCGTGATTCGGTCCTCGACGGGCACCCCCTTGGTCTTGAACTGTTCCGAAAGCATCACCCCGGTGTTATGACCTGGGCAATAGACCGCGTCCAGGGCATCTTGCATCAGCTCATTTTCTTGCGCGGCACACGGCGCCACTGCCACCACCGCGGCCATCACGCAAACGTAGGCAAACTTCATCTCCTTCTCTTGTCGTTCGTTTTGGGTCTGGGTGCCGTTCGAGTGCCGCAGGAATTGAAATGCCACCGGGTGGCACTTTTCGATTGGTCAAGCGAAATGCCACCGGTAACACTCTAGGTGAAATGGGAATGCACCTTGGTGGGCTCTAGTTCATCCATGCCGATTTTCTCCGGAATGCTTTATTGAAGTAGAATCCAAGTTCGGTAGTGCTGCCGGGCCCGAGTCCCTGCGCGGTCACAGGCTACGCAGCGGTTTGATGCTCTTTGCAGACACACTTCAACCAAATTCCATCTCACAGGTAGTTCGTCAGTTCCTCAGTGACAGAGGAAGAAGAGGGATGGAGGCGAACACAGACACATGAGTAGGATCCGAGTTCGGTGGTGCTTCTGAGCCCGAGTCCCTCGCACGGTCACAGGCTACGCAGCGGTTTGATGCTCTTTGCAGACACACTTCAACCAAATTCCATCTCACAAGTATTTTGTCAGTGACAGAGGAAGAAGAGGGACGAAGGCGAACACACACACATGACTGACTCTCTTCGTGACACGAACAAAACTGCACGTACAGACAGTGAGTGTCGTACTACTTGGATGGATCATCAGTCTACAATTAGACATCGTCCACACGCACGCGCGCACTCTCGCAGGTGCATGCGCAGTTGTCGACAACACACGCAAACGGCGTGTGTCAAGGGTGGGTTTCCTCGTCGACTATGGCGACGAACGTTGGTCTGTAACTCGCCCCACCACGTTCCAGGTAGTCAACTTATGAGCGCTGCCTGCGCCGATGCTCTAAGCGGTGGGAGACAGTAGGATACCGACTCTCAAGGATTGAACTCGTCCGAGACTTGAGACTCATTGCGCCCACCACTGCTGCTACTGCTGCTCATGTCATCTGAGTATTGAAAAGAGAAGTCCTGTGTGTCTTCGTGTCTGCGCTGCAGCTTCGGTGTAACCACTCTTCTATTTAGAAACCTACGACTCTCGGGTCTCTAGGCCCCCCAACCTCCGTCTCAACTATTGTGTTGTAGTCGCAAACTACCAGACTTGCTAGCCCGAAATGGATAAGTTGTATCAGTTTCTGCGCATGTGTGGGCTGCCCCCACATACGATGCCACTGCATTCTTACCCTATCAGCTACTCGTGGTATAGCAGACTTCCCAGACGCACAGACGCACGTGTGGTAAATTACTGCTATTCCAGCAGCTCTGGTCTTACTACCCATGCTACGACTCCCGCTAGTACCACAGTATTCCCAAGTGCACAGCGATAAGCCGATCGGGTGTTCGTAGCGGCTAGCTAGTTGAATGGGTAGCACTTTTCTCGTTCCGTCTGCGCAGACTTGTTACACACGCGGGACGGAGGCTGCACACACACATTCGGACGTACAAACAAACAAACACACGATCGCTTCACCTAGTTCTCGGGCGGTAAAGAGCGAGAAAGTGCGAGAAAGTGCGAAAAAGAGCGAGAAAGGGCGAAGGAGGTGCGGAGAGAAATGGTCCCGAACGCACTGCGGAGGTTGGCGCACAGGACAGCGTGCGGGCAGCGCGCTGCGGCGAGCAGGAGCTGCTCGACGAACGTGAAAGACAAGGCCGGAGAGAAAGTGGAAGTGAGGGAGATGGCCATGGCGGTGGACGCGCAGCGGGCGGCGCAGGCGCAGGCACAGGCACAGGCACAGGCGGCCGCTGCAGAGAAGGGGTTTGTGAATAACAAGCTGCTCCGCGTGTACTCGGTGGTGACTGGTATCAACCGCGACATCCTGCTGTGAGCAATCTGTACAAAGTGAAACAGTTTTGATCAAGAGAGAAGGAAGTAAATTATATCTGCTTGAACGTGACGCGCTAGAGTGGGCAGTGCAGCGTTTTTTCTTCGTTATTTTGTAATCAGCAAGTCTTACAAAGTAATATTTTACCAGAACAGCAAAGTGTGGCTGGCTCTCTAGTATATTCTGCTCTCCACCCAAAAAATATCTCAGCTCTTCTTTAAATGGTTGCTCTTTCTCTTGTTGTCACTCTTGACTGCGAGTACTTCTCAATCCTCAATATCATTTGGCTGCCCACACTTACGCATAACAATCATCAATGATTGTGGCGTAGGTTGCAAAATTTGCGGGCTCCGGCAGGACGACGGTGAGCGATCTTCTGACTTTCTCGCTGTTTGCGGCTTTCTCCAAAATTGCTTCAAGTGACTCGAGTGTGATTTCATTGCGCCACAAAGGGCAATCTCCCTCCTTGGTCGTTTCGCCGGGAGCTCGAGCAAACATCAAATACCAGTGAGGCGCTGGCGTGCTTGAAAATCTTGCGCCAAGGGTATGCTTGCAAAAATTCTTCACGTCAAGATCGTAAGGGAAGGAGAACGTGACCTTCAGTGTCCACCCGGCGTCAGAAATCGGAACCGGTTGTATCTTCGTCTTTGGCGTAAGGTCCGGCTGCTGTTGTCTCTCAACCATTACGTTCAAACCCTTGGAAGCGAAAAAAGTTGAAATTCGATGTAGTTCATCGCGAATTTCGTGGGCGAAGTCTCGAACTTCCTCAGCTGTCGACAGTGATTCCTCACTTATGCTCGCGTATTTCTGCTTGTGGTAACAGAGAGGGGAGAATTTGGGGCTCAATAAACGCGCGAGCCAGCCAATTTCTGCCACACCTTGATATTGCGGTCTTTCGTGACCTTCGTTGACAAAGTGCAACGCAAGATCTTCTCTTCTCATCCACTTTTTGCCGTTGGAAAGTTGCGCAGATGCTTGTGGCAGGTTTACAGTGCGAGTTTCGAGGATATCGACGAGCTTGGCAAGCAACCTTTCGTCCGCAGCAGAGAGCTTCATACTTTCATCTTCCAAGGTGGACTGTACGTCATAGAACACCAGGGACACGTCCTGGAGAGGAAAGTAAGAGACAATGTTGCCTTGATCCAGGCTGCCGATCGCCTCCACATCCTTCGCCAATCTCAGGAGGTGTAAGGGGTTGCCTGTAGAGGCAGCCCCCCCGCCAAACTTGGGAAACCCGCGCAGAGGTTTGCCGTTTTCACCAATTGCGCACCAATTGTATTTCATAGGCGGCTTTTCCTCGAAAGCCATAGTTTGCGAAGTGATACGCTTGGTCTCCCTTGACGTTGAAACTTGCAAGGAGAGCAACGTTCCGCTTGGAAAACCCTCGTGATACAAATCTTCTTCGTCCTCGGACTCCGTGTTCAAAGAATCGGTTTGCGGGGAAGGTCTGGGAGAGTTCAGGAAGGAGTCCATCTCTCGCTCGTTTACGGAGGCACCTAACGGTAGTTTGAGTTGTTTGCAGGCAAGGTGAACAGCTGCTGTCTTTGCCACTTCCGATATTTTTGGGCCAAGGTCTATGCCTTTTTTCAAAATGATTTTCAAAGGTTTGTTTCCCTTCATCTTGGCCTGAAGGTGTCTCACCACAGAATCGCGCCGGTAGCTCGAAAGGTTCAAGCCAACAGCGGACCGAAAGCAAGCAAAACTGGTCTCTGCAAGCTTTTTGCGAAGTGCTGAAGTTTCATCTGGATTTCCTAATGAAGTAATGAGGTCAATGTCGCCACAACCAGAAAAAGACACCACGTCGCCGTTTCTCGAGAGAACATAGTCCAGAGCCTCTTCAAATTTCTCAAGTGCGAACTTTGGGTCCTGGCCTTTGTCTTCAAGCTCGTCTTTCGTGTAGGCTTGATAGCCCTGAAGCTCCACATCCCTCCCAGTATTAATCGGCATCGCTTTGTGCCCATTCGTAACAAATTCACCTCGACTATCAACAATGCACCAGGCGATCCCGACGAGAGAGCCATCTGATTCCCTCCCGGTACTTGAAAACGCCTGGTACGCGAAAATCAATGGATCTTTCAAGTTTTGGTTTCCATCTCCTATCACCGCCGCAGGAGTTGCGGACCCTTTTCCTTTGACGACATCTTCAGCTGCACCTTTTTTCTTCTTCGTCTTCTCTGAAGCGGTCTCTTCAGCTTTGGCGGCGGCGGCGGCGGCAGCAGCCTTTTTCTTCTCCTTGGGAGCAACCGCGGCTGCATCCGCCTTTTCATTGGCGGCGTCTGCTGCTTTTTTTTTCTCCTTTGCAGCCGCGGGAGCCTTTTTCTTTTCTCCCTCTGCCGCTTCGGCTGCCGAATTGTTCTCTTGGGAAGCGGCGGCAGCAGCCTTTTCCTCAGCTTCCCTTGCAGCAAGTGCCGCTTTCTTCTTCGCTTTATTCAAAGCAAAAGCCTCAGCTTTCTCCTTAGCCCTGGAGGACTTTTCTTTTTTTGGGGGGGTTACAGGTTCAGCAACCGGAGCAGATTCAGCAACTGCTGCTACATGCCTTTCATACGCAAGTGCACCCTCGGCTCGTTTGACAGCCTTACTAGCAGCAGTTCCTTGCGCATCGAGGTACCGCTGGGTGACACTGCGGATTTCGGGATCGGAAATATAGGTTGGCACTCCGACGGTTTCAGGAAGCTCGTCACCCCGAAAACGATAGTTTATGGTGAAAGTGTCTGCGGAAAGGAAAGGCCAAGGGTATTGGTCAGGAAAAGCCAAGCGTGGCATGGTTCCTGAAGCCTTTAAGGTTTGCAAAATGAAGGCAGACATGAGTGCGTCAGCTCCGCTATGATGCGCCATGTTCATGACCTCCACGGCCTCCGCCATCGAGCAGGGCAGGCCCAGATGCTGGAGTTCTCCACCGTCCCGCTGACGAAAATTCTTCTCAAAAACAGGGGCGAGGCGGCCTCTGTCCCCCCGGTAGCTGTCGCGAGCCTCTTTGGCTAGATATTGCGCAGTTTCGGTCCACGCCTCCTTTTCACTGCTCGTCATTGACTCAGCGAGCCATTTGAAGTCTAACATGAGCAACGTGACGTCCCCTTCAAAATTGTGCCCCCCAACGATCCCACCGCTTCTCCTAACCGCATCAATGTCCTCAAGAAGCAATGAATACAGCGGTTTGGCCGGTACTTTAAAGTTTGTCATTTCTTCGTCAGTGACGTCGGAGAATTTTTTCCCCTCCTCGTTTGGTTCGTACGAGTCGCGATTTTCGAGGAGATAATGGTATGGATATCCGGGCAAAAGGTTGCCATCTTGGTCTAGCACCGCCCAGCCGATGGTGAGCGGGCGAATACCTTCTTCGGTGAAACCTTTAACAGACTTGGGGATCCGACCTGTGGTGTTTACGCGATTGTACTCTACATCGAAGGAAAGCGTCAGATCTTTCTTGTCCGTGAGGAGTGGTGTATGGTCTTCGATTGCGTCAAATCTCTGCGGCTGTTTCAGTTTGGCTAGAAATGAGGCACTTCCTTCAGCTGCACCAGCCTCCGCCGAACGTCCTATGGTTTCTTCCGGGAGTGTTTTGCACTCGTTTACTTGCACACTATGCTCCATAGCAAACTCCTTGACATTTTCGGTGCTAGCCTCGGCCTCCTGGACCTGTGTGGCGCGCACGTTTTTCTCCGTTTCACTCTCTGCCGCTGACTCGATTTCCTTTGGCTTCTTCGCGCTTTCTTTGAACTCTGTCGAGATCGTTCTCGTCTGCAACAGGTACGCCGCTTTGAGTGCATCCACGCCAGTGTGCATCTCCACGTCGCAAGCCGCATTGAATTCTTTGTCAGAGATCCCATTCCCCAACGATTCTAGCGGCCCACCCGGCGACCTGCTATGAAACGCATCAACGAACGCATTCTTCAAACTATCTCCACTGGACAGCACCAGCTGCCTCAATTTGCCATCACCGCCATTTCCAATAATCCCCACCGCCACTTCCATTGCCTCTTCCGCTCTCCAAGTACCCAGACAATTCTCCTCCGATGGTTCCAACAGCACCATGCCGCCATCCTGCACGTAGCTTCCCACTTTCCCGCCGCTCGCCCATGCTCTAGCTACGTCCTCCCGTAGCAATTCCGCAACATCACTAGCGAATTCCTTTCCGCCAGCCGCAACTTCCCGCCGCGGGTAACCGTCCAAAGCCTTTCCGTCCGCACCCAGCAACGCCCAGCCCACGGACACTGAGTGCGCGCCTTCCTCCCCCAAAGTGTCCTCGCCGCGGACACTTGGCGAGGACGCCACGCCCAACGTGAGTGGCCCGTCCGCAAACTCAGAGCCTTTTGTGGTGGTGGTGGTGGTAGTGAGTGTCCGCGCACGTACGCGCTCGATGGAGAATTTCTTGTCCGAGGACACATCGTACGTGGGACACTTGGATTGCAGGGGTGCGCGTAGCGAAACGCGTCGCAGCGAAACGCGCGCTAGTTGCCTGGACACGGACATGAGTACCGACTAACCAGGAATGAGTAATGGGTAGCGGGGAACTAGGTGCGCGTACCGAGTTGTGCGTCCCAGCGAGAGCGAGTACTGTCTGATAGTACGCGAGGACACTCGCCTTTTTGCCAGTAGTCTTGTGTGGTAACCTAACCTAATGTTCGAGTAGTGTGACATAGCACTGAATAGCGCCCGCTTACGAGAACCGGTTCTTGGGTCTTTTGCGAGTGACGGCGGGTTCTTGATGGGTTCTCAGTGGGTTCTCAGTGGGTTCTCGATGGGTTCTCGGTGGGTTCTCGGAGAGGCGCGCGAATCTCATCCGGTTGTCAAAAAAAAAAATGGCTCAGAAAGAGAGGAACTGCTGCTTCATAGAGGCCGTCGATGGAAGCGCTCTATATTTTTAAAGCGAATCTTGGTCTGTGAGTCTCGATGCGAGATGACAACATTAGCATGCGAAGAATCGGGGACGTGCGAAGAGTATGAGGTATAATTTATTCCTGAAAGCTATGGTACAGTGGGTGCTTAAATATAGAATGACAAGGGAGCTTTTACTTTTGCGCTGGTGGGGTGAAGAATCGAGTTTTCACGAAGGCTTGGGCTGCGAGCAGCGTGAAGAGGACCAGAAATGTCAATGCGCGCGGCCAGCGCTGGAAGAGAATTTGATCGAGAGACGAGAGCCCGATGGTCAGCGTTGTGGCAAACATGAGGATGGCAAGATGGATAACTTTCTCGGTGAGTCTGCGGACATCCTCTCTGACGTCTCGCGCCTTCCCGATGCCCGAAGCGTTGTTCTTCTTTTTCCCAGAGGTGACTTTGGAGCTCTCCGTTAACTTGATACTCATCTGGCTAGGGTTGGCGCTTTGGGAGACGCGCTCCAAATCCTCGGTAACGTAGTTGCTCACTTCGTACGTTTCTTGATCCGCTTGAGTGACGCGGGATGTCCCGGAAGCGGCTGATGTATACCTGTTGAGGGTGTATATCAGCCTCCGCCCGTAAACAAAGACTCCGACCGATGTGAGTCCTGAAAACAAAGCCAACCCCATTCCAGAGTAGAAACTAAGATTTGCGAGTCCAAGGAAAGCGGCGAGAGACGAGAGTATCAAGTCAAAGCCACAGAAGAGACAGGCCAGGAACAAGAGGATGTATCTCTTGTTTTTGGTCAAGAAGGTCTTCTTGCTGAACCTGGAAGACATCATGTCGCTCCAGGCTAATATAAGGACAACACTGGCTACGATCTCCAGAGGAACAGTCAAAGTGAGCAGAATTCTGCTCGGGGCATATGTAAATACTCCGCGACTCCAAAAAGGGTCGATGGCCACGAACATTAGTCGAATGAAACCGCATACGGTTTCGATAAAAATCACGATCACCGCCGTGCGATATTGCCCGCGATCAAGGAGCGCCTTTCCGAAGATGAAAAGTCGCTGGACGCTGAAGCAGAAGGTGACAAAGGAGATGATGCACAGTAAAACTTGAACCGCAATCCAAGGCCCAGCATAAAATGCTGTCCATTGATTTGGGCTCTCTTTCAAGTCCATGATGAGCGCCCCGGGGTTCTCATTCATAGCTTGGGCGAGCAGCTTTGTGTCCTCCTGGCCGACCTCAAACATAGGGTACCCACTTGCTGCATCCCACGCATCAAAATCGTGAATGACAAGAGCCTCGTGCCCAGCCTCCAAAGTAGAAAATACGAGTACTGCTGCTGCACCTGCTTGTTCCCCCATTTTGGCAACGCTTTCGTAGCCACAGTGGAAACAAGTCGTGGAGTACGTGCTCAGAAACAGAGCAAAAGTACCCAAAGCATCAGTCGCATTTGCACCTGGCCCTTGACAGCCGTTGTCACACCAAGACTCGTCAAAGGCAACCAGTGTTGCGTTGGAAACGTCGTTGTTGCCAGTGCTGAATCCAAATACAGGTGTTTCGATCTCGAGTCCCGCGAGTCGCTCTGGCGACAATATCATGGAACGAACCATGTTGCGGCTGCCCTCCTCGCTGCTGCCGCTGCGGCGACTGATCTTCTGATGGCGCTTTTACTGGACTGCTTTCTCAAGATTCCAGTCGGCGACCTCGTTATTGTTAAAAACGTGTGTGTTTACAAACGCAGCAAGAGTCACCATCCCCTTTAGGTTGAATACTCCATGCCTCCTTCCAAGTTCCGCTCTAGTTTTACATTGTTAACTTAAGCTTTGTACCTTACGTCTTTCTGTCTCTGTCCCTGTCTCGGTCTCTACGATGTTCCGTCGAGGTCCGTGCTCATTAGGAGGTATTGTTGAATAAGAAAGCCTCCACAGGGCCCCGTGTAGACGTGCCAGTCACTTTTTGTGAGTGCCACGAGGTCTACTGAGCACTCAGTACCAGTACCACGAATTGCGTTTGTGAAGTTCCGGTGCAGCGGTTTCGAGCCTCGTCTCCTAACAGCCCTTCCTTTCCTTGACTGACTGTGAGTCATCGCGGGGCTTTCAAACTCAGTCGCGGAGAGAACAGAAGAGTAAAGTAGGGTGAAAAACTTGACCCATAGTACGGGAGAGGACAGGGGGAGGAGAGGGGGGGGAGCCACAATTGTTTCGATAGAAGGGAAAGTTCCTTCCCTGTCCGTCACCATCACCACCTCTTGCAAGGGGAAGCTGTGTGCACGGAAAAAAACATGGACATTGTTGCTTCTCATCACGCCCAAGCGCCCTCGACAATTGAAACGTACAAGAGTGGTAACTTGCATTTGCATTTGCATTTGCATTTCTCTCTCTCTCTCTTGCCCTCTTAAGAGTCCGGACATGACATGCACTCACTCCCTCGTGGCTTGTCTATTCTGAGCACTGAATAATGATACCATTTTGAATACGGCACTGAGTACTGTGTACCGGCACTGAGTACGGGGTGCGTGCTCTGCTCAAGGGTTTGAGTGGTCTGAGTTTGAGGAGATCGAGACCGTGGGCGAGGGCATGTGTAACCGACGCTTTTCCTTGCCGCACTCTACTCCTCTGCTAGGCAACCGACCAAGACTCAGAAAGATCCTGGCGTTGTGCTATGTTGTGCTGGCGATTTCGCACTAGGGTGAAGAGCTCTGACATTCGTCTCCAACTTGAGCTCCCTGCTCTCTATTTTTGTTGACAGTAAAGCCCATCAAGACGTAGAAAAAACAGAACATGTTGAATTGGAAAGTGGTCAAGAGGGAGAGCCGCTTGTAAATAGGCTTGTCTTCAAAACAACCAATCTATGTCCTTGACAAGGGAGTCTCGCCGTTTGACATTGCTAGGTTGCGTTCACTCTCTCTCGTAAGACGAGCAAAAAATGGTGTGGCAGGTTGGGTTGAGCTTTGAAGCCAGCGCGTTGGTCGATAGTCGAAAGCTAGGCTTTGGTTTACATCACCTCTTCCTTTTGGGAACTCTACGCGAGAGTTGCGAGAGTGACTCTCTGTCACTTAGCGGAACTTTACAACGCGCTACAGTGCCTCATGCACTTCAATAGGTGCATTCTGTTCGCTTCTGTTCACAACGAATTCTTTTCACGTTACGTTGGCTAAGTTGGCTATTTATTTCCTACAGTCAACCGCAGTCAGCGCTGGTACTATCGTAAGCCACATTGTGCAAAACGTATCATGTCGACACGAAAGAAAGTTCGCAAAGCCGACACATTCACTAATTTACCAATCGGTGGGACACCTTGGGTGAGAGTGAGCTTCATGTA
The DNA here is from genome assembly GCA_012862575.1 of Parietichytrium sp. I65-24A. NCBI lineage: Eukaryota > Bigyra > Thraustochytrida > Thraustochytriidae > Parietichytrium > Parietichytrium sp. I65-24A. The sequence continues at coordinate 42,339 of BLSF01000080.1, forward strand.
ATGCATTTTTTACCTGCCAAAGCCCTGGCCCTATCAGTCCTCTCAGTCCTCTCACACCATGGCTCGCAGTTTTCGCTTTTATAATTTGTGGGCATACGTTTTGGGTCGCTGACTCTTCTTTTATTTTTTCGTTTCACTGAACGCGCAACGCCTTTTCGAGTTTCACAATGTCTTTTGTGAATTTTGACTTACTCTCCTCTTTTAGGACTATAATAATATTACCACTATTGAAGCGCTACGGAGGGGTTAAAGCGGGTCCAAATTGTTCCTTAGAAGTCCTTACCCCTTCCGATATCTCCACCTTACCGTCAACCATAGCACTCCCTAGTGCAACGAGCGAGCTCGTTGTTCTCTCGCGACGAACTGCTCTTCGTTCAGTAGGGTAGGGTTTTGGCATGGAGGGCTTGGGGGGCTTTGCACAGAGCGTCTACCGAGGAGCGACCCCGGGGACTCTGGCGCTGGCCGGCCTCCCGAGCGGGTGGTGGTGAGCGGCAGTAGGAGTGCTCGTGTTGGCGGTAGGAGTGCTGCCATAGTCTGATTGTTTGGTGGAAGGAGAGAGAGAGACAGAGAGAGACAGAGAGAGAGTTGTGTGTGTTGTTGTTGTTGAGTCGGACGTGGTTTGGACGCAACGCGCAGAGATCAGGAACGATGGCTAACCCAAAGGTGAGTTGCGAGTGCGGAAGATGGCGTGGATGTTGCGTTTGCGAGCTTGTGGAGTGCGCAGCGTGTGTGTTTTGTATGTGGATGGTGGGTGTGGTTGTGGATGTAGTTGTGATTGTGAAGGGGATGGGAATGGAATGTGGTGCGAACGAGTGCGGGATGCTGACGGATGTGTGTTGCGCGCGATGGTGATGGATTGGTGATGTTACAGACCTTGAACAAGATCAAGATCGTCAAGAAGAAGACGAAAAAGATCCACCGATGGCACTCGGACCGCTACATGCGCGTAGGACAGTCCTGGAGGGCTCCTCGCGGTATTGACTCTTGCTACCGCCGCCGCTTCAGGGGAACCGGACCACACAACAACATTGGTTACGGATCCAACAAAAAGACACGCCACCTTCTCCCAAACGGCTTCTACAAATTCCAGGTCAGCAACGTTGCTGAAGTCGAGCTTCTTTTGATGCAAAACCAGAAATACTGCGCTGAGATCGCACACAACGTGTCTTCCCGCAAGCGCAAGGAGATCCTTGACCGTGCAGAGCAGTTGAACATTCGTGTTATTAACGGAACCGCCAAGTTCAGGGAAGAGGAGCAGTAAAGAGTTGTTTCAGTGGTTTTTCATTGATGAGGACTCGGTTTCTGCAGCTTTGTCAGACTACAGTATGTGGGCTGAAATTGTTGACGGGCGGTATGCATGCGTTGCTGCTGGTGCCTCCCTCTTAGATCTAAACCCTACTTTTTCAATTTCCTTAGAGTAAGCTGACAAGAGTGAATGCGACAGTGTCTTCCTTTTTTTTTTAATTTGTATAAAGAGCTTGTTCCGATCCAAGAGTGAGCGAGCTCTCCATGGGTGAAACGCAAGATTTAATAAATCATTTTCAAGCATGCCTGCGTTGCAGCTGGTGCCAGAGCGATTCTCGTTCAATTTCCTTCGAAAATGGGAGTGCGGCAGTGCCTTCATCTTGTCTTCATAGGACTCTTTCGGTCCGCGATCTCATACAAGAACCAGGCCCCTTTCTCAAAAGGTGAGGCACGTTACTGGAAGACTTTTGAATCACTTTTGCGCAGAATGGCAGGATTTCGAAGGTGCGGGGGAGGGAAATAAGGCTTGTGTGCCCTTGGTCCTAAGAGCAAAGCAAATGCGTTCGTTCGTTCTGGCCAGTGACATATAGATTGCTACATTCTTATACGTTTTCGTTCATTCAGATAATGAAAAGCGAAAGCAAAAGCACGATTAAAAGGAGTCGTACTTTCAAATGCAGGCAAAAGAAGAATTCCTTTCGGCATTACGTGAAATATTTTAGTTTAAAAAACAGATCATGACAACTAGAATATTAATCCAAACTACTCCTCGTCATCATCGTCGTCATCGTCGTCGTCGTCGTCGGAATCCAGATCGTCGAGGTCATCCATGTCTTGATCGTCCTCCAAAAACAGGTCCTCCTGAATATCTGCATCCCATTCGTCTTCCGCAGCGGCCAGCCCTTGCTGTTCCTGCAGCAGCTTTTGCAGCGCTCTCTGCTCAAAGTACTCGCGGCCGTTCAAATGCGCGTCTGGCGCCACCCCTTTGCCGCTAATTGTTTTCGAGGGAGCTTCCTCCTCCTTCTTCTTCCGCAACTCTTCCAAAAAGTCTGCGTACCATTGTTTAAAGTTCTCGGATGTCACAATTGTGCCTTCCACGGGCCGTGGCTTGTCGTCGTCTGCCTCTCCTTCGGCGCCATCCTCAGCAAACGCCTTTGCCCTCTTCTCCGCAGCCTCGCGCATTTTCTGTTCGCGCTCCTCCGCCTCTGACTTTTGCATCATCATTGCGTGCATGCTCTCATCCGTGTGATCTCTATTGTTCTCTGCCAGCCACTCGCGCACCATCTCCGCAAGCGTGAACACCATCGGCGCTCCTATATTCGCCTCCGCTTCTTCCATCATCTTCTCCTTCAACATATCGCACTGCTTTGCAGTGAGCCCTCTCACCGCGTGCACCTGCGCCTCCGGCACCACCTCCGGGTACGTCTCCGGAAGACGAAATTCTAGTCGCACTTCCACCAGATTCTCCTCCGGCCCGCCGCCTGCCACTGGAACAACGCGCAGAGAGAGACCTTTACCATCGTCTTGCGCTTCGTAGTCGTCAAGGAAGATCGCCTCCAAAGCCTCCAGCTCCAGCGCCTGTTCTTCCGCGTGCTCCATCGCGACACCAGACTGAATGATCTACAACCAACAAACTACAAACTACAAACAACAAACTACAAACTACAAACAACAAGCACCTGGCCTGTCCAAAGCGATCGATATACTGAGTACACGCACTCTGAACGATCCTTTCGCTACTGCGCCTGCTGCTTTGGTAGGTTGCTTTGGTAGGTTGCACGTGGCTGCCGTGGTGGCTTTCGTCGTTCGTTTGGTTTGGAACTGGTTGATTGATTGATTGATTATTGATTGATAGATGAGAGTGCCAATGGTGTAATTGCGAATTGCCGAGTGTTGAGTGTTGAGTGTTGAGTGTTGAGTGTCAATTGCTAGTTGCTAGTTGCGTGCGCTGTGGGCCGTGTGAGAGAGACGGAATGGGCTTGGTTGGTCGGTTTCTATGTTTCTGTGTTTGTTTGTTTGATTGATTTTTTTCTTTCTTTCTTTCTTGTCCAAATCGATCGAGAGTATGAGAAATTAGAGTGTGGAATTGGGTTCCTGTCTACAAGTAAGGTCCTCCGCGCCTGGTACTATCTCGCCACCCATGACATGCACGTGCTTGTTTGTGGGTTGATAGGGAAATTGTGTTGGGGTTCGGGTACAAGACCCGGGTGAGTGGTTGGGAAGGCGAGAGCCTTGGAACCCGGAAGTGGATGGACAGCTACGGTTTATGCTATTATGTGGAACCGGGAACCAAGGGCTTCGAACCGGGCGTCGAGAGATGAAGTCAGGGTCTTCTGCCACACTTGTCTCACGCGCCGCTCTTCGGAGGTATTGTCCGATAGAGGACACAATCGCTTGGCACACAGTCTTCTTTCGGCTCACTGTCCGCTCCATCCCGTTTTTCAAATTTCAATCAATCAATCAATTAAAAGCAAGGAACAAACGAAGGGCTCATAGTACTGGATTTCAAGAGCGTCCCCCACACGTTCTAGCTAGGATACTATTTACTAAATTCGATAAGATTTTGGGACCGGCACTCTCTGCGAGTTCAAGTGACAACTGCGAGTCGCATACTTTTGAGGTGCGCGAGGACGGCGCACATAGAAGATTTCTGCTAGCCGTTTAAATAGTAGCGTACTCAGTCGAATTAGCGAACCGGTAGATGTGCGTGCGCAAGACGGGTCACAGTGCAAAGTTCGAAAAGAGCCAACAGTCATATAAACGGACGTCGTGTGAGAGAGCTATTGGCACTTGAAGGTGGTTTTCATAATCATAATAGATATTGGGGTGCTGGAAAGTTTGGAGCATGAACATCGTTGGTCAAATTTGCAGAACAGAAAGCTCTCTAGTGGTGCGGCGTGAAATTGCGCTTGTTTGGACGAATTTTGAAGACGACAAAAGAGCAGTCCAACCGGGTACGTATTTGCCGCAAAGACTTTTTGCATGGGCGCAAGAGCTTCTTGAGCTTGGGCGGGCAGAATGTTTGAGCTGGTGTCTGAAGATGCGTTCTGCTGGCTTTGCATGGTGGCAGCAAATCTGTTTGCCGTGGCCGCTACTGTCCCGCTGACACTTTTGAGAAATAATAATGCAAGAGGAAGCAACGCCCATGCGACTTCTTTTGGCCCGGAAACGGCGCTGGTTGTCGGATTGAGTGTTTTAGGTTTTGTGCCTGTAGTGAATATGCCAGACAGCTTTCAAAGAGCTGCAGCTTTCCTTATGCAGGTCGAGATGGTAGCACGCGTAAGCGAGATTGCCGTGGATGACGTTTACATGGAAGACGGGTCGCTGGGCGAGCGACTCTTGCACAGCTTAGTTCCACCAGAGGAACTGGTGAAGAGGCGGCCGCTGCGCGAGTCCAAGATGAGTTTTCGTGTGTTGCTCCTCATACACGTGGTCGAGCTTGTCGCGCTTATAGGGATTTTAAGCTTTTTGGGCTCTTATCCGCCAGAAAGTAATCTAGGCGCTCTTGGACTGAGCACTTCAGCCAAATTCGTCGCGAGAACGTGGGCGGCTCTGGCTCTGAATAGTAAGATACTGGAGATTGTCTTTATTGTGTTTGACGGAACGATTCTGTCGGGAACGACTGACAAGCCCTACCTCTCGTTTTCCGTACGAGAATTCTGGTCTCGGAGGTGGAATCTGTCTGCTCACTATCTTCTCAAGCGACATATTTACATGCCGCTTCGTAACAGACTCCTCATAGACAGGCAGGCTGCCACAATGATTGTCTTCGTGGTCTCGGGTGTCTATCACACCACTCATTTGGCTATTGCCGGTGTTTCGACTGGCGACTTGGTTCTCCAAATGGTATATTTTGTATTGCAAGGCGGCGTTGTAGTTGTAGAATCTGTCTACAACCCGATGCACGGGCGATCCCCCCTTGAAAAATGGCTGTGGACAGCCTTTTGCGTCTTGGCTCCGGTGCACCTCTGCACCATCCCTCACATGCACCTGGAGAGCATGAAAGATCATCACTATTGACGATGTCTCCATTAGGTTGCGGGGCTCGTCTTCGTCTTTGATGAACAAACACAATTCGAGGGGCTCGAGTCGTGCAATCAACCTAGCTCTAGCTCTCTCTAGAGTAGAGTACAAGCAAGAACTGGAATTGTGGATATTGACCGTGAAAGCTGCGAAGAAATCAAGTACTGAAAAAAAAAATGTTGCTGAATATAAATACATGAAACGTGCAGACAATTAAAAGTTGAACTCTGCGCGGAAAGCGTCAATATTGCGCTTATCGGCGGTTGCAATAAGGTCGACTGGTGCAAGAAAGAAAGAAAGAAAGGAAAGAGGTAAAAGGGTTAGATCGACACATGACCATCAATTTTTCTAGGCACACAACAACAACAACGAACTTACACCTCTCCATGCATGTAAAACTGATTCTCAGGTAAGACCAGATGTGAACTGCATCTGGGTTGAGATCAAGAGCCTTAAGGTAGCATCGCGCAGACTCTTTGTAGTTGCCCAAATTTGAATGCGAGATGCCGAGATTGAGCCAGCCACGGGCGTAGCGCGGCTTGAGCTCCAATGCGCGGTGGTATGCAGGCAGCGCCTCTTCCGAGCGCTGTCCATTTGCAAGGGTTGCGCCAAGTTTGTTCCACAAACTATAGTCATCGGGCTTTGCGTCCAAAGCCTTCTTGAAGGCTAGTACGGCGCTATTGTAGTCCCTCGAGACATTGTACAAAACTCCAAGGACTTGTTGAACTTCTGGGTCGTTGGGAGCCCATTCCTGCGCTTTTAGCATGAGCTGCATGACATCATCCATGAGGCTCCCATCGCCGTACAGGTCTTGAGAGACTTCGAGACCGTGAAAGTTCGGGTTGTTGACCACCCAGGCTTTCAAGTTTTTCAATGCTTTCTCCTGGTCCAGCTCGTTGACATAACTCACCCCAAGACCGAGCAAAGCATCTAAATGATAAGCGTCTTGGTCAACTGCGCGCTCCAAACACGCGATTGCTTTTGGATCCTGATCATTTTCTTGATGAGCGACACCGAGCATTCTCCAAGCGTCAGCGTGTGAGGAATCCTTCGTAACGGCTGCCTCAAACGACAAGATGGCGTCCCGCAGTTGGCCCGCGTTGAAGAACTCAAGCCCGCGTTCGTAAGGATTATCGTCTGTGGCATATGGGTTTTCCGATTCAAGCTCGTAAGGCTGGTCAGCAAAGTTGGCAGTCTGTGTTTCGCTCCATCCCTGTTCCAATGTGCTGGTGTTGGCAGCGCCAGACCATGCCTCGGCGAGGCTTGGGTCCTCCATCATGGCGCTTTCTCTGTACAGCTGCTCGTAGTCAACCTCCTTGCCATTCTGGGCGTCCTCCCACGCCTTTGCAAAGGCTGCTTCAAGTTTGCTCATGGCCCCTGCTTCCCACATGTCATCCATGGCAGGGGCGGAATCGGCCCAAGCATTGTCCATTGCTTCCTTTGCATGATCCCAAGCCTGATCGAGATTTGGTTGCGCCTGTTGACATGGATTCCAGACACAAACAAGCACGAGTAACTGTTAGCAATCATTTACCTGGTTTCAAGTCCGCAAAAGTATGCGCCAAAATAATGAAATGAAAAGCGCTGCCCTATGTGGAGGATGAGAGTCACGCGTCGCCATTCTCCGCAGGTCAATTTGATCGCCTTCCCTGCCACTGCGTCCCACTTTACGCTCTCAATGTACATCTTAAAAAGGCTGGCTCGCTCTCTTCTCGATCTCTCTTTCTTACCTTGACACCAGTCTCTACAACAGTATTGTTCTCAAACGCCAGCTCGCCGTTGTTGACCTTGCTCATAAAGTCAAAAAATTCCGAGTTGCGAAATTTGGAGTTTGATGCCATCACTTTGACAAGGTCGTCGGTTGCCCGGCGAGTTGCCTCCATGTCTGCATTAACGGACGGGCCCTACATCGACACGAAAAAGAGGACAGGCAAGAAGCATAACGAGTCAGTCGACCTTGTTCGCCGCGAAAAACTATTGGAAACGGGTCGCAGTGACGAGGTTTGGTTGCCTTCAGCGTGACGGGTTCCTCTTTTATTTTTTCGGCGGGTCAGTGACTACATCATCGCTTGGCTCGTGTCGTCTCTTTCTGAAAAGGTAGGCAGGCATCTCTTGGCTGGGGCGGCAAAATCACGTGCCGCAGCCAAGCAGATGGAGCTTGGCAGAGAGAATGTAATACGTGTCGTCCAGAGCGTGCGAAAGTAGAGAGACAATGAGAATGAGAGTGATTGTATAGAGAGAGGGAGAGAGAGAGCCACACATCCACAACAAACACAAAGAGACAGGCGCAGACACAGGGCGAGGGAGGGATAAAAGAAAGAGAAACCCGCCAGGCTACTAGAGAATAAAAATTCCAAAGAGGAACCGGCACGCCGCGGACTCGACCCATCATCAGAGCAAACAAAATTTACAAAAGTACAAGACAAAACGAAACTCACCTCCTCCTTGGTTGCCTCCTCGGACCACTTCTCTGCGTCTGGAGCCTCGGTTGGGCCAGCCATCTCCTGCGCCCACTGCTGAGCAGCTGGCGGCGGTTGAGCTGTTTGTGACCAAGCTTGGTCCATCCTGCCTGGCGGCGGGCGGGCGGCCATCTGGCCGGCCCAACGTTGACCCATCGGTCTTGGCCCATGAAACTGTCTGAAACTATTGCGGTAGGCAGCCTCCATCTGAATATTCGTCTGTGGCGGCCCGCCAAGTTGCATACGCTCAAAGTCGTGCACCCACTGATCAGGCATGGGCCCGCGAGCCATTGGTCCGCGCGGGCCATGCATGACTGGGCCGTGGCCATTGGACCTTTGCATCTGCTCAAACTCTGCCGCAAACGATGGCGCCGCCGCAGGTCCGGCCATCACTGGGCCCCTGGGTCCCTGCATGACGCCCATGCCTTGTGCGAAGCCTTGGTCCACATCGCTCGCATTCTTCTGCGCCCCGGGGCCGTTCATCTGCATGCCCCCTTGCGGCCGGGCACCTTGCGGCGCTCCCATGGCCTGGTGCACGAACTGCGACAGTGGGTTTCTCTGTGCAGCAGTCCCATCTGCAGTGCACCCTTGCTGCCCCGCCAGAGCTTTCAAAGCGTCCATCGTCGCTGCTCCACCACTGTACCACTGCACCACTGCACCACTGCACCAATGCACTATACTCCGTCCAATGACGTCAACTCCAGCGTCTCAAACCTTCGACCTCAGGTCAAACCGTCTCGAGACTGCACAGTGACCACGACTTTCACCCCAAGATGTCCTCTCCCGCGCTCACTCACTCACTCACTCAATCACGCGATGGTGTCCTCGTATTCGTTCTTGCACAATCGCTTTCACTCACTCTCTCTCTCACTCACTCTCCTGTGTCTGTTGTATCTCTCTCTTTGCCTTTGTTTGTCTCTGTGTCTACTGTGTCTACTGTGTCTTCCAATGTCTTCCAATGTCTTCCCAAGTCTTCTAATGTCTTCCAATGTTTTCCAATGTCTTCCAGTCTACCCCGCCCCTCTCTTCCCACTCGCTCGCTAGTGTAGTGTTTGAATAGAAGTTTCTATGGGTTAATTTGAGGTGCCTACTGGGGGATAGAGCCACTCGCGCTAGCGTGACTCTGGGAGGATAGGAAATCGCGAAATCCCAATTTGGCTGGGCGAGCTGGGTAGGGGTTTGGGTAGGGTGGCGTAGGGGTGCGGAACGCATCGGGAATGGTTCCGCGGGGGAGATGGGCGGGGATGGGAGTGGTGGGGGTGGGAGAATTGGTAGGACTAACTCTCCATTTCCCGATCGGGGGAGGAGATGGGTTCCGGAGACGTTGGCCGCGCTATGATTATTTTAGCTTGTTTTTTCCATTTCATTTGAGAATTTGAGAATTTGAGAATTTGAATTCACGACGATGCAGCATTCTCGGAATGCTCAGGTCAGAAGGAAAGGAAATGGGACTGTTGGAATGATGAAATACTGCTCACGAGGCTGAGTTTTCAAGCAGTTCTCTCTCGTGAAAAGAAATTAGAGTTCGCAACTCATCAGCATACTTCAGAGAGAACATCAACGTCGACAAGGCCTGCGCGTCCACGCCGCCGTCGGCACGAGCGAGCAAAGGAGAGGAGGCTTTGTAAAAGATGGTCGGAGAGTGAAGGTGGAAATTTGGAAATTGAAAAGGGGTAACACATTATGACCAAGGTTTATTTCAGATCGGGGGTACATACACTACATTTCAATGATCTTTTTCATTCAGGGAAGGGGGTTCAGGAGTGCAACAGCAGGTTCAAGCAAACACACGGGCTTACATAGCAGGGCGCAGCAGAGCCGCGGAGAGCGCATGCTGAAGCATTGGGTTGGAGGCAGACAAACTACTGGATCCCAAGAATGGCTGCTGCTGAGGCGCAGCAAACAAACTAGAGGTGGCTAAAAAGTCCTTGCTGGACAGTGATGGCGGTGGCATCGAGCTCTGCTGCTGAGGGGCGCTAAGCAGCTGCTTGACCATTGCCATGTTGAGACCTTGCTGGAGCTGCGCAAAGTGAGTCTGGAGCTCCTTGGTCTGCTGCAGCTGCTCCTGGAGCAGAGCAGTAATAGGGGCCAGAAGTGCGCAGGCAGCTTGAGAAGACATTTGGGAGTTTTGCGCAGGCATGGAGGCTGGCATGCTCGAAGGAGTGAGCATCTTAATAGCTTCGGAAAGAACGCCGAGGACGACTTCGTTGCCGAATTGAGGGACCGGGGAGGAGGAAATAGGAGCCATGTGGTCGACGACGCAACCAGCCATAGGAGCCTGTTCCATTGCTGGCTCGTTCTGGGAGTGTGCCTTCTCGGCTGCTGCGTTGACAACTGCGCGAGTGCAGCAGCCGCCCTCAGGTCCGTACCGGAGCTCGCACTTGTCCAGGCAGATCGACTCAGAGTGGTCGATGCTGATCTTTTGTGCGATGCGGTTGCGGCTGGAAGAGTATCCGATGGACTCCAAAGTGACCTTGTCGCCCATGTGGAAGACCGTGCGCTTGTAAGCTGCTGGTGGCTTGAAAAATCCGGTGTCCTTTGGGTTTTCGATGCTCTGGAGGAAGATGGCTAGCTTCTCGCCCCACTTGGCCACTCTTGTGACCCTGTACGGCGAGCCGACCTTGAGCCTCTTCATGTCCCTTGGCGGGCACTTGCCCACAGAGTGTGAAGAGAGCTCGGCAGGGATCTCACCAGAGCGCTGTCTCTTTGCAGAGCGGTGGCCGAGGGACGACTGGGTCGATGGCAAGCTCTCCTCGCTGCAAGACCGCTTCTTGGAGAGCAGCGCCGCAGAGCAGGTTGAGCCGCAGTCGGTGGAAGAGCCAGAAGGCTCGCGAGAGACCGGAGTGGACATTCTAACAGGTGGTGGTTTGCTTGATTGTTTCCTCTTTCGTTGCTGCTTTGCTGCTTTGCTGCGTGCAGAGCGAGTTGCAAGTCCGTGTTTTGGTACTGGTACTGTTGGAGATTTGAAGTGCTTGCAGGCCTGCTCGTTTGCCAGTCATCAACTTGTGAGTTGACATTAGCGCCTGGGTACGTAGAGCTCACCTCTAGGTAAGCCAAGTGCAATGTGTCCGTCCTGCGTCACAGATTCTGCAAGCGAGGTAGTACCAAGGTACCTCGTGGCTAAAGTCGCGGCCAGTGTCGCGCTGTACTATTCGACAGCCGTAGCACTCACACGGCGAGACGAGACAAACATAGACAAACCGTGGCAGTGTCAGAGAAAAAGAAGAACGAAGGAAATTATAAGAGAGAAGGAAGGAAAGAAAAAAGGAAAGAAGGAAGGAAGGAGGAGGCCCACACAACGCGCAACACATATAACGCGCGCAAGCCGCCGTTGCTTGCTTCGTAATAGGTTGGCTGGCAATGCGAAATGAAGGAAAATGCAAGCGGCAATTCCTGGACAAAGTCCTGAAAGACTTGGCTCAAAGTACGTCTGGCGCCAACTCACTCATTCACTCATTCATTCACTCATTCACTCACTCACTCACCCACCCATCCCTCTCTCTCTCTTGCTCTCTCACTTTCACCCTCCGTTCTACGTTCTTCGTTCTACGTTCTACATTCTACATTCTTTTGCAGAGCCAAAGACACCGAAGACGCGCGTTTTCCCATTACCCATTACACATTTCCCATTTTCGTTTCTTTCGCGAAACAAACGATCGCAAATGAAAACATGAGAGAATGAGAGAATGAGAGAATGAGAGAATGAGAGAATGAAAACCCGTCCGTAGTGATTTCACCGCGGTTTATTTTCTCCAACGCTTGCTTCTTGAAACCCTGTTACCTTCCGCTACGCAACGTCACAGCTCCCATACTGCGAGCCAACTCAAACGACCACGCACATCGCTACGCCCCCTGATAGCCTATCCCTTCCTACGCGTTTCGCTAAGCCAAACCCGGGCGACGCTCTCCTTTTGCCATCAAACGGGAGAACGAAAAGTCCGCTAATGCATTTTAAAGGGTCCTACCTGGCACTCGGCAGGCGCGCGGCCGGCTAGAGGAAACAGTAGTCCGGGAGGAGGAAGGAGGTGTCGGGAGAATAGGTGAGCACTGCTTGGAGATGGCCGGTCGCGACACTGTGCACATGCTCTTGTGGAGGGTAAACACCGTTGGCCGGGCCCACGTTCAGCTTTCTTCCGAATTCCGCTCCTCTCAAAGCGAGGTGATTTCTTGCACATGACGTCTTTGATGATTTCTGGTTTCGGATTTCTGAACTGATTTTTGAATGAATGGTATACTAAAAGTGTAATCAGTACATCTGAATTCTGTGTGCGAGACATTGGACACATGGAGTGGGGATTTCGTGTGACTTGCTCTTTCTTAAGCAACTCGAACGATAGTGGCTGTCCCTTACTCTTACCCACTAACTACTAGTCCTGCAAATTCATCGGAAATCGGACAAAGGTCACTCTTACTTGCGGAGGAAGTTACCCCGATTACTCCGACTACAGTGTTTTGCACCATCCAGTAACGAGCACTATTACGACTTACTGGCCTTGCTGGGTAGGCCTACACAAACAGTTGTTCGAAAGTAAGATTGCTTAACGTGGCAGAGATGGCGGACTAGAAGGGACCGTGAACTCGCAGACTGTGTCCATGACGCTGCTATAAGGCCGCTAGAGACCTACGATAATCCAGTGCGCCGTACTGTGGCCCAACCCTTTGCAAGACGCGGCTAGCTGTTCGTTAAGCCGAGACCAAGCAGGAAACGGGATTGGCTGAGAAGGAGCGCCTGGAGGGCTCTCGTTCCGTCCTTTTCCATCTCTTTTGGCGGCTAGAGCAATAGAGCAAACGCAGTCGCAGGCAGCAGGGAAATGTATTTGCTTTCTTTTTTTTAATTCTTCTTTCAACTGATTGATTGATGAACAGCAACGTTGCTGACGACACGGTCGCTTCCGAACTTGAGACTGACTGTTCACTGTTCTGTTCTGCATTCTGACAGTGAATTGGATTTACACATAAGTAGACCACCTCCACCAAACTTGCTAATTTACCGTTTTACAGGATTCACAATGAATCAACTCCGCGAAGAATCTTCTGAGTAGCGCGCCGTTCTAATTAAGGAAGAAATGTTCCGAGCTGGTCTCATCCCATCGACCTCGTTCAGTTTTCAGAATATAGAATACAGGATTCAGAACAGAAAACAAAACCATTGCGCATCACAAACGCCAGCCACAAATCACTTCGTCACAGGTTGCAACCAGCAGGCTTACTGGTCGTATGCGTTTCGAGCGAAAGAAAGGCTGGCGCATGAGCAAACTACGTCTCCGGCGATAATTAATTCATTGTTTCATTCCCGCTTTCCCTGTTTCACCACGTTCCGGTGAAATGTGGTTGCACACGGCTACCGCCTGCTAGAGTACTCGCTGGCAAGGATGGCGAGAGCCCTAGTACTCCGTACATGTGCTTTGTTTCATTGGTCACAATGCGAATGCGATTTTAATTTAGTGTTTTCAATTAATCAGTTCATTCAACTCATCCAGGATTTGAAGACCGCGAGCGAGTATGAAAGGAGAGTGAATTCCTTCCCAGCCGCCAATCACAAGAGACGGGCGCATTTCAGACAGTCTCTGCTGCGATTACTCTGCTGCGGTGACACAGCCACTCACGAGAGACCCATTCTTTGCACAAGGATGAACGCAGGAACGTAAGTAAAAGTTATTTGAACAAAATTACAAATTGGGAATTAGGGAATCCCGAAAAAATAACGCCATCAATCGCATCGTGGCGGAATCTGTCCACCTCGAGACTACGCTGCTCACTATACATCCTTACCGGGAAAGGGCAGGAGATTGGCCCTCTCTTACGCATCGACGCGACGATGCTCACGAAGCACAACGTAGTAATTACACACAAAGATATATAGCTGTGAGGAGAGGAAAGTTCGTTCAACTAATTTGATCTTCGTGGCACTAAAATCAACACCCAGCAAGGTCGCGCGAATGCCCACCAGACTCCTTCATCGCGCGCGTCACCGAGGCCTACCTACCACTATCCATAGGGCTTGATGGCACGCACTGTGCGAATAAACCGGACCCTCCCAGTTGTGGAATCTCTCTCGCCAATACGACCTCTTACTCGAAACGGTATTGAATCAGAAAAACGAATCTCTCTCTTCCCTTTCCTCCTGTTACTAAAAGTAAGGAAGTACTAGTACTATGTATCCATGCCCCTTGCTCGCAAAGCGATGAACGAACATGCAAAGAGCGGAACGACATCCTGCTCGTCTTCCTTTCGCATTATTCAATCAATGAATGTATTGTTGAATGATGTTGAATGTGCAAGAGCTCTTGCAACGCATTTCACCTATTTCACCGCGGTCTACATTCGTTCATTCGTTCATTCGTTCGCACATTGACATTCGCGATCTGACATTGACATTGACAGTCGCGTCGAATGAACGCGTGAACTGAAGGAAAGTGAGCGGGGTCGAGATGTCACCGCCGAGCTCACACTTGGCAGAGCTGTGTGCGCCTGTGTCCCCCCTCGCTTGCACCGCAATTCGTTCACAGTCATTCCGTCATCCTGGTCAGCGATCGCTCGATTTCACAACCTTTTCATCTTCCATTTCAGTCTTGATTGAAATGAACATTTGTTTTCGTAAACACCGCCGCGATTCGACTTTCTTGTTCTTTACACATACATAACTTCATTGAACAAACGGACGATTGAATTTTGTTGATTTTGTTAACTGTGTCGTCGGTGAAATCCCCGAGATGCGAATGAATAGTAACGAAGAAGTTAACTCGCACGAAAGTGTGACAATCTCCGCCCCAATTTCGAACCTTCCCAGGATCGGAGATTCCTCGCCCCCACTCAGCAAAACCATCCAAGTGCGCGTCTTCCTGGCGTGGAATCTCGGCTCGCGTTCGTAGTGCGTATCAAAGCGGTAGGGACGCTTAGCGCAAAACGCCTTTGCGAAGGAGGAAAAGGAAGGGGCAGAAAAAGCTGGTGCATCGATGGACAGCCGCGTTTCTTTTTCTCTCTTCTCATCTCTTTCCAACTGACACTTTCTGGGGCGACTCCGGAGTCTCCTGAAGCGAGCTTCTGGAACGAGCTTTCTGGGCCAGCTACCCGCTGTCCGGTACGACTCGTATCACCACACGTCTAGGCTTTCTCCTACCTTAAAGTATTCATTGCTCTAGCTCTGGAGCCCAAGGTCTTTTGGGACCGGATGTGCGGACATCAACAGACCTGCAAGTCTGTGTCCAGGAAAGGGCTGGAAACTCACAAAGTGCGCGCTGCTAGCCACTGTCAGGCGTTATCATAGTGTTAGTGTGAGCAAGAAGGCTACAATAGAACCAATTCATGGCATCTGTTGACAAATTTCCTGCAGCCTCGGGGAAAACACTCTTCCAATGGGAAATTTCAATGCTACATTTCACCTCATGCCTCGAGCTACTGCACATGTACGAGTAGCGGCTGGCTAGGCTTGCTAGGCTGGCTAGGCTAGCTGGTGTGTTCGGAAGGAGAGGGCTTGCTGTCTACTACTAGCTAGCTCTCTGCAAGTAGAGTGTAGGAAAAATACCGGAGAAATGCATTTCGTTTGACATTTGGACTTGTACTTTCAAGGATGAGCTGTAGATGAGTTAGACGGTGGTACTCGAGTAATCAGGACGGGCCAGATGAAAGTGCAGCGTTGGACCGAACGTTCGAGCAAGAAGGGTCGACTCTAGGTGGCACAAACGGAAGCTGTGCGAACACATCACCAAAAGTCAGTCCACCTCTTGCAGGTTGTTTGTGGGCTGACTTGGAATGATTTTGGAAAGGCGTGACGATCAGGGACCTAGCACCACACACGACGTCTCACGCGTCTGTGCAAGCAGCCAAGCAAACGTGAAATGTGCGAACATACTTTCCAGCTTACGCAAAGGCATTCTTGAATGACAGGCCTGCAAGCTTGCCTTCCGGAAGGTCTGCAAGGGACCGACCTGCCGACACGGTGAAATGCGAGTCACAGCCTTTCTCCCATCCGTCCAGACTGATCGCAACATCAGATCAGAACAGAATTTTTTAGATGGCCTCCTTCTCCTGCATCTCCTCCACTGTGGTACTAGTACCGTCAGTACTCAGCACATCCCAGCGCTCACAGTCAGTAAAAGCCCGAGAGCAACGAAAAGTGGCGGACGACACCACCAAACACACGATAAAGTGCTCTCCGCCTCCTCCTTTTGCAATCTGCACTCTGTACTCTGTACCTCTGGCAATTGACATGTAATAATCCAGCAATTCCCCTCCTTCAATCGTCTATTTGTGTGCGACTGTGTGGCGTAGAAGTTATGGAATCTTGGTGGTAGTTGGCAGTAGCCGGGACAGTCGAGGGAGCTCTACGGGTTTGTCCGCCTGTTTAATTTAATTCCGTAGTCCAGTTCCGTCGGTTCAATCTTTCGTGTTGCCTCGTTGTTGACGAGTTGGACGTGCGCACCGCTGGCGCTCTTATCGCCCAGCTAGAAAGGACCAATGTATGCGTTCCTGGCACGACCAGCCTCTTGAATTTAATTAGGGTTTCGAGAGTGTTATGTGAGACTCTTCAATCTTTTCAATCTTGCTGCCTAGAAGTCCCGTCTTTGTGACGTCTGGCGCTAAACTTAGTACCTCTCTCCATGTCTTACCCCACATTACTGATACTACTAGCACACGTTTTGGACCTATGAAAAACGGAGAGCAGGTCGCCTCCGATATCCGGCACTTGAGGTACTCAGTACCGGTATTGGCTGTGAGTGTACGTACAGTACTCTGTACTCTGCAATTGTTGTGGCAGATCGCGTAGCGCTACTCACTCTGTGAGCAAGTTTACCTGGTTCCACTCGGGAGAACTGGACTGATTGTGAGACCGCGCGCGGGAAACGATAGGACTCTATGGTACAGACTAATTCGCTCTTATACGACACTGTCACGAGTCAGCTTTCGCAAAACCCTCAAAATCAAAGCCTACTCCTTGGCTTACAGTCCCGAATTTTCGCCTAAAAGAGCTCGTTACTTGTTTTTGTTAGACATGAGAACTAACCTCTCGAGTGCGTCATTCCGCTCATTGCGACACTATCCTGGTAAAGAGGCAAAATCGTAAGAGTTCTTTTTGAATCGGTATGAAACGTTTGAGAAGGTATTACTGTAGCGCACTCCGTGGCACATAGATTTGCCGACCATGTCCTAGGCAAACTGATCATTGTTAGTACCGGCTGTACTGCTGCGGAAGAGTTTCGGCTTGACCAATGAAAGCCCTGCGTTTTACACCTCTTATTACAGCCCCTGACCAAAACTCTTTGTGAGGCAAAGCCACGCGAGGAGAGAGCGAAGAGCAGCCTTTCGGGAAAACTCATTGACTTTTTCGGAAGGTAGAAACAAAACATTCACATGTCCTCCTTGTCCATTTCGATGACACCAAAAAATCATAAAAATCTATCTTTCCTATTTCCTATTTCCTATTTCTCCGGGCCAGAACGCGTCACAGCACTTTGCACTTGTGGGATCGACTCGGTTCAGCATTTGGCTCTAATGGCAGATACATTAAAGCGTAATCAAAATGTCGGAAAGAAGGTGGATGATAGAGCCAGCAGATCCTTACTAAATTGAATATCTCCTCCTAGGACCAAGTGTCCGACGACTATGATAGTGATAATCCATGGGAAGTTTACAGTGCTACGATAAATGCTTATAGACACAGCGCGCCACCAGTAAGACCTTGCCTTGCCGAGCTACTGTGATGACTAGTTATTTGCATAGTGTGAAAGGCATTTCACAACGTTGCGTTTTCCTTCTACTCGCCAGCTACTCAAAAGGTCTATAAGAAATTTCGATGAATGCTAGTGGCATCATATCCACATCTTAGCGGGGCATTAAGTGTTACTCCACCGCAGTGAAAGCGGTAGAGAGGGATAGAGAGAAGATGGCTGCCATGTCTGTCGTGTCTGTCGTGTGTTTGTTTCATTTCGTTCACTTCCTGTCAATCAATCAATTACTCGCTCTCTCACTCACGCCACTCACGCCGCCAAAAGTTCCATCCACAATGCCAATTTCGGTCCTGTTAATGTGGAGGGTAGAATGGACTCAGATTCGAGCTGGCCAAAATTGGCGTTCAGGGAGATTCCAACAGAGAGAGAGAGAGAAAGAGAGTGATTGAGGAAGAGAGGGAGTCAAGGGAGCGGTGCAAGAGGCGCAACCTGTGTGGTGATCATGATGACGCATGATGCGCAGAATGGGAACACTTGACACACTTGACTGTGAATTTGATTGATCTGCGCGTGAGTGCTTTGCAGGGATAACGCCACTACCCACGGGTGCTTGCGTCATACTACACCTGGACTTGGAGACCGTCAACACGATGGCCGCGTGCGCACTCACAGAAGAGGCGAAGAAAGGGCTTTCTGCAGCTACTAATAACTTCCTCCCAGTCAGTACTGTCTCATTTTGGCCAGCTTCGACGGGCTGGCCGAACTGGCCGAACGGATTAAGTTCAACTTTTTCTTGTTGTTGAACGAAAGGGGAGTCATGGCCGTGTATGAGCAGAGTATCGCATTCCATGACGGCTGCGACTTGCGTCGTCTGGACGGTCTGTCGGAAACCCGTAGAACGCCAGATTCACTGCGTCGAAATCAATCATGCCATTGATTGAGGCCCGTTCGACTGGGTTCCTCCTGCATTCGCCTGCGTTCTTAACATTCGAAAGCGTACAACTCCTCACTGCAACTCTGAGTTCTTTCTCCCCAACTAGCAGCCGCAGAGCCACTTGAGGCGCGAGAAAATTTAAAGACTAGGTCGACGCGTCCACTCCCAAGCTGGCTCTAAGGGCGCTACGCGGAGAAATAGTTTGACTGTGAATCTTGCACATCGCCAGCACAATTTGGTTTCTCTGAACATTGACACCCGCCGCGTCATGCATGAATTTCCACAATGCTTGCAACGTTTCAATTCGTTTGTCATGACACCGCCGCGGCGGTCCGCTGCATCCCCGGCCCCTCGGACGTCATGAGTTTCAGGGCGTGACACCGGCACTGACATACACCGACAAATCCTTTTGAAGCACTGCGTAATCGCCGAGTACTGGCCGTGAGTACTCTTAGTGCAGTGTTTTTCTGTCGACGGAACTGACTGTCTGCGATGTCTGCGAAGACAGTACTGAGAGTTCATACCGCCGGCGGAACGCACTGTCGGCGCAACAGACCGCGTGAAATCGCGTTTCTGGCACTGCTCTGCGGTCACTGCGGTCCACCATGATAACAGTGCAAGCCGCAATGCTCAAAGAATTAATTCGAAATTCTGGGCGCGCTATTTCAGCAACGGGCAACCAAACTGGCTTGTGTGGCGCTTTAAAGTGCTCTTGACTGTATTTTAAGCCAGGGTTGGGAACTCGGCATCGTTATTTCAGCCGAATGCTGCTGTTACGGCATTCCGCCTCTGCGCTCAAGTCGCGGTACGAGCATGGCCGAAAGGCCACAAATCATCATGAGACTAGCATCAAATAGCAACGAAGAGTTTTGCCTTCGTCGCCGAAAATTTATAGGCCAATCATTCGATCTCTAACTTTGTTGGCACTCCTCATTAGGGAAACAGCAAAATGGGGTACTCACACAGTACCAGTGGTACTTTGGAGTCTCAATTCTTCGTTCCCGGGCGAATAATGTAAACGGCACTGCCACTCCGAACTCCAACAGCCAGCAGATTACGAGTGGGGTGATGGGCCAACGCGTGCGTGCATCCAGCAACTCCTGCCAGCGGCCTTCCAAACGCAATGTCAGTGCTGCTTGGAGAGGTGTATAGCGACCCCTTTTCGTCGACTCCGTACAAAGAATCCAACTGCGAGGAAGAAGACGCCGTCATGGCTGTGAACTTGATTCCAGGCGCAGCTTCGTGGCGCGAGAATTCGCCGTCGGCGGCAGCTTGAGCTATCGCTACGTCTCCTCCCCGAGCCATCATCAGGAGTCTGCAGCATTCGTTCAAGTTTTGCAGAGGCATGATGCAGCTGATTGGCCCATTCAGAGTGAAAGTCGCAAGGACCTGCCCGGATTTTGCGTCCCAGATCCGTGCAGAGTGATCGCTGGACCCCGTGGCGACCATGGAGTCCCCGCCGCCGAGAAACGTGACAGCAGTGACTTGGGACTGGTGACCGCTAAACTGTACCATGGCGCTCCCCGACTCGATGCCAAAGATCCGCGCGTAGCAGTCATCTCCACCACTTAAAATGCGACTCTTGTCGCTAGACAGTTTGACGCTTCCGACCGCCTTTCCACCATGCGCCTTACGGATCTTGGTTCTGCATTCCCCGGTGCTGACGACCCAAACCTTGACTGTTCCGTCGACACTGCTGCTGACCAAAAGCTCCTCGTCGGAAGAGAACGCCAGACCCAGCACGGCTTTGCGGTGCATCATAATATCGTCCTTGGCCTGGTACTCCAAATCCGTGCGCAGCTTACCAGTTCCCCAGTCCCAAAGCTCCACGAATCCGTCGCCGGTTCCCGTCGCGAAGGTCCGCGTGCTCTCACTGGCTCCGAACGCCACTGCCTGCACCTGGCTCTTGCTCCCAAGCTTGATCTTTGCCACCAGCTCGACCTTGTCCGGCTCGTTGCTCTTCTCAACCTCGACGCGTCTCCGCTTCGCCTTCGGATCGTTCTCTTCTCCATCGCCACCGGCCCCGATGTCAACCCCATCTTTCCCGCCCCCTTCTTCTACTTCTTCTTCTTCACGTCCCATGCCTTTCTCCGTCGAACCGGCGGTCCTTGCCTCGCCGTCGCCACGCCGTTTCCCACCGTTCTGCGCGCGCCACTTGAGCGCCTGGCCCACGATCTTGAGCAACGCGCCCGGGCCCATCTCCGACTCCATCTGCGGCGCCTGCAACCCGCCGCCACGTTCACTCGTCACCGACGTCTCCCCATGCTCAAGCTTTCGAGCCAGCGCCTCCTTGGCCTTGTCCACGTTGCGCAGCATGTCCTCTCTCGCTCGCGACGATGGCAGCATCACCGCGTCGCTGAGTCGTTCCATCCTCTCGCCATCTGCCTCTGCCAGCTGGCGCAGTTCGCCTTCCGAGCGCATGTTCCTCAGCACCTTGCCCGCGCGTTCGCCGTCTCCGCGAGCCACCAAGTCTGCCAGCATGGCCTCGTACACCTGCCACGCGGACTCTTCGCTCAACCGCGTGCCCGCCAGCGCTCGCAGCACGCCAGCCCAGTCCCCGCCGCGGACCAGCGCCGCCGCCTCTGGTGCGGGGAGCGCTGGACATGACCAGGATTGAGAGATGGAGGGAACTTGGCTGGCAAGAGACGCCGCAGAGGAGGACAGCCCGCTCTCCGACAGGAACTGGTGCACCATACGCAGAAGAGTGTCCGCGCGCACCTCCAGCGAGGACATCTCCCTTCGCCTCTGATTCTATGGTGCTCTGATTCTCGTGCGGTGACTCGCTAAAGCAGGATGAACGCTTGCAAGATGGAGCAGATTTCAATCGATGGAAAGATGATCGCGACGAGTGGCGCCAGGAATGAAGTGGCGCCTGACTGCGTGCTGCTCCGACGGCCTTGGGCGCGAGCTTTGCGTCTGTGCAGATGCCAATGCCAAACAATGCCAATGCCAATGCGTGCTGTGTGCTGTGAGTTTGGGTGTTTGGGTGTTTGGGTGTTTGCTTCTTGTGTGTTGTGTGTTGTGTGTTGTGTGTTTTTATGAAACGCGAGAGAGGACAAGTGGCGGAGGGTTATGCGTTTGTTTGAGATTGTTTGTTTGAGGAGCAAAGGAAGGGCTGAGCAAGTGATGCGATGAGATGAGCTGAGCTGAGTTGAGGATGCATTTGATTGATAGATGGAGAGGTTATTGGGTTCGAGGACTTCGTATTGGTCAAAAAGCTGCTGTCTTGGCAAGACGGTAAGACGGCGTGAGAAGAACAGCACAGCTGCAGAGAAGGAGATGGTGATGGAGATGGACCGTTCATGGAAGGAGAATGTTGGAGCGGTTGCCTTCGTTGAAGCAGAATTGCTGCAAAATGCCATCGTCGTGCAGCAAGCAGGTCTGACAGAGGTCTGGCAGAGAAGGACCACTGTGCTGAAAGCAGTCGTAGCTGGATACCACGTACACAGTTATCGCGCTCGAGCTCCCCGTAATCGCTGCGAGCATGACGTTCACCGCTTTTGATGAAGGTTTTATAGACGCCCATGCTTCTTGGATGTTGAGTCCGGACGTCCTTTCTTCGTATGCGATGCAAACTCCATCCACAAGAATTTCCATGACAATTTGCGGGATAGCGAGTGTCAGGAGGAACTGAAAACTAATATCAAGGTTGAAAGGGTCTGTGGCTTCGTCCTGAGGGTTGGCATAGTAGCGCAAAGGCATCATGAGGACCGCGTCTTGGAAGATGTAGATGATCGCGAAATTTACGAGAACCCCGACATGCTCTGAAACCATGTCCCATAACACCACGGTCGTGTGCCACTGCTTTTCAAAAGCAAGGAGCTCTTCCGGGTTTGCCAAGCGCGCCTTGGAACTCATGCTGGAGTAGGGAGCAATTCGTTCTGCGCGCCTTGAGAAGAGGCGCATCAGCAGTTTGTCGCGCTTGTGGAACGTTACCCTGAACAGAATCTCTGAAATGCCATTAATTACCAAATACGCCACCAGTTCTGTGGTATCTTTGATATTGGTTACCACCATTCGAGCCCAAACGGAAAAAAACACGAGAACGGTGTTCAGCTGCAAGAGAGCAAATTCTACTCGCAAAGTCTCGTTGGTCTTTGCCTGCAAAACAAGCGACTTTGTGTAAACCCTAATGGGAAACATGACCACCTCTCTGATAATTGGAATTCCGAATGTTGCGAACAGAAATAGGTTGGACTCGAACAGGATGGACAGCAGCATGAGCAATACGCCCACAAACCCGATGGCAGTGGAAAGCAAAGCCATTTTCCAGCGAACGCGATGAGCGGGCTGCAGAACGCGGAAAAGAATTGCAGGAAGAAACGCCAGTGACATGAAGCTCCAAGGAGTGTACTTCTTCGTTTCCCACACGGGATGCACATCCATGAACCCGAACTGAATAAAGTAGCAGAATGCGCCACACCCCGTAAATGTTGCAGCAATTCTGTGCGAACTTTTGAAAATAAAGATGAGACCTGGCCCAAAGAATAATATTATAGACGGAAGATCCGTCACCGCGTAGCCCGCCTCAATCTGCACGCACCACATGCGCGACAAAAGATTGTCTCTGTTTTCAATGCAGTACAGCTCGGTCCCGAGCCGTGTCTGGTTGAATCTCGCTCCCTCCTCCCTCCAGGTCACATGGAGGCTCGAGAACTTAAAGCCGCATAGACACAAGACCACAAAGGCTGTTCCGGTGCAAGCCCAAGCGAACAGTTTCAAAGACACTACCACACCTTGCGTCGCCGCAGCGGCAAGTTTGCCGCCTTCCTTCTTCATCTCTCAGCACATGAGCGCCGAGGACCTTGCCGGCGCCGCTGTGCCGGGCCGTGCCCCGGAGTCTTTAGATAGCTGGTAGTTGTGCGCCATCTGCTCCTTAGATGGATGCTGCATCCCCACCACCTGCCTCAACCATGTTGCATGCAGTTAAGCCTACTAGCATTGTGGTCAGATGACACGATGGCACCGTGGCACGATGGTGGTCCAACGGCTCCTTAACTTGTTGCATGAAATTGCCGTATCCCATGCCACCCATAGCCACACAGGGACTCGCATGCTCCTTCATTCTTATGACTTTTGAGCTCGGCCTCACGGCGTTAGCTGTGCCGTGCAGCTTGCATGCCCAAAGCTAGCAGCGAAATGACATGCCTCCCAAGACTGTTGAGGGTTTTGCAATCCACAGCAAACGCGGAGCACTTTGATCACAGCTGGAGCAGCCGCTGCCTTCAACTTGTCAGACAGGAAGGTCCTGCGCCAATGATCTCGCAAATCTTGGGCGTCTTGTTGGTACCACAGCCCGCTCCGAAAGTTCATCAATGTTCAGTGTTTCAATGTTCAAATGCATGATCATCCAACACATTATTATTTTCTGTTCGAGTTCAACAACACAGTTGATTCGGAACGAAGTTTGCGAACGGATCTATTGGAGAGCACATTATGATTATTGTTGACTATCTCTATCGTAAGTAAAATTTTGCAATACATGCAGCGGAGCTGTAAGCTGTAATGTATTGTAAATCCCTGCGTGCAATACATGGTTCAAATGCATGCACAATACAAAAATACACATAAACAAAGAAATGAAACAAAGAAAAAATGGTTTAAACTGCGATCATGGTAGAACTGGCACGGGAACTTTCAATTTATGGAAAAGGAGGAAAGCTGCAGATCGTGCCAGGAGGCACGACTGTATCTCGTTGCTTTCTTCTGTTCTGTTCTGTTCATGGAAAACACCGAAAGTAATGCACGCTCACTTTCAGTCAACGACGAATTCGACGAGCTCGATGTTCACAATTCATTGCCGGCAAGAAATGTTGCTCACCTTGTCAACTGAAAAGGTAAGGATGGCGCTTGATACGGCGCGGAGTCGCGCTCTCTGTATAGCGGCAACTAGGTCAATCATTGGACTTTGCGCGAGAGGAACGCGACGAATGTGAGATGGCCATTTTCGCGCAGTCGCGAGACGTGGCTAAATGCTAATCGACAGCGCGGCGTGGAGAAAAAGCAAGGGATAGCACAGCATAACACAGATGTAGAGACTTTGAGGGTTGATCCGGTACGCGATGGCGCTCTAGAAGTTTAAAGTGCTTGCGTGCCTGTTGTCATATATATGCGTTCAAAGTGGAACCAATGGTAAAGGGCCGTAGTCCTACGCTATCTCTGGCCTGCAAGACCCGCCGTACGTCCATGAATCCTCCATGATCGTGGAGGTGAAAATGGATACCTGGACCACAAGCCCTTATACTTTATGCGCAAACTTGAAAACGTGGCTGTGACGAGTCTTGCAACGTAGACAAGGTCGAAGTTGTGCGCTCCGAGCTCGCAAGTCACGTGGCGATAGGGGGGACGTGGGACAACGCAGCAATTGGACTCAAGGACTCGACGGACAGCGACCGCAGAGATGGGGTGCTCGAATAGCAGCTTGAAGGACAAAGCCGGCGAGAGGGGAAGGGTGCCCATGCAATCCAAGTTCCCGTCAGATGACGTGTTCAATGTTCCCTTGAATGTGCCGGCGAGAGAACAGGTTCAACACGGTCATCATCATCAGCAGCATCAGCAGCATCAGCAGCAGCAGCAGCAGCAGCAGCCCAATGCAGCCCGGCGCCTCAGCGAGGGGGTTCCCGCTCCTGAGCAAATTCGAGCCCCTGAACACATTCCCGCGCCGGCGCAAAGCAAAGCACCAAGCGCGATGGACCGCTTGGTATCAAAGGGAAACATCAAGGAAAAGTACGACATCTCCAGCCGAGTTCTTGGCTCCGGGCAGTTTGCTGTGGTCAGGCTCGGGAAAGACAAACGAACTGGGAAAAAGTGCGCGGTCAAAGTAATTCAATTACACAAGACGTCAGAGCATCGTCTTGCGCTGGAAGTGGAGATTCTTCTACGCATTCGTGGCCATCCAAACATCGTCGGACTGTTCGATGTGTATCACTCAAAGTCCAGTGTGCAGCTCGTTATGGAGTGCGTCGAAGGAGGAGAACTGTTCGAGTAAGTTGAAAAAAAGGCACGTCTAACACGCTTCGTCAAGGCTCGGACTCAATTCACTAACACATCTGTGTTGTCATCAGCCACCTCGTCTCACAAGGTCCGTATTCTGAGGCGGAGGCTGTGTACCACATGAGGCGCATTGTGTCCGCAGTGGAGTTCTTGCACCGCAATGGCATTGTTCACAGAGACCTCAAGCCTGAAAACCTTTTGCTCACCTCCAAGAATCCGAGATACGCTGAGGTCAAAGTTGCTGATTTTGGACTCGCTCGTCTCTACGGAGAAGACAGTATGCAGACTGTTTGCGGGACTTGGGCATACTGTGCCCCGGAGGTTCGACACGGTCCAGACGGTTACAGCGAGAATGTCGACATTTGGAGTCTCGGAATCATTCTCTTCGTTCTGCTCGCGGCTTACCATCCTTTTGACCCCCAAGCTGATGCTAGTGAAGAAGCCCTTTGGGAAAACGCTTGCGCTGGTAAATTCAACTTTAATGATGCTTCATGGAGAGGCGTCTCTAGCGAAGCGCAAGATCTAATTCGCAACATGATTGAGGTTGACAGCGCAAAGCGCTACAATGCCGAGGATGTGCTGTGCCATCCATGGCTGACTGGAGTCGACCACGATGTACAGCCGCTGAGCCCACGCATTAACCTTGACTTGCAAGTGGTCAAAGCTAGGTACAGACAGAAGGTGCGCGCTGCTGGAAAGGCTGCGTGGGCGACGGTTGCGTTCCAGCAAATCGCAAAGGGCAAGAACCGCGGAAGCCAGGACACCACCACGAATGTGGTGGAGGAGTCCAAGGATGGGTCTGAGCCTTTGACGACCCGCGAGCTTGAAGAGAAGCGTAACAAGAAGAGTGCTTTTTTCTCTGACGACGATGCCCCAGACCAAGCCGTGTCGCAAGAACAGATTGTGCTCTCCACTTGAGTAGTAAATTCTGGAGTCGAAACAAACAGTATCGACTTTGCTGGGCAGTTCGCATGTACGCTGAGTGTGTAATCTACTACATTTTTCGATTTCCCGCCCTTCAACTCTTACGTTTGACTGTAAAAAATAAAAGAAATAAAAAAAAGTGAAGCGATTCTTCATCTGTCTGATGCTTCAGAGCAAGGAGTCAAATATCTCCCCGCCCCCAAGTAATCAGTACTGTTCCTTTTTTTTGCGAGGGGTATCAACATCTACATTGAAAAGGAGACAGGGTGTGGTGGTGTTCAGCGCAGTTACCAGTTAGTCTGCTTTGGCTTTCGCAGATACTGTATCAGCGCTGCCAGCCGATGAGCGCTTAGCGGGGAACAGGAGCGCCTTTGTCGTGGAAATCAAGCTGCCAAAAATCGGAATCAAAGACGGGAAAAAGTACGGCACATAAACCGCAATCCAATGCTCTGGAGGGTAGTAGAGCTGCGGCAACAGTGCCGGATCATAATACGCATCATCTGCGGCTTTCATGGCAAGCCATGAGGCCTCCACACAGGCCGCTCTAGTCTCGTAGTCCGCCAAGCCGTCCAACTTGGCCATGGCAAAGTCAGTTTCGTTCAAAGCGATCCACGCGCGTTCGTGCACCCGGTCCGGCACGATCATGTCCGGTGCCGACTGCAAGAGCGCGTCCAGCGCCGCTAGCGTTTCCCGCACGGCCGCTGCCCTCGTACACACCATCTCTCTGGCGCCGTCTGCCGTGAGCCTCCCGTCCGCGTCCAAGCGCACATTGAGGCTGTCTGCGAGCAGCATTTTCAACAGCTGCAGCGGCTCCACGAGGTCCTCTTCGCTCACCCACGTCTTGTCGTTCACGCCGAACGGCAGAATGTACACCCCGCCGAGCCCTGGCACCGTGAACGCCCGCGTCCTGTGCCCATCGGCCGTTCTCACCGCCACGCCGGACTTGGCGGGCAAGTACACCATCCAGTGCACCGTTCGCTCGCGTTCATGTCGCGGCATGGACTCCGCGTTCCACCCGTTCGCGCTGAGAAACCTGTACAGATCTTCTTCCATCACATCTCCATCCTGCTCCTGCTCGCCTTCCGCGAGCCGCGACGCGTACAGCACTTGCGCGTCCAGCGCGAACCCCAGTCCCATCTCCCCGCGCGCTTCTTCCAGCACATGTCGCGCCGCCTCCCAAGCCCAGCTGCGGCCGCCGCCGTTCCACGCTCGGGACACCAGCAGAGAGGCTGCCACGCGCGAGGACATGCCTGCTCGCGGGCCCTCGCCAACGTCGCTGCAGGGACCATCTGAGGGCGCATTGGCCTGCGCCCACGCCGGCCGGGAGTGTCCCGAGCTCGGAGACCACGGCCAGGACGTCATGTCCAACGCCGAGAGCTGCGAAGGACACCACGGAGAGAACATGAACATGAACATGGCGCACAGAGCCGCGCTCGTGGCGCTGGCCCATCGCCAAACGCGGCCCATCCCTGCTCCGCTGTCAACTACCCAAACAACACCAAACACCAAACGCCAAAGGGCAAATGCCAATGGGCAAATGTTTAGTGGGCAAACGCCGACTGCCAGTACTGCCAGTGCCGAGTCAGCTTATCCTGGCGCGTGGCAGATTTGCAGATTTGCAGTTTTGCAGTTTTGCAGTTTTGCAGTTTTGCAGTCGCGTTTGACGCAGCAGCACGTCAGGCGCGAGACAGAAGAGAGGCGGGCGTTGGAAGAAAGGTTTGGCTTCGGCGTTCACGTGGTTGTGCGGAGATGAAAGTATGAAAGTATGAAAGTCGATGCTCGTGGCATGAAGCGGCAAGTGCAGGGAGGAATGAGGGAGCAAAGTGGCCATTGCCCGAGGCGTTTAGGAATAGAGAGCGCTGTGCTTGCATGCCTAACAGAGTTGAGAGTTGAGAGTTGACTTGGTTGACTTGGTTGACTCGTCGCGCAGAAGAAAGAGCGAACGGAGAGCGAGGCACCGTCATCGAGTCTTGGTTCGCCAGGCCTGACATTGCTGCCTCGGATCTCTTTGTCGCCCATGGACGACGCTTTGGAGACGTTGCATTTACTATGTTCGTGTCGCGAGTCGATGCAGCTGGAGCCTGTCTCGGGCCGCTGGACTCTTCACGATGCCTCTTCGAAATGCTTGATGAGAGAACCGAGCGACGGCTTGCGCTCCATGCCATGAAGAAGAGAAGGAAGTAAAGAAGAAAGGCATGCTTTCCATGTGCGAGCCTAGGTTCGCCTTCGCCGTGCCCGTCCAAGTTGCGCGATAGACCTTCGGTTCGGTTCCAGCAAATGCCTCGGGCAAAGAGTCTAGACGAGTTGCATGCTTCAAGATCAGGGATCTCTGAGTCGATGGAACCACAGCGCTGCT
This sequence comes from Parietichytrium sp. I65-24A, assembly GCA_012862575.1. Classification (NCBI taxonomy): domain Eukaryota; class Bigyra; order Thraustochytrida; family Thraustochytriidae; genus Parietichytrium; species Parietichytrium sp. I65-24A. Next base: position 70,941 of record BLSF01000080.1, read on the forward strand.
CGACAATTGTTGAATTTTGAATTTATCGCGTGATCTTCAATGACTTTCATTCATTCATCAAATTTCATCAGTGTGCCAAAATGCAACATTTCATCAACGCTCATCCCTGGATCACCGAGGACATGCCCTCCTCCCAGTGAGTACCTAAAAGACCTGCATTTTGCAGGTTTCATCTTCTCAAGCGTTTTCGACCCATTTAGTTGGCATTTTTTCCCGATCAAGTCAATCAAGTTTAAAGTATCTCCTGGTAGCACCTACTAAATAGTAGTACCTATAGTTAGTATGTCATGTGCGCAATATGAGGCAATCTTCGATGCGAAAGATACACAGTTTTGTTTGTTTGTTCTCGATTTCAATTGATTGAAAAAGAATAAATTTCAAAAGCTAATTTTTTGAAAGTCACTCCTTGCTACGGAGCCCGTGTCGGCGGAGAAAACACACACCAAGTAGTTGCGACGAAAGTGACGAAAGCGTCCGACCAGACTGACCAGACCATAAGAATCGTAAGAGACTCATAACCTTCCGATAACATGTCGTAACCTCGTCCATCTCTTCAGAACATCACTGCGACCAAGTCAAGTTTGGGAACGTTGTCTATCCTATCTTTTCAAATTCGTCACTGTTTTTTTCAGAACATTCACAGCGACCGTGACTGTACCGACTGTACCGGTAATACACTGTGACAGTGGAGTCTTGAAAGAGCTGAGCTCCAAAGTGAGAGGAGGTCGGCCCTGTCCTACGAAGCGAGCGCACTGAGCGCACACTCTTTGTGTCGATGTTGGTTGGCGACGATGGTGCTGGTGATGATGATGTGCAGCTCTAGTCGTGCGAGAACTAGAATTTCCAAGAATGGCGAGAGCGGACAGAGACAGGGAAGAATCTAAGCACAGGTGCTGCTTCTTTACCGTCAACAAGCTGCGACCCACACAAAGGTCAAAAGCATGAGATCTATACTTCCTGTCTGTCAGATGTGGACAGGGAGCCTGCCCCCCCCCCACACTCTCTCTCTCTCTCTCTCT
>BLSF01000080.1:71984-127586 GCA_012862575.1 Parietichytrium sp. I65-24A
CCCCCCCCCCCCCCCCCCCCCCCTTCCCTCCTGCTTTTATTCACTTGATCTCACTTTGGCCTAAGGTGGACAGGCGCGGGAAGTCGGCGCTCAGCTTGCTCAGTTTACTCAGTAACGTTTCCGGCAACTGAGACTCGGAACTTCACATACCGTACCAATGCGTAGTTGGTATCCGAGGTGCACACTCTCCCAAAGGTCCCGTCAGTCCCGTCTAGTCAGGTTAGGTGGGAGGATCAAAGTAGTTCTGCAACGTGGACTGGGAAGAGTATGCCGCTGCTCGCTCAAGTGCGTGCGTGGAGTCTCTGATATTGATAATGGCTGACGAGGGCGGCGCAGATGGGGGGAAACAGCGCGCGGATATGAAGTATGTTCCATGGCTAGTCATCGTCGCTCTTCAGCGACCTTTGTGGTACCTCCTGTGCTTTATTGGGCTTGGCGCCACCTGCGGGCTCATGACGTACAGATTCATTGACCTGTCTGATCCCCTGGCAGGCCTCCGACTGGTGAACGATCCTGTTGCGGAGCAGGCTGACGGTTTCATCCTCGGAACTTACGCTGCCAACAATTTTTGGGCAGAGTACGAAGGCTCAACTGGGTCGGTGAAGCGCATTCAGCAATCTGTCGGCTATAGATGCATGACGTTGCTCTTTGTCAGCCATGAGGCTGACAATGTGTTTACGCCTGAGCGAATTGAGGTTATGAAAGCCATCATTTCTGAGGTACAATCTTTTGGTGGCTTTGTGGACTACTGCCAAGTGAACCCCAACACAGGCATTTGCATCCCTTTCGATTCTGTCTTCAACTACCTGAATGTTAGTCGTGCTTCCCCACAAAGTCAAGCTCAGATTGACGCTCAGCTTGGCCTATTGTGGGAACGCAACAACGACCCGGATGATGATTTCGACGTCACTAGTTTTTTTCATCAATCGTTCGCAGGATACGCCCAACCGAAGTCAAATATGACGCGAGCCCATGCATGTTTCGGGCTTCCGATGGCCGGCTACTTCAACGAAAATGATCGTCGAGAGGAACAAACACTTAACTTGCAGGACTGGATGGTCGCATCTGGCATGAAAGACTACCTCATGAGTATCTACGAGTATCCTCGAGCTGGGATAACAACTTACACAAATCAGGGCCACTTGGAGGACATCCTTACCAACGAGATCTTGATGCAAGATATCATGCATTGCATTTTCGCAATTGTATTCGTGCTAGTTGTCATGACTCTCCACATGAGGAGTCTCTTCCTTGCGTCTTGTGCGCTACTGCAGATTCTCCTGAGCTTCCCTATCGCATTTTTCATCTACCGTATAATTATTGGGATCGAGCTATTCGGAGGCTTGCAAAGCATTGCCATTTTCGTCGTGATCGGGGTGGGCGCGGACGACTGCTTCATCTACGTCGACGCCTACAAGCAAGCGCTGCAGTTTGTAGAGTCCCCTCTTTGGGACTCCGAGACGAGGCTCTCGTTCGCATACAAACGGGCAAAGTTCACCATGCTTGTGACGACGCTGACGACTGGGTTCGCATTTGTCATGTTATCAATCTCCAGTATCCCGACCGTTCGATATTTTGGAATCTTTGCTGCGATACTGGTTCTCACCAACTTTTTGATGGTCATGACGATGTTCACATGCGCACTAGTGTTGTGGGATCGCTATTTCCGGAGGATGGGATGCAGGCGAAGGCCCTCACAGGAAAGAGTCGTCGGAGACAGTTCGAAAGTTGATACTATAGATACCGAGCTGTCCACGGAAAGTTTGTCACAAGCCCAAACCGCACCAGCGCATGACGAGAAAAGGTCGCGATTGTGGAGATTCTGGACAAACAACGTGAAGTGTCAACTCAAACACTTTATAACCGTCAAAGAGGACTTTGTGGACAAGGATTTGGTGGAGTACGATGCTCTCTCAGTAGCGTCTTCCGGAAGAAAGAGCTTGCGTGCAGACCCACTTGCAGACGATGGGGATGTCGAAGATTCAGAAAAGAAGTCTGAGAGGAGCATCGCCAACTCATGTAGGGGTTTGCATTATTCCGTAGAGCCGCGCTCGTTTCTTGGCGAGCTTGTGGAAAGTGATTACCTTCGCAAGCCCCTTCCCAATCACAAATTGCACCGAGTGACACAATTCTTAGTCAAACCTCGCAACAGAGCTGTGATCATGGTGGTTTTCGCTTGCATAGCAATTTCATGCATAGCAGTCTCCTCGCAATTGAAAATTGCTACAAAGGAAAACCCATTCTGGCCAGAAGGCCACTTCTTCTGGTGGTATCGCCAATGTGTTCCTGACCAGTTCCACGATGCCGCGGCAAGCCCTCGCAAAAGCTTTCACATACCTCACGGGCTTGAAGAGCCGTTTGCAAACCGAACAGGAACAAAGGATACAATCCCAGGGGATTTCGGCGCGCCAATCTTCTCTTCAACGATTGATTTTGAAGACCCAAGTACTCAAGAGTACATTTACGAAGAATGCAGGCAAGTTTTTGAAACGGATAGAAATTTGTACATGGGTGGTGACGGCTCCCAATCAGGATTTTGCTACATGGTAGCCTTTGCGCTGTGGCGCAGAGCACAAAACCAAACCTTTCCGATTGAGAAGCCTGCGAAGGTCTCTCCAAAATTAGACATACAGTTCCCCAAAGAAGCCATGTTGGATGGCGAGCCTTTCACGGATTTGTTGCTCGAGTTCGTCGACCGGGCGCAATTTGAGCCATTCAAGCGCCAAATCTGCCTTGCTCAGGATCGTGGCGAAAATTCAAGCCGTCTGGGAATGATTTTTGGCTTTCAAACCTTTGGAACTTCCTTGGACTGGGAAGATCCGTACTCGAAGCGCGTGATCGTGGATCGTGAATGGGAATTGTTTTTAGAGGTCCTACGAAAAGATCTCCCTCCTTCCATGGGATCCCCAGAGAATCTCTACATCACAGACTGGGACTACTTTGTTCTGATGAAAACGCAATGGTTTTTCATCGTGAACAGCTTTTCTAGTCTTGGACTCTCTACCCTCCTTACGTTGGGTTTTCTAGTGGTCGCGACGCGGAATTGGAAAGTCACTCTGTTGGCGGGGTTCACTATTGTCGGAATAACCGGAACCGTTCTCGGACTCGTCGTTCTCCTTGGTTGGGAGCTCGATACGATTATTTCAGTCAGCATCACGCTTCTCGTTGGTTTTGTCGCGGACTATACCATCCATTTGGCTGTGGCATACGATGAAGCGAATAGGGAGCGCGGCATCTACCGTCCGGACGAGAAAGTGGACCACGTAATGCGAAATATGGGAGTTTCTATCGCAGCTGGAGCCGCCAGCACATTTGGCGCAAGCACCATGCTCTTGCCAACCACAATCCGCTTCTTCACTCAGTTTGGAGCATTTCTAAGCCTTGCCGTTGGTGTGGCGATAGTGTGGGGTATCGTCTTTTTCCCTTCATTGCTTTCAAGATTCGGCCCATCAGGGGCAAAAGGCAGATTCATGTCGTGCTTGGAGAACGAAGAGGGGACTCGACTGTACGACACCAGCTATCATGCGAAGCGCACGAGAAGGGCTGCTTTCATTGCAGACAAGATCGCTCTTCTATTCTTCGTCGGCATTTTCTGCGCAGTTTTCTTTGGATACGGGGTGCGGACAAACTCATTCCTCTGGACACTACCACCGGAAAACCAAGTGGAAGTTCCTGATGTTTGGCCAGATGCTGGCATGCCTCCTCTAGAGGATCTGGATCAAGGCCGCTGGTACGCCATGTCACCTGGCGGGGAGACCATGTGCGCGAGCGGGGAGCCGTATTCCTTCTTCTTCCGCCGTGGGCGCTCTGACAATGCGAGCCTCATCATTGAGTTTGAGTCTGGTCAAGTGTGCTGGAATTTTGAGACCTGTAGAGCGGAGAATCAGTTCATACGAGACAATGTCGACATTATCACCTCCAAGTTCGCAGATTCGTTTCAAGGAAATTCTCAGCCTCAAGGGCTCGCGGACCCAGCCGGACCTCACTCAGATTCTCATCATCTCTTCATCCCACTTTGCACCGCTGATTTTCACTGGGGCAACAACACAAAGGACTATGAAGGCGAGGTGGTTCTCCACCACAAGGGAGCCGTAAACGCATTTTCTGCTTTGAATTGGGTTCTGGGACAGTTCGAAGCGCTTGGTTTGGCAAGCGTCCTCATTACGGGTGTCGACTCCGGGTCCTACGCATCCATCATGTATGCTGGAGTAGTGTCAGCCTGGTTGGAGCTCTCCGGAAATGCTTGGGATGTCTCGCTCACTCAGCACGGAGACTCTGGAGTTGGTCTTTTTGCACCAGGGTTCTTACCCAAGGCTCTTGGTGCGTGGGGTGCCTCGTTGCGCAGCGATTTGCTGAATCTTGATTTTGGCAATCAAACGTTTGAGGTTCCAATTTGGCTCGTCGCACCGGATGGATTTGAGAACCTTCTTTTGCTTTGGACGAACAACTACAACTTGACCGAGCTGGCGAGCTGCGTCGAATCGTATTTGAATGTAAGCGCGGGAGACGCATTTTTGGACCTCTTCGACGGAGATGGTCCGAGTAATGTCTTTGCAGCTTGCTCCGCAAATTTGACACTTCCAAATAACGGAACAGACCTACCGAGGCTGCCAACGTTTGGGATGAAGACGGAGGAATTGAAAGACGATAGTCTGGATGCTTTGCCGTGGATTGACTGGGTAAATATGACATGCATGCAAAGGGAATTGACAAATTTGGACAGCACTGCGCCCGCGAGCAGTGGCCTTGAGTGGTGGGAAGACTGCATCAATATCACTGGGTCCATCAACATCACGTCCTTCGACCCGCTGGATTTTTTCTTTGATGGGAACAGTGCACTTCAGCTCATTCCATCCATGTACCTGCTTTCCAGCATTCGCTTTTTCTACCACCGGTTCTCTCAATTTACATCTGCGTACGACTACCAGGCTGCACGGCAGCTAGCGGTTCAATACCTTGAGACTCCACTCCCCGGCGTTACAATCAGTGAGCAAAAGCTCTTTCACGAGACCTCCACGATGCTCTATGACCTTTACCTGCCCTTTTGCCCGCCAAATTACCATCACTTTCTCGTTCCGGGAGACATACACGGCCACCTAAATAGAGACAGACACTATCGGGTTTTGAACCACGAGCTTTTCCAAGTATTATACGGGTGGACTGCTGGAGTAGACACAGAAGGGCTGTCAGACACTTGGGACTGCAGAGTCCAAGATCCGGAAGGCTGTGTGTTTGGCGTGGACACGAGGTTGCATACAAAGTACTTTTGAGTACATCTTTTTAAGATTTGCGTTTCTACTTTAGCACCAAATGAATAAAAATATGTACAAAGTGTGTTTGCCTGTCAAAAGTGTCAATAAGTTCTCGATGGAAACATTGCCTGTCCGGACTCTTCAGAGCTCGAGCCTCACCGTGCCTTGTCCTTGGGGTTGGATCACCGTTCTACAAGAAGATCTGCGATTCGATCACGAAGCCGGTTCTTTATTCTGATATTCTGACATCGTTCCAGCGGAGGCGAACGACAGTGAGCAGCTATGACCCCTGCCTGCCATAGTTTGAGGTCGGTCCTTTCAAAGACAAGTACTTTCGCACTTCTGAGAAGCTCTCCCAAGACCTGCATTTTGCAGGGTTTGACTGCTTCGAGACCAAACATCTATTCAAGCATACTCAAGCCATACCCGTCCATACAGCCCAGTAGTCTCTTCGCGAAGACATATCTTCACCATCTCCGACCCTACCGTCTCGCCTAACCATTCTTACCACCCGCTGTCATTCCAAACGGAGCACTGTCAAAGTGTACGCGAGATTTTGCGAGGAACAGTGCCATATTTGTATGCCATCTACGAGAGTATACAATAGTAGCTAGCTAGCTGTATCGTCGTGCGGTTAGAGAGCGAAGAAGTCTCACGAGAAAAGAGCGACAGAGGAGATGAGTGAGACGGAGACTAGCAGTGCAGAAAGTGCAGAAAGTGCAGAAAGCATGCAATCGGGTAAATCGATGGGCGATAGTTTGCCCGAAGAAGCGGTCGCGGAGGAATGCAGCAATGGCGAGGACGAGGAGATGTGCCGATTCTGCTTTGAAAGCGCGAGGAAAGTGGACTTGATCACTCCGTGCGCGTGCCGAGGGTCGATAGAATTCGTGCACGAAGAATGCCTGAAGAAATGGCAAGTCACGGTGCTCATGAGCGCTCGCGCGCAAGAGAATCGCCATTTGGTATGCAATGCGTGCCATGAGAACTTCTCGGTGGGCCCGCCATCGCGAGCGGAAGTGCTGATGCATGTGCTCGGCCCTAGATTCCCGCCGGCCATCCAAAGCGGAGCGCTTTTGGTTGCTACAGAGTCGCTGAGTCGCGAATCTCTGCCTGCGTGGGCCGAACGCATTCCGCTGGCGATCCGTACCCTGATCGAGGTAAAGAGGGCGCATTGGGTCCAGTCAGTGTATCTCATCACCTCTACTGGTTACACTGGGGACGACGCGGAGGTGTCCGACGATGACTACATTGAGGCCGTCAACCTTACCAGGGTCATGACAGGGGAAGTTGAGAAACCCATCTCTGGCCGCGTTTTACGCGCGATGGAGGACAATCCGCAGCTCAACTTTGTGCACCACAACGGTGGCCCAGTAGAGTGGGGCACCTCAGAGCTCGCGCTGTTTGGGGTGAGCGCCTCCCTTGATCTGGAGGCATTTCAGTCGGGAGCGAGTGGTGAATTCACTTGCTTTCCGTCTGAATGCGCCCAATGGAAAGTCCTGGTCGTGCCTCTAGACGTAGGCATTGTAATTGCGAACGCTGTTCTGGAACAGCGAGGCCAGCTTCTGCATGGCCTTTTTCATACCTTTTCAGGCTTTGCGCGATGGACTCGTGGTCAATTGTTGGGCGAGGCCGCTAGGGGGTCGTGGGGTCTTGTACCAGCAGAGCAGAGCCGCTCTGAGTACATTCAAGATTCGGCTCCGACTTCCACTTTCTGGCAGACTATGTTGCAAAGGTCCATCCTTCCAGAGAGCGCACAATAGTGGGTGGTCACAGAATCTTTTCTCCTTCAGTTACCTTGCACAGCTCTTTTTTCGCTTCTGGCCCTGCTCGCCCCTACTCATCTCGATGTCGATGCTGCGTCTTCTTTGTCATTTTCATCCTGTCAGTTCGAGCGTCGGCAACTATATACATGTATCACTACTACCAGCATATGTAAATTATCGTCTTCAATTCCTTTTTCTTTCAGTTATTTGCATAGTTACAGTACACCCTCTCGGACATTAAAGGACTGCTGACATGCTCGCGTGGGTGCCTTCGGTCTGAATTACTTTGGTTCCAGACTTCTATTCCGGTCACTCCATTGGTTCCCCACCAGGAGTCAGTTTGGATGATGCACCCCACCTTCCGATAGGGTTTGTTTACTCTGCACTTCGTGGCTTCACTTAAAGTGAATGATGGGTTCTGAATCTCGTGAATTAGGGTTCCGGGGGCGGCCGCTGGTGGAGCCACGCAGCCACGAAGTGCAGCGTAAACAAACCCCCTCGGAAGGTGGGGTGGGAGCCGCGCAAGTGAAGCCCCGAAGTGCAGGGTGGCGAGCACCATGGGAACCAAGTGTCGAGAGCAGCTGGTCGCGGTAGGACCTGGGACACATCGTCGGCTCTCAGTGTGATCCCCTGAATGAATGGCTGATTGACGCATGACGACTTATTTGCAATGTGAAAGAATAGGACTTGTGCCTGCTTGGTTGCTTGGCTGTATGACAGCGATCGGACCACGAACGGAGTTGTGAAAGACAGAGCGATCAGCGATTCTCTTGGAGTACGTGCAATCCAATTGTCGACACATTTTTTAATATTTACTTGCTTCTTTCGTTCTGGTATTCTTGGGTACCCCTGGGGTGCTACAAATAGCCCATTTCATTAAAAACAAAAAAGGATTATCACGTACTACAGTAAAGTTGATATTAAAATGGAAATCAAGCCATATGTCCAACACAGTGGTTAACCTCACAGCCTCCCATGGTACATACGCACATACGCACAAAGACTCGGTTCAGCCTAAAACACTACTTGAGTCTCCTGGCTGAAGCACGATGGCAGTGCTTTTCTCACTGTACACCGTCGGGTCCGGGACAACTTGATCTGCTCGAACAGATGTCCGGGATTGCTTGCCCTGCTTGCTTTGCTCAGACTTGGAGAGCTCCAAGCTCTTGATTCTGTCATTCATTTTGGCGACGATATCCCCACCGATCCCCTCCGTGGAGAACTCCTCCCCAGTGTACCATCTTTTTAATTTTGGAAAGAAAATTAGACAGAGCACACCCCCATCATTGACCGCAATCACCCCTGCTTGAACAAACATGGATGTAGCCGGGTTTCCTGCGGTTATCAAGAGCACAGGGATAGCGATAATGAGTAACTCCAAATTCGAGAGGATCGCGACGCTCACATGCTTTGCTTCTGAGAAGGTCGAGTTGATTCCGAACGTCCTGTAGCATAGCACACTGGCGTAAAGCAAGAGAGCCGCGTGGTATCCGCCGACAATTGCTGCAAAGAGAGAAATGTGCTCACAATGACACATACCAATGCTCGTGAGTGAGTTCCCGTATGCATCTTCACTCATACTGTACCTATTGTACTCAAGTGGTTCGATGGCTTGCCACACGATCACAAGGAATATCTCAATAGCTGTGTAGAGAGCGAAAGTAACCAGCATTTGCTCTGTGCTCTGTCGGGACCTGCCTTTTGAAGTTGCACGAAGAGTTGGGCGAAAAAGAGCGAGAATACGCTTTTGTTTCGAAAACAAGCTCGAAAACGTCACTGCAAAGCCTAGCATATACAGAGAAAGAGCTGCTCTGCAAGACATCGTTGCCATCTCGTTTCCACCATCGCCACCTGCCCGTGCACCTGACGAGTCATCCAGAGTTAAGGGAATGATAGATGCAGAAGAAATAATCGATCCAGACGCCAGTAAGAGTAAGAAAGGCAATTGAGCTGCTCGGACTTGGATCGAGTCACGTTGATGAAAGCTCCACGCTGCACAAAACAACCCAAATGCGATGTTAAACCCACACAAAAGACGGCAAAAGCGTTTCAAAGTGAGGCTGTACCCTAGATCTTCGCAGACAACCCACACGTGAACTGTTGAAACAGAGGTGGTGAATTCGTCCTGCACAGAATACTCTATCGAGTCTAAGACCTTGAAAGCATATTCAGTCTCGTTAATTTGATACCCCGACTCCCCGCAAGTGTTTGCGGTATACGTAACCGTTATCGTGGTTACGGAATCAGCGTCAAAATGCAGAAGATCGTCCGGAATGGCACCCGTCTCAAGAAACACCGAGCCTGTCGAGTTCTGGAAGGTTAGGGATCCGTACGTGGGGAGTTTTGTGAGCGATATTTGAAGCATTTCCCCGTCAGGATCAGTGCCCGTGAGGCTTAGATTCATGGAGTTGCTCTGACCGTGCAACGAGCCTGCGTTGAAAAGGTATTTGGCTTCGTTGTCGACCTGCGCAGTTGGAACATCTTGCACAGAGGCGATGCTAATGCTCACGGTTTCTTCCGAGGACATCCTTGTATGAGAGCCAACGCAGTCTGTGCTTTGGTAGGTAAAACTATCCTCGCCGTCTTCATCTTGGAATGGCTTATATAGCACTCGTTGGATGGGGTGCTCCAACATTGCTGGTTGTGTTTGTCTTGCTCCGATGAGTTTAATATAGTCCACATAGTTCCAATCCACAATACCAGTCTCTCCAGAGGTGTCCAATTCGAGCCGAATGGTTTTCGTTGGGAAGGAGGAGCGGCAGATTTGGCTCTGAAACACGAAAAAGAGCCCGCGCCCATTCGTTTCCTCATATTCTCGGTTTTGTGCTCCGGAACGGTACAATGTGTGCCAGTCGCCGTTCCCGTCGAGAGCTTTGATGCAAACCACCGCGCCTCCTCCGCGTGGAGACCCATACTCCACAGAGATTGGGAATACCGCCTCTTCATATTCAACCTCAATAAACTCAGTAAATCTTTCAGGGCCAGCCTCGGGGGTATAGTGCAAGCTTTGGCTGTAGTTATACGCAAAGCGATGTCCAAACACGTGTTGAGAAGATTTGCTCACGACCCAAGCGTCCTCTTCCAGAGTTTGAGTGCGTGGGCACCATACGCCCTCTCTGATCGGAAGAAGTTGCGACTTTTGCAAGCGAGGAAAAAACAATTTCCCGTTGTTGTGCAGCGCTGCGTCTTCGACACTGCAATCGTCAGGATACGCAGCGCCATTCATCACACAGGGCACAAACTCCCCGTCAACTTCTCTCTCATAAGGATGAGTTTCAACATTATAAAACACAAGGGAGTCTTCTGACCATTTGGCGCGAATGTATCCCAGGACGCTTACCACGCTTTTCTCGGACTCGTTCGAGTACCTGTTAACTCTAATGATATCGCCAACTTCAATCTTCGCCGCGGTCTCCGCTTCGTCGAAGCGGTCGTCCTTGGAGCATTCCCCCCATCCTTGGTAAAGGCACTTTGAAGAAGGTCACACAGTGTGTTAGAGGCACCACGCTGTAAATTCTAAAACAAATATGCAGAGATGATTGCAAAACTTACTTGAGGGGAACCAATAATATTCAAGATGTGGTAGCCCGAGGACACTCCACCCCCCCACCACGAGCTAAAGTTTCGAATGCCTTTGACGTACTGATCAACCACAGGGCCCCCCACATCGTACAAATTGTATTCTTCTGTAATCTCACTCAACACTGTTGTCCCATCTGCTTGAATCCTCTCTGTAAAAAGAGCACCTTTAGTTGGTAAACTCGTGATTACGAGCGACGATGTGCTATCCACGTCCGTTCCGTTCAAATAGATCCATTTTCCGTTTACATCGTCCTCTTCAATGTCAAAGCTCAATGTCTCCACGGAAGGGAGGTTGTTTTGTGGAATGAAAGACATTGTAACAATCAAATCGGAGCTTGTCGAGAGACCAGACTCTACAGACGTGAACTTGACTGTAAAACTCGAATAGAATGCCTCCAAATCACTCTGTTCCACTTTGATTGCTATTGTGCCCGCTTTATGTGCGATTTTGGTGGGTACGGAGGTGATTTTCTCTAAAACTTCGCCTGTTCCCCACTCTACTTGATACAAGGATCCGAGATTCGGCAATGTGGTGATTTCTGCTTCAAGATGATCCCCTGATGGCCCGATTGCATATCCGCAAAGCGGAGTAAAAAGGGAAATACTTTCAATTACCGTAAGCTCAACCTCGGAGCTTATTAGCTGCGGGACCGCGAAAGGAACAAGGTGAAACGTTTGCTGAAAGGCGTCGGGAGCTGAGTTATTCCCTACTAAAACTTGAAAGCCAGTAGGTATGGGCCGCTCCAGCGTCCAAGCGTCGCTGAATTCTGAGGACGCGTACCAAAAATCAAGCGCGTCCAATGCACTCAGATTTGCGCCGAGTGGCACCTCCGACTCGCTGTCCACATAAAATAGTTTTCCGCGACCGGGCTTTTCAGCCAACGAGGTCACATGATAGTCATTAGTCGAGTCCAGAGCAAGTGAGATTCGAGATTTGGAGTCCGTGTAAACCTCCTTCACAATTGGCACATTTGGCAGGTAATTGCCGCTAGAGAGCTCCTTTGGAACCGTCGACTTCCGAGCCCGAGGCTGATGAAAATGTGATGGGTCCTCGCATACATCAATGTTGACGGTGTACGTTTCACCAAAGCCATACGCATTATTCGTGCCACCGAGAAGCATGTTATACTTTTCCCCGGCAGAACCGTAATTCTTGGCGATACTCCCACCAAAAATATCACAAGAATTCTCCGCAAATCCATCGGGATTTGAAACATTACAATCAGCGCCGTCAAATGTGTAAGCCAATATTAGATCGCCGGGTAGCTCTGATGTCACATCAATTCTCTTTTCCATCTGCTGCAAGATTTCCTCCTGGCTGAGCGGCCGAGACCAAACCAATAATTCATCCATCTCGCCCCAGAATCCCAGCGCTTCCCTCACTAAAGGCTCCTGATCAATACCGTCGTACAAATGTCCGCCCACCGAAAGCACAGAGCCTGAACCTCGGACAGAGACGGTTTCGCCTAAGGAAATATTCGAGACAACAACGCCGTCAATATAGGTGATGCCAACGTTGTCCAACAACGTGTACGCAAAGAAATGCCAGTCGCTCCAAAGCATGGTGCCATTTTCCAGGTTTTCGTATTTTAGTTCGAATGTGCTCTGAAACGAGTATCCACCGGGAACGGCTTGGATCAAAAACGGCTGGAGGAGATTTTGGTCTTCGTGCGATTTCCAAGATATTAAAATCATGAAATACGCTGTGGGGTGGTTGAAAGCCCTTGCCCAGAACGAGATAGTAAGCCTGCTGTCGATTTGGTCCATCCCTGGATCTGTGAAGTTCACAAAGCCGCCTTGCAAGGACATTATCTCTGCTCTGTTGTGCCCCTGGAAAGCGAGGCTGTAGCCATTTTCCGCGTTCGCGAGTCTCAGCAATGCCAGCAGCACCATCAGCAGGCCAGCGCGCGCCAGCTTCATACCCTTCGCAAACATTCTGGCCGAGCACGAGCTAGACGGCAGTCTGTGCTTTGGACGCGGCCTTGCTCGTTCTTTGATTGATGAGCTCTTCAGAATAGCTTAGCACAATCCGTTGTGAAGAAAACCCGGCCAATCACACTGCTCCGGGTAAATAATTTTGTGTACCATCGTAACCTACTGTACAAACTTTGTTGTTCAATGTGTGTTGAGTGGTTAGGTTTCCTATTGCTCTCTTCTTTATCAATTTTGACCAGTTAAGTCCGAGTTCGTGTGACCGTTGAGACATGACCGCTCCGGGTCAGCTCAAGGCTTCGAGATTCACCCCAAGGTGTCACGTATCAATACCAAGTGTGCCCAAGGAGTCTGTTCAATTTGTTGTAGGTGGGTGGGTGGGTGTTCTCTCTTCGAGTTTTCGTCGCGGCAGTTTCTATCATTGCCGCTTCTTCTTTCACTGTCAAGTAAAAAGTATACTGCAGCGCAAGAAGACGGCGAAGAAGAAGATGATGATGACACAAAAGAATATGCGACCCCTTCCGGCCATCGGGGCGCTTTGCATCGGGAATGTCTGAAAGCTCTGTACTAATTGAGCAAACTCCGAGAAACCCGATCCACAGTAGGACCGTTAAGTTCAACATTTCAAAACGCAACCCGCAACCCGTCAACCTTCCCTCTCTATCCCCGCTCAACAAAAAGACACGCAAATTCCGCAAATTCCTCCACCTTCACAAGAACAATAAAAAATCGTTCTCATAGAAATGCGAACTCAATTGTGCGCAGCTCCAAATTGTCCACTGCATGACTATAAGCTTGGGCGAAGCAAGAAAATCGACGTCCTTGCCTCCGGACCTGTGGAGTTCCCTGAGCCCAGGCATCACTGTAAACTTTCCAACTCACTGTCAACTGCGTATGTCTTGACTGTGATTGCATCGCCTTCCAATCGCACAACATCTGTTGTGGCTCGTTTCTCATTCAAGACAAATGACTTGGTTACAGTGACCGTCACAAAAATATTCAAAACGGTCAAATTATTCCAATACAAATTTCCAATACGATTCGTAATCTCTGATACAAAGAAGCACACTCCGTTCTCTAGTCGATACACTATTCGCAATCGTAGTCAGCTTGGCCACAGAGGCTGATGACGTCACGCACGCATTGATCCGAAGCGCTGACATCATCTCGCAGGGATAACAGTTTGGCAATGTATCATGATGATGTTTGTATGTTTGGGGAGCTTGTGGGGACGTTGTAGCGAAAGGAATAGCGGTGGTTAGCAGGGTACGCGAGGACCAAAAGGCGGACGAGAGGGAAAATGCGTTTGTCAGGAGTGTGGGTTTTGACATTGGTGGTTTTGGCACTGCTGTTGGGAGTGCGTTGCGATGATGAAGAAGACCAGAAAGAGATCAGTGAGCTGCTCAAAGAGACAGACTTTATCAAGATGCTGGAGCACAACACAAAGCAGAATGACAAACGCTTGCAAGACCTGCACAATAGACTGGAGAACGAACTGGTCAAAGTAAATAAGCATTTTGAGGAGATGCTGGACAAAGTACACAATTCCGAGAAGAGCATGGAAAAGAATTTGGAAAAGATTGAGCTTGCCGTGCTTGGACGAGTGCAGAAAATGCAGCAAAACAGCGAATCGCATGGCTCTTCCTGGAAGATCCCTTTCTTCTTGCTGTTTGTGGCTTTGGTCGGTGTTTCCGGGTTCTTTGCTAGGTTATATCGCAAAGCGACCAAACATTCACACTTTTTGTAGAACAAGAAGGTAACCTGAAGATTTTTTTTTTCCCTGCGAGAATTTTCACAAAAGTTGACCCCCGACTCGCTGCTATATCTCGCCAAACCGCGCGGGAAATCGGTTATGTCTTGAAGATTTTCAGAAAGAGTGCGGCAGTGGCTTTTTGAGGAATAGAAATTTAGTTAAGATACAACCTTCTAAAATGGTAAAAAATTAGCGAATGGCTCCTGCGCGGGAGAGACATCTTCGACGTTGGCCGCTCGCAAAGATCTCGATTGTTTGGAAGGTCTTGTGAAAAGTGAGCAAAGCCCGTGCCCTCTCGTGCTTGTTTCTTAAGCGAACTGTGCAATCCAGACATTAGTGGACGTTTTGGGCAACAAATTAAAACATGCTGGTGCTCTATCATTCCATTCAATCAACTTACTGTTTTTTTGGTCATGACGGCGTAAAACTCGTCGAAACTAGAGCAGTTCGCCTCGTGTCAGTCTCGCTTCTCAAGATCGCGAAGATTTTTAACGTCAAGAAGCGTCATAAACTTACGATATTTCTCCGTCGTTGTCGGTGTCTGCTCTCTCGATCATCTCGTGAAGCTCCGCATCAGTCATCGTTTCCCCGAGCTCATGCGCAACTCTCTTCAGATTCTTCAGAGAGATCTTGCCCGAGTTGTCGTCATCGAATAGTCTGAAAACCTTCTGGATATCCTCTCTGGAGTCCTTGTCGCTCTTCAGAATGACGGGCACATTAGTCAAATATCCAGCTTAACCGTGGCCATGAGCAAGGGGGCCCAACTTACCATCTTGGCAGTCATCATATCCAAAAACTCCTCAAAATCAATGGATCCGGAGCCATCCTTATCGATATCGCCGATCATCTGATAAATGGTCTGGTTCTTCGCCTCAAAACCAAGAGACTGCATGGCCGCTTTCAGCTCCTTTGGGTCGATCGTTCCAGATCCGTCGGTATCAAAGAGATTGAAAGCTTCGCGAATCTCCTCGATCTCGTCCCTGCTGAGCCCAGGACGTTCGATCTGCTTCTTCACCCGGCGAGACATCTTGCTTTCTAATTCGTCAGACCTTTTCACGGTTTTACGATTTCGCTTACTCAACACTTCTCTCTGCCACAAATTCACGCTCATCAGTCAGCACATCGCACAAGCAAAAAACACTCTTTCCCATTCACAAAACCGACTCTGCGTCTGCTTTCTTGACACTGTCCAACCACCGTTCCAAGCCCTGCCTTATCGTGCCCGCCACACTCGCCAGCACTGCCCAAACCCAAAATCGAAACGCTCGACTCCCACATACGTCCCTCGCCCGTATGCCACTACCTTTAAACCTAACTCACCTTACGTGTACGCGCAAAAGTGTCCCCGTCTTTCTGGATTCTGACTCTGAAGATGGTCTCCAAAAAGAGTTGTCACTTTCGTGTGAAGGAAGAGTTGCTACGAGTGCTAGCGCTTGGAGGTGGTCTACTTAGGCTAATCGTTAGTGAGGGCTAATGGCGGGACGAGTTTTCGGTAGCACTGATCTGTTTGTTTTTCAGTTGGCGACGTTAACTAGTGTTATGGAATGAGATAGATGAGCGGTAAGGGTGGGATCGGAGAGAAGAGGCTAATGAACGGGGTAAGAGAGGAGTTTGAATAGTCTTAGCTGGGACTGTGAGGGATGGATAGGCGTTTGCGTAAGGAGGGGGTGCCGCCGCAAAACAGTGTAGCTTGTAGAGTGCAGTAGAGCTCGCATTAGCGCTGTTTCGCGAGCGGAGAGCCCCAGAAATATACAAGTTGGTGTTTGTCAAAATCAACAATACATGATCTTTATTCACAGTCAATCAATTGAGATGAACAATCAACGATGGAAGCATTCAGTCAAAGATGTCCACACTCCACTGTTTCAAGTGTCTCGCGTCCCGAAGGCGTCAAGCTTGGAGTTTGGCACGGTTGACCGATAAAGCAGTCGATGGATTTGGGTGTCAGCGTCGTCATCTTGAAGAATGGGAATGTGGAACGATGAGAACTCAAAAGAGTTTGCGAGACCTTCGTACGTATGCAAACGAGGCGCGGATGCGTTGGGATGTGCAAGAGCTTGTTGAAGATCGCGCGACTCAAGGTCGAACGATTTGGCGAGACATTTCACGGAGAACCGAGCTTACTCCTCATTTAATAGCGCCTTGAACGCGGAGAATCTGCAAAACCACACGATGTCAAGTTAGTGTCAAAGAAGAACACGGAGAGTTCAAGCTGCCATCTCTGACGTACGATACTTGGCCGTCGCCGTCAGTGTCTGCGAGCTCGATCATTCGAATAATCTCCGCGTCTGACGTGGCAAACCCAAGCTTTTTAGCCATCCACTTCAAATTCTCAAACGTAATGACGTCCTCGTCTTCCAGGTCGAAAAGCTTGAACTTGCTCTCCAGACTGTCCCCCGATTCTGCCTCTGCCTGTTTCAATCACAACTGTAAGAGAAAGCTTTTGCGGACTGTATGTCTGGAAACCACACTTACCACACTTACCGTGCGAAGAGTTGCAACTTGCAAAACCTGCTCTAGAGTGATCGTCTTCTCGCCCTGCCTGATCAATGTCTTTAAGGCATTCAGCAACAGATCATCAAACATCTTATCTCCAAGAGACTCCAAGGCAGCAAGCAGCTCCGTCGCGTCAATGAGCCCTTTCCCATTCTCGTCGCACCTGTCAAAGGCGTCGCAAATTGCACCGAACTCGTCCTTCTCCAACTCAGGGAACGACCCATTGCCGCGTTTTCTGGTCCTGCTTTCCATCGCCAGCATCCGTCTCCCGCGCGGCCGCCGCTCGCTGTCGGCCGAGCTTTCTCTTCACACGAAAATGGTGCCCAGTCCACTAGGGCAATACAGCTTTTTAGCTAGGCTTGAGAGCTTTTGTTTACGTTAAGCGCATTCGAGTCACGGCGTTCATGGGAGGACGCACGGACTATGGTCAGTATCGAAAAAGTGCGGAGGGAGAGAACCCAAGCGGAAACCGGGGAAAGAAAAGTTACCTTCTACTCCAAGCGAGGCGATGGCGGCCACGAGCAAGTTGAGTTAAAAGCCCTTTCGCAGCAGCCTGCTTCGTGACCGATGAATGTGGACTTTTAAGCCCCAAGCACGCTCCCATGGATGCCTTGCCTCTGAACAGAGGTTTCCTCGTCCGCGTCTATCCCCATTTCCTTATCATCTGGCCGACGTGTATACTCACGGAGCGCGTATTGTCGTGTGATATTCGACTCGCCATTTGCCGAGGACAGGAGCAGCTTTTGTCGCAGTGTGCCTCATCAGCCTGAGTCTCTCGAACAAAACCGTTCTGTCAATTGGGAAAGCCCGGAAAGATCAATCACAAACTTGGACGTTTGTCTTGCTTTCACATCGATGCAAATGTCTGGATTCTGTTCTGAATTCTGAAAGAGGGCAGCGAGCTTTTGACAAAGTGCGGAGCTCTTGTCTTCGAAATTCGAACGAAATGTTCACTTACTCATTCTCCCAGCTTTCCAAACATTATCAAACTTTCACTTCTAAGTCTTCTAAGCTTTCCCAACAATCGCTTCTAAAACTAACCATTGATTCGCACCCACCATCACAAAGCCAACCGCCAGCCCCGACTCTTGACTTTCCCGAGGAACTCCTTGCAAAGCCGTTTCGTATCGCGTCACCTCACGGCCTCTGTTACTACCAAATTATCTCTTCTTTCCCTACCCTTCCAGCCCCGACTACAGTTCTTTTCGCCCTTGAATACCAGTACTCACGAACGCTGGTTACGCCAACACTACCATTGTGTTTGCGCAGCGCCACGAGTGTGCGCCACGGAACAGGGAGTGCGTGGTCGTCTACGGCTTACCTACCGCAAACTCTACCCTCGCTTCCCAAAGCACATCACGAGTTGCGGACTCCTATGTTTCTCGATAGACAGTCTTATTCACTTGCGCTGCAGTACCTCCCGGGAGCGAGCGACGTACAAGGACATACGCGGCGGCAGTGCGCGGGGACAGTTGTCGGAAGGAAAAAGGGTTTCGCAGTTGAGCAGAAAAGGTTCGCAGACCGGAATTTGGAGTGAGGATTGTTTGTGATAGTTTGGCTGTCGGCACGAGCGGGATGGGCGAGGAGAAAGGGCAAGAGGAGAAAGGCGACTTCGCCGAGGAGACCAATTTGGAGGAGACCCCAAAGGATGTCAAGAATGATCCCGGAATGTATTTGAAGCAAGGCAGGCGTCCGCCGAGCGAGCTGGAGGTGACGCTGAGCGAGTTCCTCGGACTGCGGTACTATGAGGACCTGCGAACGTTGATGTTTGGATGTATTTATCTCAGCTTCGTGGCGATGCAGCTGCGTTTTGACTTTGAGTATAGATGGCAGCGATTTGTCCTGTTTTTGGCCACCAGCTTCCTGTCCTTTCAGGGAGCCGTGTCGGTGCACAATGCGGTGCATTGCCCTATCTTCCGCCAGACGTGGAAGAACAGGGCTTTTCAGTGCTTTCTGTCGGTCTGGTTTGGGCACTGCGCGTCTTCGTACGTGCCCGGCCACAATTTGAGTCACCATCGCAACTTGCAAACCCCGAAAGATGTGATGCGAACAACCAAGATGCGTTTCCGGTGGAACTTTTTGAACGGCCTCTTCTTCATGCCCACCATTCTTATTTCCACCAGTGCCAACGATGCTGCATATTTCAACGCTCAAAAAGCTCTGCGTCGCCCAATCTACTATCAGCTTCGCCTAGAGGCTCTGGTGTATGTTTCTTTCCAGCTCGTTGTGGCAGCTTACAACCCCACCAAGTGGCTCTTCGTAGTGTGGCTTCCTTGCCTGATTGGAAAGTATGGCATTATTTCTCTAAATATGCTGCAGCATGACGGGACTGACACTCAGTCAAAGTACAATCACTCCAGGAACTTTACGGACCCTTTGTTGAACTATCTGTGCTTCAACAATGGGTACCACGGAATTCACCACATGTACCCTGGCCGTCATTGGGCTTTACTCAAGCACGACCACGATACGCGAATGAAGCCACATATCCACCCAAACCTTGATCAACCGAGCATCTGGGGTTATATCTTTCGCCAGTTTGTATTCCCTGGCATCCGCCTTGACTATTTGGGAAAGAAGGTGCCCATCGTTGATGATGGCCCAGATGAGCCATGGTTCTACGGCACCTCGGAGTCGTACAGTGATCGGGACGTTGATACGCGTGTGTGGACCAAGAACCTCAATCAGTATGGGCCAAACGGCGAGCCCATGTCCATGCTTGCGACCAGGTCAGCAAAGTCATACACAACCATGAAAGATGACTGATTTTTGTGAGCTGCGTTTTCAGCTCCCCAAACACGCAAAGTTAAAAATCACAGAATTCAGAAGAAACACGTAAATAGGAAAACAACATTACTTTTGTCATCGGTATCGTCTCATGCAGTAGAGACTGCATGAATTCTGGTCACGTTGCCAATACGGGTGTCGAGAAACGAAGTCTACAAAAGACATCATATATGCCTTTCATGAGAGCACTAATTCGATACGCCGTGCTGAAATTCATGGGAGCCAGTTGCGGAAAACATTTTCGAGATAGAATGGTGGTCTCAGATGAAATAAGAGAACTTTCCATCAAAACATTCATCAAATCATCAAATTTCAGTTGAATGAGAGAACAAAAGAACGCCTGGATCGCCTCGATCGCCTCGATCTCTTACGAAAAAGCAAGCAACATCATTATTATCATATAACTGATCCAACCAAGATCCTTTTTCCAAAGACCAAGAGAGCAGCAAGGGAGAGCACGAGACCAAGAGAGGCGCGTAAGGAGGAGAGCGGAGTGTACAAGTGTATGAGTGTATGAGTGTATAAGTTTGTGAGTGAACGAGTGAACGAGTGAACGAGTGTACGAGCGGAGCAATTGAAAGAAAGAGATGAGTTTGGCGAGCGTTATGTCGCATCCGAAGACGCCTCTGGCGGTGTTTGCAGTGGCCACAGGGGCGTTGCTGGGAAGAGTGGTGCGGCGGTTCCACTCAAAGGCACACGTTCGGCCTCCGACTGCCAAAGTGGACGGCAAGAGCGTGCCGTTTGGCGTGTGGGGCGAGGAGAATAGGGGTGAAAACCCAATGAGTCCGCCGAAAATGGTGTATGACCCGTTCTTCTGGATGCGCGACGACGACAGAAAGGATCCGGAAGTGATTGGACACCTAGAGAAGGAGAACGCCTACTGTGCAGCCAAGACGCAGCATCTCCTCCCCTTGAGAGACAAGGTATACAAAGACTTTCTGAGCCACATCAAGGAAACGGACGAGAGCACCCCGACACCCCATGGAGATTACGAGTACTACTCGCGGACCGTGGAGGGATCGTCGTATCGAATCTATTGCCGCAAGCCGAAAGGATCGACACAGGAGCAGGTTTTGTTGGACATGAACGAGGTGGCAAAGGGAAAAAAGCACTGCGACCTCGGCGACTTTTCGGTATCCCCTGATCATAGCATCCTTGCGTACACATTGGATGAAAGCGGTTACGAAACCTACAATGCTTATTTCAAGGACCTCAAGACCGGAAACCTCATCAAAGAAACTCTTCCGGAGCTAACTGGCGCTATTGCGTGGGGCAAAGACAACAGCTGTGTCTTTTACTCCGTGCATGACGACGCCCACCGCCCTTTCAAGCTCTTTAGGCATGAGATGGGAACGGACTGCAGCACGGATAAACTCTTGCTAACCGAGCTCGACGAGATGTGGTGGCTTGGCTTTGATAGGAGTCTAAGTGGCCGATTCTTGTTTGCAGAGGTCGGCACGGCAGAGTCGAGCGAAATCTACTTCTTAGATCTCGACAAGGGCAAGGACGCGGAGCTTACCATGGTATTGGCACGAGAGGAGATGCATGAGTATTTTCTTGATCACACAGGCGATCGATTCTATATCCTTTCCAATGCCGATGGCGCCAAAAATCGCAAGCTGTTTTACACTTCAATTGAGAAACCTCAGAGAGAATTTTGGCAGGAGGTTCAACCGTACGATGAAAATCTTTACTTTACTGGCCTCAAGTGCATGGAGAAAAAAGTGATTGTGCAAGGGCGTCAAGGTGGCTTCAGCTGTATATGGCTCCTTGATCCAGCTACCCACAAGATGGAAAAGCTTACTGGATTCCCTGAACCAGTGGCCACGGTTCACACAAGCGCAAACCGAGAATTCAACTCGGATGTGGTCAGGGTTCGTTATTGCTCTCTGGTTACACCAGATACCATCTATGACGCTGACTTGAAAACGAAGGCCCTTAAAGTAATCAAGGCCAAAGATGTGCCAAATTACGACAAATCCCTCTACGTCTCAGAGCGGCTCTTCGCCATTGGCCACGATGGCGTGAAAATTCCAATGTCTATGGTTTACAAGCGCGGAACTAGCTTTGAGGAGAGCGGGGGGAAAAGACAGCCAGGACCACTGTTCTTGGACGGGTACGGCTCATACGGGAGCTGCAACGAGCCAGACTTTTCCAGTGTCTACATCTCTTTGATGGATCAAGGAGTCGCAATCGTCCACTGCCACATTCGTGGTGGCGCAGAGATGGGCCGCACATGGTATGAGGACCAAGGCAAGTATTTGACCAAGAAGAACACGTTTAAGGACTTTATTTCTTGCGCAGAGCACCTGATCAAGGAGAAATACACGAGCAGTGACCTGCTTGCAATTCACGGACGAAGCGCTGGAGGCCTTTTAATGGGAGCGGTTCTGAACATGGCCCCGCATCTTTTCAAGTGTGCAATTGCTGCAGTTCCGTTCGTCGATATCATGAACACAATGTCTGATGCTTCAATTCCTCTGACTTGCACTGAATGGGCGGGTAAGTTTGTTGTGATCTTATTGGATTGGCGAAAATGCTGTTTCTAACACGCTCGATATTATTTTGGCAGAATGGGGAAATCCAAACGAGGAAAAGTTCTTTGGGTACATGCAGTCGTACTGCCCGTACTCCAACGTGACCGCACAAGCCTACCCGGCAATGCTCGTACTCGCAGGCCTTTACGACCCTCGAGGTAAGTTTGTTAAATGCTCAATCTGACTTGTGAATGCCGAGAGTTGCTCACGCTCAGTGATTGATTGTAGTCGCGTACTGGGAACCAGCAAAGTGGGTTGCACGCCTCCGAGAGAGAAAGACCGACGACAACATCCTTGTTCTCAAGACAGATCTTGACAGTGGGCACTTTTCTGCAAGTGACCGATACAAGTACTACCGCGAGAAGGCATTCGAGTACGCCTTCATCTTGGACCAGTTGGGTTTGAACAAGCTGTAAACCACTGCTATTGTATCTTCAAGAACAAATTATTTCCTCTTTTCTAGCTACCAGTTGATAGATTGCTTCCACTCGACGTCAAAACACACCGCTAGATTGCACAATTACCGAACCACGAAAACCCTCTCCACGTTTCTGGAATTCGGAAAACCTTGCGATGCGAGAGGATGCGAGACATGTACAAGTGCATACAACGCCACATTAGCCTCTATCGAGATCTATAGTAAAGCACGGTATGCAAGAAGAGAAGAGCAAAAGAATTATCCTGGTCTTCCTTCGCTTTGTTCATCTTGGGAGTTGACTGTGACTGTGAACATCTGTGAACACTGTGAATCACTGTGAACAACGAAAGATCTAATCTTTCAATCAAAAGATCCTTCATCCGTTTTGACAGTCCCGATACGGAGTACTGCGCGGAAGAAGAGAGAAGGCCAGCCAGACTTGAGTTGCGACGGCAGCGCAGAGAGTTACAGAAGGTCGGTTCGCTTGCACGCTTGTACGCTTGTGCGCTGGGGAAGTGGATATTGGACATTGGACGCTGGGTTTTGGAGAGGCGGAAAAGTCGCGACGAGCAGAGCAGAGCAGAGCAGAGTGGAAAATGACAGCGAGGCCGGAGCCGCGAGAGGATTTCTACAACCACGTGAACCATGAGTGGCTGACGGACCCGTCGGTGAAGATCCCCGATGAGTACCCGCGATGGGGCAGCTTCATCCAGCTTTTTGACGAGTCGCTGAAGAATCAGATCTCGCTGCTGGAAGAGTTGCTCACGAAGAAGAATCCTTCCGTGGACGAGAAAAAGCTCGCCATGGTGTGGAATGCGTCGCTAAAGCGATTCGAGGACTGGGAGGCGGGCCGCGGAGACTACAAGGCCATTGAAGAGGAGTTGGACGTGCTGGGAACGCAAATGTCGAAGGGTCTCAAGGGGCTGGCGGAGTACTTTGCCCACGCCCAAGAGGTTGGAATCGGATACCCATTTGGGTTTGACAAGGAGTCCAACCTGGAAGACTCCCAGAACGTGGTGTTGGATTTCTCTCCGAGCGGTACCTCGCTGCCTTCTCGCGACTACTATCTCGACGAGAAGTTCTCCGATCAGCGCGAGATGTTCGTCAAACACCTCGAGAATGTTGCGAAATTGATTGGCGAGGGCAACCTTCTCGACGATTTTCCAGAGAGAGTGATGCGATTTGAGACCAAACTCGCGATGATCACCATGAAAAAGGACCAGTCTCGTCAATTCGACAAGTATTACACGATCACGACTCTCGACGATCTCATCAGCAACATCAACAAGCTCCGTTACTTGCCCGAAAAGCTGAAGAACTATGCGAGTCACGAGGCCACGGAGGACAAGGATGTCCTTTGCGAGGAGCAGTGCACTGTGGAGGATGATGAATTGGAAGCCATCAGCACTTTACTCCAAGACGTGTACGAGAACCTCGGATTGCGGAAAGTCATGAAGGAAAATTATTCCAAGAATTACCCTGGGCAGAGTGGCGCAGAGTTCCGCGTGATGGCGTTCGATGGCGATTACTTTCGACGACTTTTTAAGTTGTTGATTAGAGATGGAAACCAAAAAGACCTGCACGCCTACATGCAGTACCGCGTAATCAAAAGCGCCTCCAGTTTCTGCACCAAAGCCCTCGACGAAGAAGTGTTCGACTTTTTCTCTCGCAAATTGAACGGCCAGAACGCTCAAAAAAGTCCGCAAAAGCGCTCCGTCGCCTTGATTAACGCCTGGTTGGGCGAGCTTTTGGGGAAAATATACGTTGCGCGATACTTTTCCGAAGACGACAAGGCGACGGTGACGGGAATGATCAAGGACGTTCTTGCGGTGATGGAGAGCTCAATTTCAAACAACGACTGGCTCACAGATCCGACCAAGGAGAAGGCTCAAGAAAAGCTGGCGGGATTTTCTATGAAGATTGGGTTCCCGGAAAAGTGGAAGTCGTATGACTCGCTGGAGTTGGAGGAGGGCGACTCCCTCTTTGTGATGGACCAAAAGGTCACTGCGTTTGAATATCGGACCGAGCTGCTTGCAAAGGTAAATGCACCAAAGGACAAGACCGAGTGGGCTATGACGCCCCAAACGGTGAACGCTTATTACAGCCCGCTTATGAACGAGATTGTATTCCCTGCTGCCATCATTCAGCCGCCATTCTACGTGAAGAAGGTGGAGGACCTCTTCTTTGAGCTGGACAGCGAGGAAGCTGCTTGCGAACCGAGCCTCATTTTGACTGCGACAAACTTTGGCGGAATTGGGGCAGTGATTGCCCACGAAATTACGCACGGATTCGACAACCAAGGGAAGAAATTCTCTGCCACCGGCAACATCGAAAACTGGTGGACGGAAGAAGACGATGCGCTCTTTGAAGCCAAGAGCCAGATCATGCGGGAGCAAGCTGAGCTGTGGAAATTCGAGGACAAGCCTGAGGACAGCTCAAAGGGTGTCAAAGTGCACAAAATCAATGGAGAACTTACCTTAGGAGAGAACCTTGCCGACCTCGGAGGGATGACTCTAGGCTGCAAAGGCTTGATTAAGCGCCTAGAGGATGAGCAAGTGCCATCCAAGTTCCACCAGCCACTCTTCCGAATTTTCTTTAAGTCATGGGCGAATATCTGGCGGAGCAAGGAGACAAAAGAATTCATCATCAATCAGCTCAACACCGACCCGCATGCACCGTGCTCGTTTCGTGCAAACCTCGTGAAGAATGTCGACAAGTTTTATGACGTTTTCGGGGTCAAGGAAGGCGACAAGATGTACCTGCCGAAGGACATGCGCGTGCAAATGTGGTAGTCCAGGTTCCGTTCTGTGCTGCCAGTCAGCATCGGGGGGACTCTCCTTGGCCTTTGGCCCGAAACCTCTGGATATACATAGTCAGCATATTTTTTATACATTTTATATATACCTGGAGTGCCTCGCTTCAGGGTCAAGACAAGATAAAAGTAATAAACGGGGTATTTTTCTTCTCATGCATGTATGTTTAGCATTAACACTCAGACCAAGAGCGAGTCCAGACCAAATGTAGAAGTTCTTCGGAAAGACCGAATGCTACATTCATTTATGAAAACAGCAAGGTGCTCATACTCTTGCGTACGCTTAGGAAAAAAAATTATGTTCTCCTGCTTGACTGAATCGCGCACCTTTCTGAATCTCGGTTCTTGCTGAAAAATTAAGCCAGCTGGTCCTCATTCACAAGTTTTATTTCAATAATTTTCTCCACCTGTCAAGCAAAATGTGCTCGCATCATCTCAGTAGTAGGTACATTACAAACTTGGCCACTCAGCGCCAATGTGATCCGAATATGTACTTTTCAGGCTTACTCGGATCTTCCTGAAGTGCTGCTGTGCATGCTCTCCGCCCTGTCAAAGCTTTCTTTGCTGTCAAGCTTTCCACTCGGGCGGCGAGAATATGGGATTATCTCCATCATCAGTGTTGCATAGGCGTGCTCCCAGGCAGAGCGAGCTACCTTGGGGAAGTGGAGGGATCCAAGCTTACGCTCCATCATGTCGATGAGAGTCTCGCCCAGGAAGCCAAAATCCTCGGTACGAACACCGTAGCCAATGTGGCGCTTGGACAGATGCTTGAGCTTCTCGCGCAAAGTTTTGCGATCGGTGCGGAGAAGTGCCACTGTCGCGGACAAGACTCCGGCGAGGGCCTGAGCTTGCTTATGGAAATCAGAGTTGAAGAGCCTTTCGAGCTGAGGGTGGCGAATGAACAGCTCTGCGTAGAACTGCTCGAAGAACCACACCAGCGGAGTCTGCGGGAATTCGCTCTTGTCGTTCTTCAGGTAATCCTGGTACTCGGCATAGTCGCCCGAAGAGAGTGTCTGCCAGACACGCTCAAGCCATTCCTCGCGCTCAGGGTTCAACAGAGGCTTCTTTGGGCAGAAGGCTGGCATGGACTTCTTCCAAAAGAAGTTGGACTTGCCTCCCTGTGGCTGAGTCTGTTGATTTCCCATCTCTCTGTGCTGGTACTTTTCGATAGTATGTTGAGTTGTTCTGTTTGATGCCGAGCTCTCTTCGAGTCTTCGACTGTTCAGCGCGCGAGTTGAGTTGTTGGTTTGCTCGCTTGGACAAAATGGATAGATGCCTTGTGATGAAACAAGATCCCATCACTTGTTGCGCGAGCTATTTCCGTGTAGGTCCCACGGAATGTCCCAGAGCAAAACTCCTACCTCAGCTGTGTGTGCGCCACGGCGGTGGTCTGCATGTATACTCTATTGCACTTTCGTTTGTCCAAGCTGATTGATGGGGAGCTCAAAGAGCGTCCACCCCGAGGTCATCAAATTGAGGCGGCAAATTTAGCACGGCAGCTTTTAACAAACCCGCCAGTGCCGGCACTACTGCTGTAAGGCACACCTGTATACTCGGGAAGATTTTGCGAGACTCGCAAAATGTCGATGATGCCTAGTGATGCATTTGGACTCGCCCGACCTGGTGGCTTCGTTTTGATCTTGGCACATTCTGCTCACAGTAAGTTCCGCCAAATCACCACCTCGCGAAGTGGCTATGATCAACCTTGGGAACGCACATACCAGGCCACACTTGTTTTGCTTTTCGTCGATTCTCTCGCACATGCGAGGAGTATGACGATTTTTTTGGCACTCATTTTCAGCACCTCGGTGTGCCAGCTCAAATGCTCTCTTCCGCCCCTCGGTTCACAGTAGTACAGTACCGGTACACAGTTCACAGTTCACAGTACAGTGCATGGACGCTTCTATTCTCCTCCATAAGTGTCTCATGAAAGCAGGAGCGTTACCCCTACAGGAAAGCCTTGAGAGCGAGGCAGCTTTTGGTACACCCATCATCCATCCGCCCAACCAGGCACTCTCACCCACCCACCCACTCGGCACTCGTTGTTCATTCGCTCACTCCGGGCCGTAGAGGTCAGGATAGATGAGCCGACTCACAGTCAAGACTGAACAGCAGATGGGTAGGGCAAACCAACCAATGACTGACTCCTGGACCTTTGAGTGGTACCAGTTTATACCGTTTCCAGGGGCAGCTAACTCCTGGCGGCCCATCGCCACGAAACGTTTTGCAATTGCAACACCACGCCGCGGCATGCGCTAGTCCATTCCGTGGGCTTCAAATTATGTCGCGCCATGTCTCATTCGTATCATTTGCAAAGTTGGGACCTGCCATGAGTCGGTGGACATGATCCTTTTTATGCAGCTCCGTGGCGTCCGACACTCGAGGAATCAAACTCGCTCAAGATTGTAACTTTTGACGCTTCTCGTGACGTTCACCACGGCCTCGGGTACTAGCGCCAAGTTCTTGCGCGCCAACTCGACAACCTCCCGATCCGATCTATTTCTCGTTTCATCTCGTTTCCCCGTTTTCTCTCAATTCGCATTATTATTCCATCTCCATTTGTTATTTGTCACTTGTCGCAGCGACGCGGCTTTCTAACCCGTCGCCAAGAAGCTTCTTAACGCTCGCGTTCGCCACCTTCACCACCTTGGCCACAGCAAGCCGGTGGGCCAGTACTACCGTTAACGGCTCTCCCCATCTGCCCACCCGTTAGAGATTGTCCATGCTCTGGCTCTTTGGCGGGCGGGTCGCTTGGCAAAATCGAGGCGTGCGAGTGAACGAGTGAGTGTGAGTGAGTGAGTGGGCTCGGAGGTGGAAAATGGTCGAGTTTGATGGAGGCACCTGGATCTGTCCTGCCGTCGGAAGCGTCCGGTGCACCAGATACATGAAGCAGAACTTCTGAGCTCTGAGTCGGTACTGACTGCGAGTCTCCGACTATTTATTTATCGATGGTTCACAGCTGTCGCCAAGTCGTGCGTCTTGTCGGGTTTCGCCGTCTCCGTCTCCTATATCCGTCCACACATTCCGACTTGCTTCGAAATGCACTTGGGACTCGGGACTTGGCAATTTTATATACGAGAAAAGGTGCGTGTACTCTGTGCACTCGCTCGCTCGCTCACGATCAGTACGTGCTACTGCTGTTCTGACTTTCTGATAAATATCTGAGTTTCTGAGTTTTTGGCATGCGCAGTCGTGCAGCGCGTCGTCGAGGTCGAAAGTCGAAGGGCCGTGCGAAGGTACATTGGATGCAGGCCGGTTCCGCTGCAGCCAGTTCCGGAGCTTGGGTTCTTTGATCTGTCTCTATGTCTCTATGTCTCTTGTCTCTTGTCAACCAAAGCGAAGCTGTTTTCTTCTATCCATCATCATCGTCACATCATTCGTCGTCATGACGCTGTCTGTGGTGAACTCACAGTCACTCTGTCACTCTCCTAACTCCTAACAGTGATGTTAGAAGAACAAAACGAACAGTGTGGCTATTCGTTTGTTCTGATTGTTCCGATTGTCAAATAACTCTGTTTTGCGGTACCAAACTGCATGCGATGATATCGACTAGTAATGTGCTGCCTACCGCTCTCATTAATGTGGCTCATTTCACTCTATCAATTGAATCTCTATTGGCACGCATAAGAGTTTTTTAGTCAAGCGCTTTAGCTACTAACGATCTCTGGCTAGTAGTTATTAGCATAGCGACTAAGAAAATCCGAGAAACGGAATAGTGTGCACTTCACA
Source organism: Parietichytrium sp. I65-24A (assembly GCA_012862575.1). Classification (NCBI taxonomy): domain Eukaryota; class Bigyra; order Thraustochytrida; family Thraustochytriidae; genus Parietichytrium; species Parietichytrium sp. I65-24A. Next base: position 101,046 of record BLSF01000080.1, read on the forward strand.
GGCGCTTAGAGGTAAGCTCTAACATTAATAAATAAGACTCCGGATCGCAAGTTTTGCAGGTCAGCACGTAATCACTCCTACGCGCACGAGCTGAAGAGACCGCTGGGCTGGGCTAGCACGTGCTACGTGCTGGCCTAGCGAACGGTCACTTTTCCCACAGTATTATATTCAGTATTTTACTGTTATGTTATGGAATTGTAGCGCAAGTGCATAGAAGAGAAGTGCAAATCAAGTGTGCATCGCAATAAGCTCATGGTCCTATTGAGCTTAGTGGGAAAACCATGTTGCAGCAGCACAAAACACCGAGAAATAAGGAGCTTTTCAGAATTTCTTTTTCGATTATTGACGGGTAAGGACTGAGGATTGAAAGTCGAAATTTGCACAGTCAATTCCATTATTAATTCACAGTCATTGACTTGTGAAAAATTGTATTTGGAAAGTTCAATTTCTTCTCCTGGTAGCCCACAGTAGAATCAGCCAAGGGGTGGCTGATTTTTGCTAGCGCTACATAGTGCAAAGTATAACACTTTTACCGTATCTACCGGACCTCTCTCATTCTTTCATTGTGTCTTTCCTGCAGCTTGTCACACTGTCTGGAACTCTCTCACAGTCCATCAAAAAAAGACAAGCTCGTTAGTGGATGGCTATTGCCTTCCATAGAAAGGAATTGACAGTCTCGCGTTGACAACAGCGGGCCATCACGGATTGCTATGGTATTGCTTACTCAGCAGTGGCGTAAAATAGTGGTCGCTGTGGCTCGGTTTAATTCTGCCGGTCCTCCTAGTCTGGTGGTTGGGATATACTATAAATAGAGAACAGGGCGTGTTGCGAAAATTAATCAGCCGAGAGGGATTCAAAGGAGTAGGTTCTTGACACCGTAAGCGTTGCAATTGTGCCCCCCATGGTCAGCTGGTGAGCCGGTTGAAAGCTGTGCCGATTGGCCGATTGCCGAATTTAGCGGAACGCTTCGTGCTTCGCCATGCATTGCACAGACTTTCCGATTGGCCGTCGCCTTTCCGCTGGCACGCGCTGCGATGCCGCAGGTGATTGGCCCTGTGGATCACCAAGTCGGGTGGGTTGAATGAAGCAGAATCAATTTGATCCTGCGTCCCAAACAGATTCTTTGCAAGACGCGCGAGTGGTAAGTTGTGTTTAGCAGAGTGATTAACGAACACGAACGCAAGCTGAAAAACAAATAAACAAACAAACATGACATGTCGCATGACAAACAACAAGAAACTACAAACAAAGCAAAGCTTCCGAAAGAAGCAGTTGTTAGACACGGGCGATACGAGCGACTCGAGAGAGGGAGCCTCTGTGAAAGAGAGAGAGAGAGTAGCAGAGCGGAAGAAGCAGAGACTAGTCAACGTCGAATAAGTCATCCATTCATCATTCATCAGTCATCAGTCATCATTCATCCATTCATCTATCCACCCACCCACCCACTAACCAGCCCACCCACCCAACCCTACAGTCCAATCGCCCATCCGTCCGTCACCGTCTAAAACTGACGAGTGTGAGTGTGAGTGCGAGTGAGGGCAGCAGGTCTTCCACGCGTTCCATCCATCTAGTACTCAGTCACTCAGTCACTCAGTCACTCACTCACTCACTCGTTCATACATTGGCTGGTTCGCTGGAGCGAGAGTGGGCGACGGTGGGTGAGAAACAGAGGTAGGGAGTGTAGTGTACCTTTAGCGAGTAACGTTTTTCTCTGTCGTGCTGTCTGTCATTCTGGCATTCGGTGATTCTGCACATCATTCTGCCAGCATACTCCATCCTGAGGCATCCGCAAGGCGTTACAGAGAGGAGGAGCTGAGCCTGAGCCTGAGCCTGAGGACGAGAACGGCAGACAAAAAAGTTGTGTGATTGTTGTAGGCGGAGATAGAAGGAGCTTGGCAAACCTGGGGTAGCAAGTTGGTTTCTCCGCTTGTCGGCGGTGTGTTTTTGCGTTTTCTGGTGAAGGTTAAAGGGCTCTCGCTGGTTTGACTTGGGTGAGCACGAAACGGCTGCTGCGATCCGGTGTCATCAAAGCAGAATTTGGTCTGCGCGAAACCGTAAAGTCGATCACAAAGTCATATCACGGCGGAACAGGCACCGTATCGCTGGCGAACGTTGTCGTGGTAGCCTCGCTCGCAGCTTGACTCGTCGTGCGAAAGCGTCCAGGCTCTCGGCGACTGCAGTGCGTCAGGGAAGATGCGGCGCGGCTTTGCGCTACTCTCTGCGGCGCTGTCAGCAGTCGTTGCGGCGGGAGAAAACTCTACGCTGAACACGAACGTCCTTCTCTTCAACGCGTTGTCCCTACTTGACGGGACTGTATTGAGCAACTCATTTTTGCAGGCGCACATCGGTGCAGTTCTTGCGGCCTATCATTGCAGCACAAGCGATGGCTCCGTCATTAGTGAGCTCGCGGACCTCAAAACCACATGCCCCTCGGTCAACTTTACGTACGCAACCACAGACACCCAGCTGGAGCCTTCCACGGTGATGCACTCATTGGTAGATAATCTTGAGGATGGTTACGATTTTATCATGGGCGCAGGAAGGAGTGAATGCAGCGCTCCGCTTGCCTTAGTGTCTGGTGCGCTGGAGATCCCAGTCATGAGCGGAATGTCAACAAGCCCCGACCTTAGCAATCGCGACTCGTATAGCAAGTTTACTCGAACCATTCCATCGGACGAAGACACGGCCAAGGTAATCGCTTATCTCGCCCATTCTTTTGGATTGAGCAACGTCGGGATGGTGTACACAGACGACACGTTCGGTGGAGCACTTCGTGACGCCATGATCACCTATGGCTCGGAAGTCAATGTCACCGTGCACACGTACGGGTTCCGTTACAACAAGGCGAGTACCGCGCGGACTGCAATCAAGGCAGCTGGAGTGTCTGCGAAACTCAACGTCATTTTCATCCTGGCCTTCACTGATGGTCTCAAAGAGGCGCTCGAGGAGGCTCTTGAAAATGGAATGTATGGAGAGAGGAAAGCTTTCATCTTTGTGGACTCCGTCTCCGCCGATGACGTCAACGAGTTTATTCAGCGCTCCGAGAAACATGCTGCCATGATGGAAAACCAGATCTGGATTCGTGCTAATGCTATGAGCGACGACAACCCAACGTTTGCAAAGTTTGAGAATTACTGGGCTTCCCTGGCTAATGATCCCCCACAAGCGCTGCTAGACTTTCTCAACAGCAATCATCCTGGGGGAAGCAACTTTAAGGCGCCTCAAAGCTACAACGAGTCTTCGTTTGCAAAGATTGATGCAAACTTCTTCTCTGAATCAGTGCGGTCCAGTACCTACCTTCCGTACACCTATGACTCGGTCGCTGCATCATGCAGGGCGCTATGCATGGCTTCCGCACAGCTCGGAGAGGCGAGGACCGGTGCTTCTTACGTGGACATGCTATATAGCGACAACTTTCCTTTTGATGGTGTCTCAGGCAGAGTTGCGTTCGACAATGAGACTGGCTCGCCTTATTCTAAGAGCACCAACTGGGAGTATCTTAAAATCAAGGTGAAAGACAATGCCATGACATTGGAGCTCGTTGGCCGTTGGGTAGATGAGGATTGGAAATTTATTGAATCCGCTCTAGAGTTCCCAGGGTACACTTCTGAGTTCCCTACGGATACAGACATTCCAGTTGAAGAGCTAAATCTCAACCCAAAAGGGTTCCGCGCATTTGCCATCGCTTCTTTTGTGATCGTTGAAGCCTTTTGCTTCTTCGCTGGTCCGTGGTACATGTACCACCGCAAGTCCAACAGGTTGGTGAACACGCAGCCGCGGTTTCTTGCAATCGTGGTGTTGGGTGTGGCGACGGCGTCAATCACTCTACTGTTTACATCGGCGGATGATTCTGACTCGGGCTGGTCAGTGAGAGCCATGTCTTTCGCGTGCAACGCTCAGCTTTGGTTCTGGTCGGTTGGAACTTCCATCACGTACTCTGCTCTGATCACTAAGCAGTATCGAGTGTGGAGAATCTTTGACAACCCAAACCTTCGCAAGCGCAAAATTGACGACTGCTTTCTCTACTCTGTAATCGCCGCGATCACAGGGTTCGTGATCGTCCTGCTCCTCATTTTCACGCTCGTGGAGCCTTTAGAGTATGAACGTCGTGTAGCTAGCGTGGACGCTTATGGCTACACCGTGGAGTCGTACGGAATCTGCGCGGCAGGAAGCAATGCCATCGCGTTTCTTATCGTGTTGCTTATATATCATTTCTTGCTCTTGTTCGTTGCATGCAGAATTGCGTTCAAGGTGCGCCTTGTGGACACCAAGTTCCAAGAGAGTCAGCAGATTTTTATGGCTGTCTTCGGTACCACACAGTTGTACATCATTTGCGGACTTATGTATTTTGCTGTTGATACCACTCAGTCGGATATTCGCTCGCTCTTGTTGACATGCATTGTTAGTTTCACCTCGCTCGGTACGCTCGGAATCGTTGTGCTGCCGCGCATGATTGAGTTTTACCGCAACCTCCCTCCACCAGCTAAAACCAAGACCTCTACCAACAACACCTGCAGTTCTGTCAATCGCACGGACGAAGCGAAGAAGGCCACTCGCACAAGATTCTTTTCGAAAAAGTCCAATCATTCGTGCAGTTTGGACACGGAGGAGAATAGTCGCATGCAAATGACCGATGAAGAATCCCAGCTTCCGGCAACACAAGGAACCCCGCCTTCTTCGCCAATCGCCGAGAATGAAATGAACATTCAGATACAATAGCTTTGTGGTGACCATATCAACTGACTGCACACACACATATATTCCCTGAAATTGGGCTCAGACGTTCTTTTGAGTCCTGAGATAAGATAGAATAGATTTTATTTGTATGAAACATTCGTAAGGCTCGAAAATCGCCTAACTTTCCTTTCAAACGTCTGCGACATTTGCTCAAAACTTGACGAAATCTACCAGTACGCGCCGCAGGGATTTGATCAAGAGAAGAGGATATTTAGTTACACTGTTTCTTTCCAAATATAATTGCCGAAAGAGAAAACGCAACGAAAAATTTTGGATGGAAGAAGAAGTTACATGGTATGATTTACAGTAAAGTATTGGGCCAAGATCTTACTTTTTGCACTTGCACAAGTCCTTCTCTGGGACCCCCGCGAGAGCGCTTTGCACATGCTGGCCGCATCCAGCCCAGGTGGTCTTGTTGCAAGACTTGCACTGCACCTTGAAGCACATTTTTTCTGTTTATCGCTTTGAAAATGTATGTTTCGTCCGCTTTTACCTTTCTTGGTTTCGCTTTTCGGGTTTGCTTTGGCTTTGCTTGTTGAGTTTGGGGTCTGGGCAGCTTCAGGTTCCGAGGCGTTTCGAAGCTGAGCATGTAGAATCAGTCTCGCTCTAGTCTTCGGTTGTCGAAGATGTAATGCCGCTTCAAATATCCGCTCTTTTGTAGTCCAGCCGCGATGCCTCTCGGAGATTTCTTTGCATCTTCGTCAAACCAAAAGGTCGACCAAAACCTTATCACAGCCTAACATACTGATAAGTCAATGTTACTATAGGAGTACTCAGGTGTCGCGGTACGAGTGTGATTATGGTACTAATAGGACGTGTAGTGCACACCTTAGAAATTTTTACTTTATTGTGTATTGGTAAGTATCCGTTGCTTCGGAAGCTTTGGCACGGAGAAATTTTACATGCGTAGCCCGTCGCTCTGAGTTGATCTGAATTGATTTCGATTGCAGGACCTCAGTGACGAAGAGCACAAGGTAAACTAGAACTATTGCATGAACGCACAGATCAATCGCAGTCCAGGTAAAAGGTGTTGAAAGTGCTCGACTGGCAAGTCATGGCAAGTCCCCAAATTGGTAGCCGTCAGTGCGGTAGGGATACTGGACTTGCACTGTCAGCACTGTCAACAACACACCTTTTTTGAAAGGCTAGCCACAGGGCTAGCTGGCGCAACCGATTTGGGTCGACTTTGAATTGCTGGAAATGGTGAAAATTTGGTGGGAAACAACTTTTCTCCGCACGTTTCCTCCCGGCTTGAAACCCCCCGATCGCTTTTCCCGCATGGGTCGTAGGTGAGTATTACTCCCCTGCTGGTGTTTTTCGCGTCTAGTGTTGCCATATGTGTGTATGTGAGTGAGTGAGTCCAGTTGTTTCTATGCTTTTTGTGCATTGACTACTTCGTTGTACTTCACGCGAGGAAGAAGTTGACTCCACAGCCGCTTGAAACTTTTCGCCTTTTCAATTTAGTTCAAAACGGAGTAATGGACAATTGGGTTGGACTTTCTCCAAGCTGGGACTTTTAGAGCTTCTTGGAACGCTCGATTGGCATGTGCGGCGCTGACGTGGGGACGTACTGTACCGCGGAAGAGAGACGAGACGTGTCCGCCATTCAAACTCTCGTGATTTGATTTCTTCAAGTCCATTTCTGTTGTGAACGACTTTATCCGAAACCGTGTGTTCCGCACCGATGCTCGTTGGGAAACAAGGCACGATACAACTTCAAGTCATATTTAAGAGCTACTTCGTTTAAAGGAGTTAAAACTTCCGGAAGTTTCTGAAGAGCATGCCCTTGAACATGATCTTTGAATCCATTTCACACCTTAATTCACTGTCAGAAGGAAAAACTGATCTAATCCGTTCTATGAAGGCGATTTTCCCTGGGAGATAAAAGTCCGTGCCTCACAGGCCTCACAGGGAAATGGGAGGCGAACAAATCTGAGAGTTGAAGCATTTCAAGCTAATAAATCTGCGCCTTCTCGTTGCCTCGGCCAGACCCACAACAGGCAAAGGCCACGAGCGAATCTGCAATTCAAGCGAATCAATCAGACCTGAGAAAAAGATGTGCTTCAAGGTTCAGTGCAGCAAGTGCAACAAGACCACCTGGGGTGGTTGCGGCCGTCACGTGCAAAGCGCTCTCGCTGGTGTTCCAGAGGCTGACCTCTGCAAGTGCAAAAAGTAGCGGCTCGGCAAGTATACCTTCTGCTCCTTGCGACAACGTTGAACATCGTGTAACCATGTAAAATAAATGGGATTTATTCCTCTTCGAATTACTTTATTTCACCCCTGCCCCACCAAAAACAAGAAAAAGCGAACCAACAGTTGGGGACTTTCGAAATAACACTATTACAGCACCGCGAAAGTAGCAGCGAACACCAAGAAGATGCTGCTGGCGAATTGAGTGGCGGACGAAGGCGTGGAGGAGTCTTCGTTTGTTGTTGGAGCATTGGTTGTCTCATCGGAATCTCCACTTGTTGTTGGAGATTTAGTGGTGTTGTCGAGAAATTCCGGAGTGTTGCAAACATCGAGGTTATTTTCTGCGTTACTGACCATCCCGATTTCAAAGACCGAGATTGTGGAGCTCACAGAGCCGCTGACAATGAGGATGTCGGTTCCGGTAGGAGAGTCCTCAGCATGTACTGCGTACATTGCCTCAGGGTCTATGAGAAGAGACGAACCTTCGGAGCAGTTTGCAACTGCATTAAGCGAGTGGAAGACAGGCTGGGAGAGATCGGTAATGTCATAGAGCGCAATTAAGCCTGGGCGCTCAAGGCCGACAAATAAGAGCTCTGAGGAGCCTTTGGTCAAAACCGCAAGAGACTCTGGCTCCGGGCCCTTCTTCTTGGATCTCTCTTCAGTCCCAAGAACTCCTTCATCGATGTTGAAGAACGGTGCGGCGTACTTGGCCATCATTTGCTCAAACTGATCTCCAGACTCATAAAAGAGCTCACCGCTTTCAGCATCAAACACTCCAAAAGAACGTCCGCCCCACGCATAAAACCCGCTGTAGGTTCCATTGGCAAGCTTGCCTTCGTTTTCTGAGACCTTGAATGCCTCGAGCTCTTCGTCAATGGTAATGTTGCCGTTTGCCAATGTGAGAGAGCTGACCTTGGCATCCGCTTCAGTGTCGACCTCAACCACCTCGCCGTCTTCTTCGTACTCATTGAGGAGCTCGTACTGGTCACCCTCGTTTGCAGTGATGATATAGGTCTTGCCGTTGTATGTGTGTGCCTTGATGGTGTCTGGCTGGTACATTCCGAAGAGGCCATCGAAGGTTTTGATCTCTTGTTTTTCATTATTGGTAATGTCCAGTCCATTGCCCTCCAGAGAGTGGTCCTTGAAGCCGAGAGGCATGATTCTTTTAGGCTCTTCACTGAGGCTTTTGAGGTCGTTGAGATTGTTCTCGTACACCAAGAAAACGTTGCTCTCTTGGCAGATGACGTACACCTCGTACTTGCCTTCGGCATTCGCATCTGAGTACGTGATGTACTCTGGCTCGAGATATGCAGCGATGTCATTCCCGTTTGGTTTGTGTGCGACGGTGTTCAATTTCTCGACCGTCGCCTCGGAGAGATCCTGCAAGCTGGAGTGAGAGACAGAATAAGTTGTCTTGTTTGCAAAATCCGTGGAACAGACTTGGGTGATGCCGCCGTAAGGCTCCACACCGTCTTTTGGCTCTCCTTCATTCGCACTATAGAGACAAGCCTCTGATGGGCCAAAAGAAACGTGGTCGGGAAGGGGGTTTCCGGTATTCACAGTCTCGATGATTTCGTGCGTTTTGGCGTGAACAAAGACGATCTCACCCCCCTGAGTCTGGATCGGGTCGGCCACGGCGATAGCAAATACGTCATGCTTCTTGCTGTATGCCACGGAATTTGGAACTCCGTTGGTCGCGATGGAGTTGTTGAGGACTGGTTTGGCATCAGATCCAAGTTCGTAAATATCGAGCCTATTGTCCGCGGAATTGACCACAAGGATCTGCTTGTTCACCGAGTCGAAAGCGAAAAACTCCGCCTGCCCTTCGGCAGGGCTGGTAGCATTGACCTTGAAGTGCTCCACCAGGCGGAGCTTATACCTAAACTCCCCACTCGCTTCTACGCGTGGAAACGCTTCAGTGGGCACAGAAGCTTGCGTGAAATCCACCGCAGTGGACTTGCCTGCAAACGCGCTAAAGACGCCAACTGCGAAGGCCAATTTGCGAAGCATGCTGTCGGACGAGAAGAAACTATTGCTGGCACTTGCTGTGCTGTTCCAATTTCGGGTTTGCTGAAACCTCGGCAGATTCCCATCTGCCACTTATGGGAATCTGCCACTTTTCCAATCTCTGCTAGCTCGCTTATCCCCCCATGCCTGCTCTTCATTCCAGTGGCACAGCTTGTGAAGAGATCAGAGTAAAGATTCATTATAGGTATCCGAGCTTGACGAAGGAAAGAAAATCCATCGCTGACGACCTTTCTTCGCCGTTTTGTACCCACAAGGAAGCACGCTCTAGCTAAGTGAAGCCACGAAGTGCAGCGTAAACAAACCCTATGGGAGGTGGGGTGCGCTCTAGCCTTTGCATTCACGTTTTCACAATCCTTGTCTCACAACGCAAACAACATTCGCTGAGAAGAAATTAAATTTTTTGGTAATTGTGTAGGCATAGTCCCAAATGCATGTAATAGTTTGGCAAGTTTGCCCGTCAAGTCCTATTCGGAATTATGACAAAAGCGTAAGGAGCTTAAATTACATGCACTGCAGATGTACAATTCACGTGTATTCACGTAGGCAATCATGTCCAATCAAAGATCACCACTCATTCACTCATTCGCTGTTTTCCGACTTCAACTTGTCAACTTGTCTCTCAACCTGTTGACACGGAAAGCGTTTACTGAATAATCAGCTAAGTTAACAGCAAGTTAGCAAACAACAGCCAAGATTCGATACGCAACTCTCGACGCCACTGCCATCCACTGCCATTGAATCTTCGTCGCACACCCACCCTTAGCAATATCTTGCGGCACATTGAATCTCGGCGATGACATCGACATAGACCTTGACCTTCACATGGAAGTGCAGGGCATGGTAGAAGAATGGGGGCTTTGGGAACTTGCGATTTCTCCCCTGCTCGTTTTCACTTCGAGTGCCCTCTTGCCCCGCTGTTGATCCAGTGTGCTTTTAAGTGCTTTACTGGACTGACTGACATGTGAGTGTCAGTCCTCCCTCGATCTTCACGACATGCCTGAGCGCAAGGTTTCGGTTGTCTGTGAAGAGTTTTGCCTTTTATCGAGCCTTGTTCTGCTAAATGCGGCTGTGAGACTTGGTAAGCGAAGCTCTGTTCTGAACTTGAAAAGGCAAGAGCGGGCCACAAATCGTCCAAGATTCTCTGATTCATCCAGCTCCGCCTTCCTCCCGTTGCACCGTAGACTTTGCGCGCATACAAGCCTTGCTCCGTCGGCACAACATGGCAACATTCATCACCGACTTGCAACGCCAGTACCATCGTGCTCATCGACAATCTTTCATCTTCCATCTTCCATCTTCCATCTTTCACCTTCCACCGTCCATCGAGTCCATCGTCATGCATTATTCACGCTCCAGTCCAGGGAACCCTTCGCTGTTCTCAACGGACCCTTGCTTGACTTATTGTCTGACTACGTATTATTATAGCAGTGAAAAAGTGCGAGCAAGATGGCAAAAGTGCGAGCTTGGCGGCGTTGGGAAAGTTGGGAATCTGTCAACGCGGGAGAGAGGCGAGCGAAGAGAGCGCGACGGTAGAGTAAACGATGGACCCAGTGCGGAACAATGTGACGAGGTGCTACAACTGCCAGTATTATGTGTGCGTGTGCGCACAAGATGGAAAGTCCGACGGCAAGACGCAAGGAAAGCGAGGGGTTTGGGCGGTGAACCATGTCGAGGCATTGAGCAAGCGGTCCTCTGTGAAGAGCGAGGACTTTGAGTATGGCAAGTGCCTGAGAAGTGGGCAGTGGTTTGTGGAACGCGTGGCAAAGCTGAGGAACTCTCCGCTGGTGTTTGTGGTGAAGCGGCTCGAAAAATTGGGAAAGTTTGCACCGAATGCGGCTCGAGAGAAGGCGATTCTGCAAGCTTTGGCCTCCGAAGACGTGCGGGGCTGGACCCAAAAGCTATTGCTTCAATTTGAACTGCAGGCTAGTGAAAGGAAGCCTCAGGTCTCGCTTGTGATGGAGTACTTTGTCGGGGGACCGCTTTTCAAGCTCATTGAAAGCCGAGGAGTGTTATCCACGGAAGAGGCAAAGTATTACGGTGCACAGCTGTTTCTGGCAATAGAGTTCCTACAAAGTCAGAGAGTGACGCACCGAGACCTCAACACGGTCAATGTTGTAGTTTTAGAAACGGGGAGGCTGAAGATTTGCAACTTTTCTCGGGCCATTCAGCTCGGGCATTCCGAGAGAACGAAAACATTCGTTGGCACAGTCCACTACATGGCACCCGAGATTTACGCGCACCTTGTGCAAGGCCGTATGGATTATGCCGGGTATGACTCTTGCGTTGACTGGTGGTCGTACGGTGCGATAGTCTACGAGATGATACAAGGCGTTCCACCGTTTGTTAACGAAGATCCACAAACTCTCCTCGCTACGCTCGGGGCCATGGCCTCGGACGCCGTTGTGGAGCTTGAAAAAGTGCGGGTCTGTGTGGATTTTAGAGCCTGGGATCTTGTCAACAAGATGCTCTGTGTAGATCCTGCGAAACGCCGAGCTGCGTCTCTGGAGTTGAGAAAGCACGAGTTATTCAAGTTTTATCGGCATGAAAGGCTTGTCTGGGACCACGTTTCCTCATATTCTCCGCCTTCTCCGCCTCCCCAAGGCGACCATTTCCCAGCAGCTGTTGCATTGAATACAATCTGATCTCTCTGTAAACTGCGACTGAACTCTACTGACTTTTACTTTGTATTATGAACTCGTGTACTACTTTTATTTTACAGTTTTTTTAACTCCTTTTTATTTTTTAAAAAAAGGAAAAAAGAGCGTGAAAAAGGACAACCTTTCCTTTCTCGACCAGCAAATCGCCTGAAAAAGATAATGTACAGACAACAACGTGGATCACTGACGTCTGAGAAGTTAGTATCGATTTGGCCGGAGTATTCTTGCGCTGCCCCCACGGAAATCGTTCCATTCACAGATCGTCAAAGGGCCGCGTGAGAATCAAGAAATATACGAGGTATAGTGTCAAAAACGGAATGCTGACCGCGTATTGCTCGAGAATGGCAACTGCCATGGCTCTGCCTTGAGAAGCATCTCCATGGACGAGCAATAGCATGACAACGTTTTGCGCGGACGGGACAACCGCTTCGAGAAAAAGGACGAACGGAATTAATCCAGTTGGGTCAATCATACCTGTTCGCATGCACAGCTGGTACCAGGCGATGCCAAGCACTCCCATGGAGATCGACCTTCCAAAGAGGATGATTGCCCGCGACGGATTAGAAAATTGAAATTGGCTCACCTCGGTTTCTGGCTCGCCGTTTGAATTCGGCCCGGTTTTAAGGTTCTCCATGATCCGAAGCATTCCCGCCCCAGAGAGCATAAGCATACTTGCAGGAACCTGCATCTTCCCGGTGCTCACCAGAGCCGCTGTCAGTGCTCGAAGTGGGGCTGTTGGGCCAAACAAGAAGTCTTGAAGAGGCTCAATGGCCGCCACAACAATCCCAAAAAGGGCGCCAAGCAATGGTGGGCTTGAAACGATTCGCTTCAATACTTTAAGAGCCGCTTGCGCGCGCTCCCTCCACAAAGCTCTCTTCAACAAGAGGCTCATGGCGCTTGAGTTTTTGCGCAGATCGCGTTCCAGGTGGGTTTGGTAGTCTTCGCCAAAAATGTCGTCATCGAGGGACGCATGCAAACTCACGCGATTATCAGGCAGCCGCAAGAGAGCCTCATCGGAAATTAATGCCTGTGTGTCCAGAGCGATACGTGAGATTACCCTCGTAACGTCAGTAGGCGAAATAAACGACTCCCGATGAAAAAACTCGTGAGAGTGCGCCTTGGGAATTGGAGGCGGAGGTAGAGCAGTTAAGGTTCCGTAACTCGCCGTCTCCGTGCGCGCCGCCTGCACGGGCGTCATCAGGGAAGTGCGATCATGAGCCTCATCCCCATGGACTTGGTTCTCAAGATGTTGGTGTTGCTCCCCGTCATTCCCTTCTAAGGCATGGTCTGCGCCCGAGAGGGATTTGCTCAAGCGAGCGTAAGTACCAGCCGTGGGTATTTCAGGCGAACCAGTGGCGCTTGCATTATTACTCAGCAGGTATTCTCCCCAGCTAAACATGACCAGATTCTGGCCCACCAGAAACAGGGCAATGTACGAAACAGATCTCTTCACCATGGCGTCCGCGTCCGTCGGATCCGCCGCACTGATCAGCGACACGATCAATGCGATCGCCAGCGACCCTGTGTTGCCAAACATCATCGATGCAACCACGGCATTGGACTCATTCTTAGGCACCGCCAGCACTTTGCACAGTGCAACCCCCACCAAATACGCCGCCAGGACGTACACCAGCGCAGTCAGCGGGAAGATCCACAGCTCCTCAATATCCGACGGGTGCAACGACGACCCCACATTCGTGAAGATCAGCGATGGCAGCGCAACATAGTACGTTATCGCGCCAAGATCACTCACGCCCTTGTTATCCAGTTGCCCACTGTACGCCAGCACCGCTCCTATCAGTACCAGAAACACTATCTTTAGATTGGCTTCCAAACAAGCTGCCAACGCCTGCTCAAAGTCCATCATACGCGTACTATTTTATCTACCCTCTAACCTCTGTGCGCGCAAACTTGGCCCATACCTCAGCCTCTCTTTCAGTCTCTTGAGATCTCATGAGATCTCTTGAGTCTCCCACTCGCAGACGGCACGTCACGCGTCACACGGGGGGTTCGTGTGACGTGAAGGAGGAAGTTCGGGTTCTCCGCATATCTCCATATGTCTCCGGTTCTCCGGTTCTTCGATCCGGCTACATCGCGTAGGAGTTTCATAGAAAGATCTCGGAAGATCGGGAGATAGGAGTTGTGTATATGGAGTAGTAAGTCTACGGAGGGTGGAATGGACTATAGCGATTTCTACTGACCCCCGTGACAAAACGAGCCAGCTCAGAAGACAGAGAAAAGACTAGACATTTCATTAGGACCACCGTAGGTGTTCATTCACGGGTTCTACACAATGGCGTAATGTAAGCAGTAGCATCCGGGTGTTCATCCGACCCTTATCTCTGTTAGTCGAAATGACTATGTCACTAAATAATACCTTTGTAACAGTGCCTGATAGTTGCCCAAACTCGGAATAGAGTAGTGCCAGTAGATGAACTAATACAAATAATACAGAGACGACTAATGGTGAGTTAGCTCTTGCCGATTTTTGTGTTTCTTATAATAGTAGAAGGATTTAGGATACTTGAGATCTAGGATTCTTTGCTTTCAAAGTTAACCTTACCAGCTTCCTAGAAAGAAATAATAATTGACGTAATTTACGTCACGCAAAACTTGTAACTACTGGTAGTGAGTGCTAGTACCCAAGGAAGGAGAAAGCGCGACGAAACCTTCATTTCGATTTGAACAAAATCATTTGCACATTGATCAATCAAGAACACAACATCAACAATTGAGCAAATAGCTTCGATCGGTTTCGGACAAGAGACACTCGCGAAAAGTAATCAAAATTTATCAAAATAAAAAAACGAGGAGGAAGAGAGCACTTGTTGAAAAAACATCGTTGGAATGGAAAAAACATTTCTTCCCCACTCTTCTCTCTTTCCTTCTTTGCACTCTTTGCACTTTGGCGTACTCATGCGGTCCTCTACTAGTAGCAGCTAACCATTAGTAGTTAGGAGTGAAGAGTCCTACTGCCTCGTACTACTCTGAATAGACCCGCCTCCTACCGTTAACATATTCAGTTAGGTGACCTCTGTATCGACTCCGAGTCCGACGAGGTAGTTTTACCTACACGTCGACTAAGACAGAGCTGCAAAATTCAACTTTTTTGGCCTTCCCCTCACACCCACCAGTGCAGCTACCTTCCGGCTAGTGAAAAGCGTAGCACCCCCACACACTTGGCTCTCCCTTCCTCCTCCCTCACAACCTCACAACGCGCAGCAGCCTCCTCACAACGCGCAACCCGCAAAAAGGCGGTGCCTGCGGACTCCCTCACAGCGGCGTACGCCGTGTGCATCGCGGAGGACTGGGACGAGGCAGAGGGCAGAGGGCGGGTGAGAGAGAGCGACAGAGAGAGAGAAAGAGAGAAACAGAGAAACAGAGAGAGAGAGAGACAGAGAAGCAAAGTTTGGGGAACGCCTGAGGCAGGTAATGCGCTGCCAAGTGTGAAGTGTGTCCGTAGTCCGCGCGGACTTGGCGAAAAGTAACCGTTGTAGTAGGTGTTGGGGAATTAGTTTGGAGCGGCGAAGAACAGTGTTGTGTTCGGTTTGTTCGATCGGCGGAGTGGGACAGATCCAGCAAGCGAGCGAGAGAGAGAGAAAGAAAATGCCGCGAGAATACAGGGCACCGCGGAATGTGGGCGACTTGGAATTTGAGGAAATGCTGGGAAAAGGGACGTTTGGGACCGTTTACAAGGCGCGTAATAAGGCGAATAAGGAGGCGCTTGCAGTGAAGGAGATAAATGGCAAGTCAATAAGGAGCAGGCTGGAGTTTCTGAAGGAGGCGAAAGTTCTGCGCATGGTGCACCATCCATGTTTGCTAAGGCTAGTGGCGGTGTTTGTGCAGGAGGAAGAAAGCCTTGACGGGGACGGGATTTTTCAAAAGCTGTACCTTGTGACGGAGTTTTGCAGTGGTGGAGCACTCTCTGGTTTGTTGGTAAACGAGGCCATACCGACGATATCCTGGCACACAAGAGTGCGCTTTGCACACGAGTGTTCGATGGGTCTGAGAGCCTTGCATGAAAGCAACCTGATCCACAGAGACCTCAAAAGCGAGAATTGCCTGCTCAAGTCTATACCCGGGAAAGAGGTTGATCTGGAGGGTTATTCTCATCTCCAGATTGTGCTCGGCGATTTCGGACTTGCGAGGTGGTTTACCTCAGACAGCTATCCTCGCAAACACGCCTCCACCAAAACTGTACAAAGCTCCAGCACTTGCGGCGGAGGCGGGGACACAGAATCTACGTACAGCAGCGGCGAGTCCACCGCGGCTGAGCAGTCTGTGGCTGGCTCAGGATCCGGCGCGAGCGCTGTGTCGGTTCTTGGAAAGGTGAAGACCGGCGCTGTCTTCAGAAAAGTAACGAGGCATAATAGCAAAATGACCGTTCGAGGAACGCCCTGGACGATGGCCCCAGAGCTCATGGATCCAAAATACACGGAAGGGTACACCATCGAGTGTGATATTTTCAGCCTTGGAGTCGTGTTGCTCGAAATTGCCTGTCGGCGCCTTGCGCAGAATATTCCTCGAAACGAGGCTCTCTCTGTGGATATGAATTTGGTGGAGGCCATGTCAATTAATCCACAGCCAGCCTCCTCTTCCTCAAGCCGGAGGCATCTTTTTGGGAAGAAACTTCGTCCGAGACGAGACAGTATTCGAGACGCCTGCCCTCCGAAATACCTTGAAGTTGTCAGGCAATGTGTAGATCCAGAGCCTCAACTTCGAAGCGAGATTCACGAAGTAGAGGAGGCTTTGCGGAACCTTTTGTCTGATGTCATACCCGAGGTGATCGAGCAGTAATGTTCGCCATTTTTTGATTGTCTGTACTTTACGCTTTTGCATATATACCTTGCACCCGTGGGTGCCCTCGTTCGTGTTGGCGCCACCTTGCTACCTAATAATTGAACATTATGTTTGCACGGGCTTCCATTCTCATGGTGGTCTGGCAGAAATTCTCCCTCATCTTTTTGTTTCTCTATCTAACAAGTAAAATGCCAACTTATCATCTGTTCCTCTGGATTTGCCCAATGCTTCATGAAAAAATTGCTAAGAGAAAAAGTGGATTGGCGGGGGAAAAGAGAGGTAGAAATGTCAACAACATGTTTTCTTCGTCATGAGGAATTTGCTTCTACAGCAGGAAAAGTACCCCATCGACTCGGGAAATCTTCCAAAGACAGGCAGCACTCTATTTTACTAAATTTTCCGCAAGTATTCAGCACGGGTTTTTGCTTTCTCGCCCGTAATTTGATATACTGGCGGACCCAGGGAATCACGGCTTCCCTTGGTCTCCCAAATACTCAGAAGGTGTCTAGTCACGCTCCTGTTTTGGGCTGTCTGGAGGTGGAGGAGGAACATCGGCGACCCCCAACGATATAGGCCTTGGTGGTAGCAGTCGCTCGGTAGACCTTCTGCGAGGTGGAGGTACTGGCGGAACCTTCGGAGGGATAGAGATCGTTGAGACTTGCATGTCTCCAAAACTTGGTTTCTCTCCAAAGCTTGGTTTCTTAGCAACACCTCTCTGTCTCTGAAGCTCGGCAAGCTCCTCTGTGAAGCTTGGCCTATGGGAAACTTGTGATGCCTGGCTACTTTTCCGAGAAGCAATACTTGCCTTCTTTCGGAGTGCCTTAACTTGGTCTTCCTGCGGCATCTTGTCCTCTTCGAAATCCATTTTGGGCGGGAGTAGACTTGTCTTCCGAGGAGCAGAAACCAGCTCCATAGATGTCTCCGCAGGGAGACCAGGGGGCTTTCCGGTGAAGCTTGGCTTTTTCATTGTGCTGGAGGAGAACAGAGGATTCGGAGAGCTGATGTCCAGGCCCTCGCTATCGACCTTGTCCACATTGTAGATTCCTTCCAAGGTCTGGCGCCGTGACTTTGGCCTTATGATGAGGATACGGCGGGTCATTCTCTTGGCGCTATAGCGAAGCTTGGAGTCCTTTCGCTTCTTCTTCTTGTCGCCATTGCCGTCGTCGTCATCATCATCGTCGTTGGGCTGATTACAAAATCCGACGCACCCGACGAAGAATGCCCCGACAATGAGAATGCCGATGACAATGTACATAACGACATCAATGCTCTTTGATTCGACAAAGTCTTTCAGAGACTGGAGCCCGAAAGCTGTTGCAGTAAAGGCTCCAATGATTGCGAGTCGGCCGCCCCAAAGAGTGCAAGCGCGCCACAGCTTTCCAAACGTCGATTTGCGAGGAAGCAAGCTAATGATTGCAACGAGTACCGCGATGCCCAGAGCGCTCACACCAGCGATGCTGTGAGGACTGTCGAAGAGGTCTCTCTCTTCGTCAACCTTGAAGAGGTACGAGTAGTACATTCCAGCACCAGAAGCTCCCAATCCCGCAAGCATCATGAGCACGTACGGGATGAGCCACCACCGGGACTCCCTGTGGCGCATCACCAGCGGGATGATGGTGGCCAAGGGGATCACCACGAGCCACGCACCTCCCATGAACAGGATGTGTTTCTGCAGGTTGTCATCCAGCAGCTCGAAGCACTCGAGATACGAGCACTCCGGAATCTCCGTCCCGTTCGTCATTGTGTCGTTCATGTTGCTCTTCGCCGCAACGACGCCGCCAGCTTTCCTCTCTCCACGCGTGAGCAAGGATGCCGCGGTTGTGGTTGTGGTTGTGGTCTACAAAGCGGCTTGAGCGAGAGCCGAGCAAGACTTCCAGAGTCAAGTGAGACTGGCGCTGGCGCAACGTTTGCCACACTTCACTCGCCCGCTTCACCTTACGAGGTATATGCACTTCGACGTTCACCAACACTTGTGCGACTCGGGATGACTCGTGCCAGTCTAGTTTACAACGTGTGAGTCGTATCTCCTCTACAGCTAAAGAGAGAGAGAGAGAGCTTTCTACGTTACTAAAGAGCTGATGGGCCGCCGGCTAGACTGCGAGTGTCGAGTGTCGAGTATCGAGATGGAATGACTGCGTCGAATTTGGTTCGCTACAGAAGGCCAGCTCGATGCACTCGATAAAAACTCGATGCTTGCAAGCGTGGTCGCACATTTTCCAAAGTTCCGCAACCAACAATCGCTCAAACTCGATCAACTTGAACTTTAAAACAATCGCTCTCGCACATACCGGAGCATTCATGCACATTTATTTCATTGCATATCATTTCATTTCAAATGAAGATCGAGCATTTTCCTCATCGACCGAACGAACACCTCTGTTCACAGGTGCACATACATGAGCTTACAAGTTATGACAACCTCCTCTTGCAAGTCAGGGCCACACGCGCCCCGCCCTCCAATACTACCCCCCTTCTAACCGCAGCTACGGCCACGGAAAGAGAAAGAAAAAATTGCGCGAGCTCAACTTGGCCAGCGCACCTTATCGTCCATTAGACTTTTCGCATAAGAATAGGTGTGTGCCCACCCATCCTCCGATGTTTTCCCTCTTTTCAATTTGGCTTTGGCACGAGTTGCAAAGTGGTGAGATGAGATGAATTGAAATGGAATGGGAAGAAATGGAATGGAGATGCTCTTGCAAATATTTGTGATTAGTGTGACGTGTGGTCTGGAGGGCTTTGATGACAAGCTTATACGCGATGCATGTCATGGGAAGGGGAGAGAGGGGGACGGAGGAGACTCTTTTGGATTACCGGTAGTATATTCCGAAAACATATTTATCTACTGCATGTACGTGTCTGACGCGTGCGCTGGTTGTTCATCGTATTGAAGTGCCAGAGGCCTCGATAGATGATGGCTGTCAAGTTCAAACTTGGCCCGAAGCGAGACGTTGATTCATGGATGAATTGGGAGTCGTTTGGAGATGTTGTTGTCGAGTTTGCAGTTATAATCTCGTTGTAAAGACAGATGAGATAGCTGCCGTGAACGATGCTTCGCTGTCTTGTCTTGCGTCGCTTGGCACAGAGCGTAGGCCTCCTAATCCAGCGCGGCTCGTTCACAGTGCTCCGTATTTCTCGGATAGATCTAATCAAAACGCCACGCCACGAACAAGCAGAGTCAGATGCGCTGCTAAAGGAAGAAGAGTATCAAAGGGTCCACAGTCAATGCAAGAGCCGAGGCGCGGGTGGCGCCTTTGCGCATAGACTGCGAATACTTGCAGTCAACTCGATCTCGTCTTCCAGCGCCACTGGAGACACTGGAGGCGACTTTTGGTCCGTTCCGAAAAAGTGTTAGTCAAGCAATGGTTCGATGCCCACACAGTCTCACCCAGTATAGACTCTGTCGCACAACATGCACTGCATGGCGGCTCAACTTGTGGCAGGGGGCGCTCGAAGCATCGTGTGCCGGGAAATAAGCACCGCCTCACTGTACACGTCCAGTAGGTACGTAGTTTGTACTTTGGCTCTCCCTTCCTTTCTCACCTCTGGCTGTTCTGGTTGGTGCCTAGTGGTGAGTGACACTACGAGCTGCGCGTTCGGACAGCATTGCCTACGAGCGCCGCAGCTACTTAGCGAGACAGAATCCTCAAGAGAAGCTCTACGCTAGGAGAGTACGAGTTGGTTGCAAGACGACTGCCTCAGACTCTGTCGCATCCTTTGCCACCTTGGTTCCCATCGCGAGAACCTGCAATACGTCTCGCCCGGTGCCGATTGTATATGTGTTTCCCGACTTTGACGCCGAGATTGGAGTTGTATGCTCTCTGTGTTTCTGCCAAGAAAGTCGGTATTGTCAAGAAACTTGGCGCTGTAAGGTTGACATTCGATTCCCTGAAACGCTGCGTTTCTTCGGGGAGGCAGGAAAAGACGACTCGCTTCAGATTTAGACTTATTCAAGAGCCTGTTTGCATTGGCGCTCGGGACCTCAACTTGCTCGTTTCAATCACCAAGTTCGCAGTTGCGATGAGCAACAACCCAACAGAGCAGACTCCTTACCTTCCATGCGCCGATCAAGCGAGGTTGCAGTCCGCCCAAGTCCTTGCCATTGGCTCCAGTTGAACAGCGACTGTCTCGCTTGATCAGGAAATGTTTTTCAAGATCAAAAGCCACAGCTCTCTCATCGCTCTGATCCGCTAGAGATCGGGAGCTGTGCATCCGCTAACTTCATCAACAAACTCCGTCAGGCGAAACTGCGCTGCGAAGAAAGGACCGCGGGCTGAGCACTCGCCAGACTCGGCCATGCTTGAGACCAAGAATGCAGTCGATTAGAAAAAAAATTATTAGCATAATAAATCAAAATACAAGCAAAGGTTTTGAACAAAATTAATGAAAGAAACATGTATCATAACCAGGGACATTATTGATCAACAAGCCCGACTGCCAAACCGAACCTTCAAAAAACAAAAATGCAACATCTCAGGAAACCACCTTTCTAAACTATTTCATAGCAGCCATGCTGTTGTCAAGACCCAAACCTGCGATGTCCCAAAACCTCTTGATCAAGTGCTTACGACCTCTACCTGACTGCACGGAACATTCTTCCAACATGAGACATCGACTTTGCGCAAGCTGAATTGACTTGATATAATCGCTGATCAGCACACTATCACCACCATCACCATCCTCAGCGCGTGCACGGTATGCCCGTTCCCCTCCCTTGCTTGCGCGCATCTCTTGCCCATCTTCCCTCCTTCACATTCCCCCACCCGGCACTCTTACTCCCAGCTCAACCTAACCTAACCTAACCAAACGCTACCACGCTCGTAGTAGCGTTTGCGGAACGAGATTTTTCCTATCCAATTCTGTAGCACCATATAGCACTTCACCACACACAGGGTACACACCTCATGGGGTCCTAAAGTATCCGGTGGGTGTGGCTAGAGGTCCTACAGTACTAAGGTGGTGGATAGGCGGAGTGGTGGCGGGGTTGGTGGGATTTGGCGAAGGATGGCACGCTCCAAAGTCTCTGTTCATGAAAAGTCTGCGAAAGATGGCTCTGAAAAGTCTCCAAATGGCAGTTGAAGACTCGAAGAATGTAGCGCTGGTGGCGGGATCCTGAAAGTTTTCACTCGTTAGCTAATTTATGTCGAGTCTCAATCAACGAAGAATAAATGTCGTTGATGCTGCGATGGTTTTTAATTTTATATTTATGACGGCGAAAAGTTATCGCTCTTTGGACGCGTGTTGTTCCCGGCTCTGCACTCCTTGCGAGTTTGATTGTTGACTGATTTGATCGACTGTGAGTTGGGAAACCATTAGAGTTGTGACACAGTGAGCCTGCGAGTTTGGGTGCTCGCGTAGCACGTTAAAAGAGAGTGTGTACAGGTACTATTCTCGTAGCTGGCAGTACTGCACTGCTGCCCAACGCGAGATGGTAGTACGAAAGGTGGGTAACAGAACAGAGCCAGCGTCCTAAACCCGCTGGTCGGCGTGGTGCCCACCGCAGCGTGGCACAGTACCATGGTGCCCGATTCCGGTTCTAAGACTATATAGTTTGCCTCACTTCAGACAACACATAGAGGAAGCGAACTCACGAATGAAAGCGGCATCCGTGGGAGGCAATCACCCAATCACCCAAACACACAAACACACAAACGCTCAACACCGGTACGTGGCGGTGGACAAGTTGACAGCAGCGAGCCATGCAGAATCTCCGTTTAAGTCGCCGCAAGAGCGGCGTGGAACCTGCCACTGCCGTGAGCGTCTCCAAGGTCGGTGTCGAGAATAAGCAACATGGAGGATCTACAGAACTTATGATGGGCTTCGACTTAACCGCCACAAGCCGCGGCGCCGCTGAAGCACTTCGGGCGGGCATGATTGGCTCGAGAAAGATGTATCGCACACCACTCGGTGAAAAGCGCATTGTCTACGCCGATTGGACTGCCAGTGGAAGAGCGCTACGCCAGGTGGAAGAATTTGTTCAGGAGGAAGTGCTGCCTTGGTATGCCAACTCCCACACTACCTCAAGCTGCACTGGAGCCCGCACGACGCAGATGCGAAGCACGGCAAGGGACTACACCCTCAGGTGCGTCAACGGCAAGCCGGAGGAAGACGTGGTGTTTTTCTCGGGCAGTGGGAGCACCGCTGCGATCAACAAGTTCGTGCAGCTAGTCCAAGTGGAGAGCAAGAAAAGGAGTCTCATGCAAAAGCGGCCCCTCGTCATTGTGGGCCCCTACGAGCACCACTCCAATATCCTTCCGTGGCGCGAGGCGGGGGCGAAAGTGGTCATTGTACCAGAGCAAGCTGTCGACGGCGGCCCCGATTTGGAGGTTCTCGAGGCCATTTTGCGCTCGAGCAAAAGACACAGTCTTATAGTGGGTTCTTTCTCGGCTGCTAGTAACATCACCGGAGTTCTCAGCGACGTGCGCAAGATTGCAACTATTCTACACAAGTATGGAGCGATCGCGTGCTTTGACTATGCTTGCGGTGCCCCTTACATTGAAATGAACATGAACCCTGACGACGAAGCAGCTTGCCCGGACGCTATCTTCATTTCCCCCCACAAATTCATCGGCGGCGTCAACACGTCGGGGGTGCTCGTTTGCAAGCGACATTTATTGACTGCTCAGAGGCCCTCCACCCCTCATGTCGGAGGTGGCACTGTTCTTTGGGTGACCGCGAAAGAGCATAGATACCTCGCAGATATTGTAGAGCGTGAAGAAGGCGGAACTCCTGATATTGTCGGGAACATTCGAACCGGCCTGACCTTTGCTGTGAAAGAAGCCTTTGGGACAGCCAACATCCAGGACCGCGAAGAAGAACTTGTCTGCAAAATCCGGAGCGCGATGTCTAGCATGCCGAACCTGCACTTGCTAGGTCCTGCAATCGATGACGAAAACATTCACCGGCTGCCAATCATGTCATTCTTGATCAAGCATCCGGAAACCGGCATGTTCCTTCATCACGCGTTTGTCTCCACACTCTTGAATGACCTTTATGGCATCAACTCCCGAAGCGGCTGTATGTGCGCTGGTCCGCTCGCGGTAAAGCTCCTTGGGTTCCCCGAGAAGGACGTCGATCGCGTTGTTACGTTCATTGAGGAGAATTCGTATTACAAGCCTGGGTTCACCCGCTTGAGCCTCGCATACTTTATAGAGGATGAGGAAGCCGACTTTATTCTTGAGGCACTAAAACAGGTCTCAGAGCACGGGTGGAAACTGCTGCCGTTTTACGAGTTCAACAGCGTATCTGGAGAGTGGACCTTCAGCGAGTCCCCAATTGTGGACTTGCTCTCCATTCCGTCTGGGTCCGTGCCGAGTGAGAACTCCTACTTTTCTGTAACTCTTAGTCACGCTGAGATGCTCTACGAGCAGGCGACCGAAATCCTCACCAGTATGGAGGATCTTGACGCGCGAGTGAAGAAGATGAGAGACTCGCTGTACCCAGGGAAAGCTTCGTACTACTCTTGGTTTCTCTTTCCCGAGGACATTGTTAGCGCCACTGAACGAGAAGTTGCCCCACAGCAAGTTATTGATCCGACAAAGTACTGGGCGAGCGTCATCAGCAAGAGCCAGTTGCCTCTCGGACGCCGCGTCTCTTCCACCAACACCACACCGTAAATTTAAATGTAAAAATTCTGTTCATTGTTGTACTCCTAATCACAGTTCTGTCTTCATACAACAGCTTCACTGAAAAATAATAACATAACAAAAAAAAGGCAAGCCTCAGGGGAGCCTATATCCATGTTGACCCACAGCGGCATTGAGTATGATTGCAGCCGCTCAACATCGCTCAACTCTAAAAGGAAATGTTATGGTCGCTCCGCAGAATGTTTCACCCTTCCAGAATTGGAACCTGACACCGTTTCAAACTGCAAGGTTGCCGTTGCTCAAGCGGCTTCAATTGGGCTGATCAAGCGCTTTGCAGCCTCTCGAGAATTCCCAAAAAGAGCCACCATAGGCTGTACAAAATAAACACACAACGGTTTCCTACAGCACACTGCGCGGCCAATCCAAACCGATCCAAACCATCCATGTAAAGCGTCAAAAAGCGACGCCATCGGCAGCAAATTCATCTCTTCCATCTACACAGCCCTCGATCATCTTCGAATCATCGTCAAACCCTCTGCTTACATCTCCAAAGCCTGAACAACCCTGCGGCGATAACCTTCATTAATCCTCGGCCTCCTCTTCTTCTCCATCTCCTTGATCTTCTTCAGCACTTTATCCGCAGAATCACTTGTCGCAGCATCTACTCTGCGAGATTTCGCCACCATTTTCGCATTCAGAGCCACGAAATCCGTATTTTCGCCAGCCTCAAAGCTGCGCAGGTCTTGCTCAAATTTCCCGTGCCGCATGCGGCGAACCTTCTCTTGTTCGTCCTGCTCGCGCGCCACCTCTGCGCGCGTGCGCTTGCCTCTGCGCGGCAGGCTTGCGGAACCCTTTTTCCGCGAGGACACGGGCATACCTGCGAGCTTGCCGGCCTTGCCGGGCTTTCCCGACTTGGCGAGAGGTTTCGCCGACGACGGGGACGCGGTTCCTTCCAGGCGCGCCAGGAGGGCGTCGCGCTGCAGGTCAAAGTGCTCCCGTACCAGCCGGGACGACATCTTGGTGTGGGGAAGGGGGCACGCGCGTACCGTGCCGGGGACAGTGGGTGGGTGGGGGGGGCTCGGGGCACAAAGCGCTGGGTGGAGGAGTATTTCTCGGGCTCGGGGAAATTGAAGGGATTGCATTTCTAGCATTGAGCGCCTCTCGGGGAAATAGGATCGGGGAAACTCGACTGAGAAAGCTGTCAGCCAGTCATACTGCCTCACCGTGATTTGACTGGCCTTGCGTCACTCTGGCGTCTCTGTTACTTTGTTTGCTCAACAATATCCAGAGATTACCGTCACGATGAGTCTATGATGACGATACAAGGAGTGTGCGAGTAGTGCCAGTCTATGGGACCGTAGTGGGACCGCAAGACTGGCGCGTCACCGAATTCTCGTCACGAAGACGTCCAAGAGACGTGAGGAGTCTCGTATCGAGGGGTATCTACGTTACGCGAATGGTGACGAGGGACGGAAAAGGGACGCCGCGAGTATGGTTGGCTGGGAGATTATGAGCATCGCTCTCTCTCATCACTCCTCGCTTCTCCCCTCTTGGTTCAAACGAGGCTTACTCTTTCGAAGTACCAATGAGTATCATGATGATCATCATCATCATGTCATGAGATGTCAGGAGTGAAAAAGAAACGGAAAGTTGAAAGTCGAAAGTTGAGCGCGAGGGAGGATACTCCCTATACTCCCGACGAGGCTCCGAAGTGCATCTTCTGCTAGCCGCATTGCTATCCAAGTACTAGTACCTTCCCAGCCGCCGCATCTTCATTACTACGGTGCCTACGTGATTGGTTACGAGTCGTAGGTTCACTGCGTCGTGGAATCGCAAGGAAAAAGGGAAGAAACCGGAGGAGGACCGGCTTAGTTTACACACTAGTACTCCAGTAAGCCTCTCCCGAGGTTACGCAGTGCAGCACTCAGCACTATCCCCTCGCGTAATACAACCGTATCCCACATCCCTTACATCGCATCGCATCTTACCACTACCGCCTACCCTAGTCTCGCATAGGACACTAGCCCCCTCTCCCATGGCTAGTGGCTACTTCTACCGCCACGCTACGACCGCGGGCACCAACCACACCCAGCTAGACAATAACCATTACTCCCCCACAATAGCTACCCGCAACTAAGACCCCATTAGACGACACTAACCACCGCGTGAGACCCCTTAACCAAGACCAGTAGGACTCCTCAGTAGCGAGGAGAGTAGCAGCGCGACTGAGACTGAGAGAGACTGAGACTGAGAGAGACTGAGAGAGAGAGATACAACGACCAACGAAAAGAAAGAAAAAAGAAAGAAAAGGAAAAGAAAGGAAGAAGAACGACAACCAACAACAACAACAACAACAACAACAACAGCAACAACAACAACAGCAAAGAGAGGAGACGAGAGCGCAGAGAGAAGAGAGAAGAGAGAAGAGAGAAGAGAGAGAGAGAGAGAGAGAGAGAGAGAGAGAGAGAGAGAGAGAGAGAGAGAGAGAGAGAGAGAGAGAGAGAGAGAGAGAGAGAGAGAGAGAGAGAGAGAGAGAGAGAGAGAGA
>BLSF01000080.1:127611-145703 GCA_012862575.1 Parietichytrium sp. I65-24A
GAGAGAGAGAGAGAGAGAGAGAGAGAGAGAGAGAGAGAGAGAGAGAGAGAGAGAGAGAGAGAGAGAGAGAGAGAGAGAGAGAGAGAGAGAGAGAGAGAGAGAGAGAGAGAGAGAGAGAGAGAGAGAGAGAGAGATGGGCAAGAAGAAGGCTGAAGGCAAAGTGCGTTGCCCTGCCACCGGGTGCCGGATAGAGCTTCGACCAGAGAACAAAAAGTGCGACAAATGTGAAAAGGTGTTTTGCTCAGAACATATCTACCCTGCGGATCACGACTGCAAAGGCAGCGCGAAGAAGGAGAAGGCCGGAGACGCCGGTGGGCTTGTAGTTGTAAAGTCCAAGAAGGATGAGGCCAAGGTGAAATCTGCGAATGAAGGGCCAAAGGACGAGGAGATCATCAGCTCGCTGTTGAATGCCAAGGCGCAAGAGCTTTTGAAAGATCTCGTGGCTCTTGGAGCGTCCGGAGCAAGGTACGAGTCGTCGTTCATCGTGAAGGCATTGTCTTCGGACGCAAAGGCCGTTCAGAAGGCATTGAATGGAGCTGTCACAGAGTCCCTCGTGCACGCGGCGCGCGAAAGTGGCCAGCTGGACTCGACCATCTCTGCTCTCCGCAAGCGGATGGAAGCCCTGGCATCTGGCTCGAAACTCAGCTCCACTGAGGAGCGCCGCGCCATCTCCATCGCCAGCATGCTCGGGGCGTTCCTCAATGCCAAACCCGCAGAGTCTGTCGCAGCGGAGGGCGATGAGCTCCTCGAGTTTGGAATCAAGATCTGCAAGGGTTGCGATTCGGACAAGGTTGCCAAGGCGGTCTCCTTGGACGTTATCAAGGCTGCTGTAAACGCCAGGTATGGCCAGGGCAAGGATTACGACAAGCTGCAGCCCAAGCTGATGCAGGTGTGCGACCAAGTGCTCAGCGCATCAGAAAACGAAGAAAGCTTGAGGAGTGGACTCTCCTTTGCCGTCGCTGGCATCGCCTCTGGATGCGGCATCGCGGTCTGTGCGGAGGACCTTTCCGAAAAGCTGCATCCGTGCATGAGCAATCCAAAGGACACCGGAGCAATTGTCGGATGCATGAAGATCTTTGCGAACTTGTTCAAGGAGTGTGGAGATGTGTTCGCCCCATTTGCAATTAGGGGAAACTGGATCGAGGAATGCCTTAGCACTGTCTATGACAAGGTTGCGCAGCCTGGCCGCGCCCCCGTGAAGAAGGCAATGCTTCAGCTCGCGGAAAAGCTTGGACCTCGCGGTGTGCGGCAGACTGTCCCACTTCTTCTCGCTACTCTAGATGAAGGCGCTTGGCGCCCAAAGTCGCTGGCTTTGCAAATTCTTGGGGCCATTGCGAAGAAGAAGGAGGCCCAGATGTTTAGAGACTTGCCAATCATCGTTCCTGCTGTCATGGAGTGTGTGAAGGACACCAAAAAACAAGTTAGTGATGCAGCCACTGACACGTTAGATCAGATCGGAGGCATGATCATCAACGCCGAAACCCAACAGCTGATGCCATGGCTTTTGAATGCACTCAAGGACCCGGAGAAGGTCGAGCTGTGCCTCGACGAGCTGATGGACACCACTTTTGTGAACAGCGTCGATGCGCAGAGTTTGGCGCTCATCATTCCTGTTGTCCTTCGCGGCCTGCGCGAAGGAAGTGCTGATGTCAAGCTGAAGAGCTCCATCACCACCGGAAACGTATGCTCCCTCGTGGCTGATGTCCACGATATGCGCCCTTTTATCTCTTCCCTGATGCCCGAGCTGAAGAAGCTCCAAGATCATTCTAACCCACGCGTTCGCGAACAAGCTGTGAAGGCCAAGGAGTCCCTCCAGGAGGATATGTCCCTTGCCCGCAGAAGAAGCAGCCACGACAAGCAAAACAACTGCATGGTCGACGTGGAGGCAACCAAGACCCTCAATCAGTCCATCGAGGAATGCGTTCTCATGAAGCGAATCCAGAGCCGCCTTGTGCACGAGTTCGTCATGGAGACTGCAAGGATGTTTTTATTCGACATGTTTGAAGATCTCGACGAAAACTACCCACGCGGAATGGCTCTCAAGCTGTCCCGCCGCCTGGTCAGTAGTGGCATCGAGCCTGTTGTGAAGGAAGCCTCTTTCGCCTCCGATAGCGAACTCTCCGAGTTTTCCGGCGCCGTCGCGGAATACATCGTAAAGGCTCTATGGGCTGCAATGGGCAAATCGTTCAACTCGGATGAGGACAAGTCCGATGAGAAAGACTACATTGTATACCTGCCGAGCATCATCCTTGCATTTGCGAGCAAACTTTTGCTCAAGCGCACTGGTCTCTATTTGGAGCGTGGGCACCGTTACGCAGTTGTCGGTATGAACGGTGTGGGTAAAACCACTTTGCTCAACCGTATCGCAGCCAGGGACATCGATGGTTTCCCAGAGGAGATCACCGTCTACTACGTGCAACATGAGATTCTTGCCGAAGACAAAAACCTCTCTGTTGTAGAGTACATGGAGAGAGACCTCGAGGAGCAGGTCAGCAAGAAGAAGGCGAAGAACAAGGCGATGGCCGAAGAGCGGTTGAAGAATATCTTGTCCTCTCTCAATCAGGTGGGCTTCACAGAAGAGCTCCAGCGTTCTGCTGTGGCAAGTCTCTCCGGTGGTTGGAGGATGCGTCTCGCAATTGCCCGCTCGATGCTCTACAATGCGAACCTTCTGCTGCTTGATGAGCCTACCAATCACTTGGATGTTAACGCAGTGGAATGGCTCCAAAACTACCTGGTCACACTGACCGACACCACTATTGGGCTTGTCTCGCACGACTATGACTTTGTTGACTATGTTTCTACTGACATTATTCACCTCGCTGACCGGAAGTTGGCTTACTACCCATGTACCTTCAAAGAGTTCCAGAAGCAGCGGCCTGATATTGTCGCCGCTCTCCCAAAGAAAGACGACGCCTCTCACGCCCCAACTGCTTTGGACCTCTTGGCCAAAGCAGGGTCCGACTCCGATGCCGCCGCATTGGTGTCCAATATCAAGCCTATTCACTTCCCAGAAGGTTGCAAGTTGAACGGAGTTGCGAATCGCGGTCGCCCGATTGTGTCCATGACAGATGTAGACTTTGCGTACCCAGGCACCACCAAGAAGGTCTTCAGTGATGTTACCGTCAAGCTTTGCTTGAATAGCAGAGTCGCCCTCTTGGGTCCAAACGGTGCGGGCAAGTCTACCTTGTTGAAGCTTTTGGTCGGAGAGCTGGAGCTCGAAGAGTCTGAGCTGAACAAAGGTAAGCTTTGGAAGCACCAGTCTGTGCGTATTTCCTATATTGCGCAGCACTCGATGCACCACTTGGAGAGCAGCATTGAGCAGACCCCTTGCCAGTATATTCAGGCGCGTTTCTGGGAAGGCCAGGATAGGGAAGCATCGAAGATGATCACTGTTAAGCTTACCGACGAGGACAAGGATGCCATGAAGCGGTCCGGTGAGATTGCAGAGATTGTCAGTCGCGTGGTCCGCGGTAAGAAGCTCTACTACGAGGTGCAGCGCAATGGTAAGATAGAAAAGGGTGGAAATAAGGACTTCCGCTCCTTGGATGAGCTAGAGACTATGGGCAAATCGAGCCCACATGTGATGAAGCTCGTTCGCTTGTACGATGAAAAGCAAAAAATGGCAGACTCTGGCGCTGACCTCCGCCCGCTCACCACTCCAGAGATGATCAAGCATCTCGAAGAGTTTGGAATCGAGAAGGATCTTGCCCAACGCAAGATCAGATGGATGAGTGGTGGCCAAAAGTCTCGTCTTGTGTTGGCTGCAGCAATGTGGACCAGACCGCACATCGTTGTTCTCGATGAGCCTACTAACTACTTGGATAACGAGTCGATGGCTGCTCTCACCCACGCTCTGAAAACCTTCCGTGGTGGTGTGCTCTTGATTAGTCACCACGAAGGATTCGTCTCTGCGATTGCCAAAGAGCTTTGGCACCTTGGCGAAGGAACCCTTAAGGTAGAACTTCTCAAGAAGGCAAACGAGGAGTAGGTTTAGCCAACATGTGTGAACACCCCTCAGTCTTCCTTTTCTCTCGAGTCAATTAGTACTCTCAACAATTTTTCTTTTCACGTTTTTCTTTTTACAGTTGGTTAGAGAAAGATTTTTTAGCTTTTAAAAGGTTTCTTTTCGCTTCCTCCGAGAACACTCTCTCTCGTCTTCTATTTTTGTTCTCCTCAATCGAAAATTATCTGCCAACAATGAGTCGCTCTTGGTGAGGAAGAGTGCTACTCAAATTTGACACTGACGGAGCAAAAGATATTCTACAACCTTACCTCGTGCCGATTGATATGGCAGCGGAAACCCGCGCTCTTGTCGTTGGTTCTGCATCTTAATCAACGTCCGCAGATGAGACTTATGTATTTTGACATTTGTCTTTGGAGCGGTTGTTGTTTAATCGTCTTTCACAAAGTACTTGGCAAAGAGGTTCTCAGGGTGAGTCATGGCTTTGAACTCCAGAGCGTTGCCACTTGGGTCGCGAAAGAACATGGTCCATTGCTCGCCCGGCTGCCCTTCAAACCGCAAAGTTGGAGGAATGACAAATTGTACCTTCTTCTCCTTCAGCCTCTCCGCAAACTCGCGGAACTGCTCCACTGGCAGCGCTGCGCCAAAGTGGTGCACAGGCACATCATCGCCGTCCACGGGGTTAAAGTAATCCACGGCGCGGTAGTCGGAGCGTACCAAATGGCACACAATCTGGTGCCCAAACAGGCTGTAATCTATCCACCTCGAGCTGCTCCTCCCCTCCGAGCACCCCAGCACATTCCCATAAAACTCTCGCGCCTTGTCCAAGTCATGCACTGGAAAAGCAAGATGGAAGGGCGGCATTACATTATCTGCCTTTCCGCCGCTGCATATACCCGCCGACACATGCTCACAGGCGCGGTGGCCTGACCCCGACAGATGTCTTTCCAATACATTGACACGACGAACCGATTTGCTCATTTCGCTCATCTCGTATCTCTCTTATCTCTCTTATCTCTCGTCGCTTCCGTGGACCAAATGGCTTCTCGCACTCCTTCGACTCGCCTTCGTTCCTTTGTTCCTTCGCTCCTTCGCTCCTTCGTTCCTTTGTTCCTTCCGTCCTCGCGTAAGTTGTCAATCGTCAGTTGTCAGTTGGAATTACAGAGTTCGCGTCAGTTGTCAATTGTCAGTTGTCAGTTGTCTGTCGTTCGCGCATTGAACAGAAGAGTGCGTCTGTGGATGTCTGTGCTCTGCGGCGTAGGACTCGGCTACGCGCAAGAACCCGACTTGGCCAGGGTGAGGGTTGGCTAGCTGAGCGGCTGGGAGAGTGGTAGTGGTGGGCGGGAGAACCCGGTAGCAGCGCTGGGAGTTGGGTTCTCCAAGAGCGGGCAGTGAGATGGGCGCGCTGATGGATGGGTATGTGCGATTCCTCGCTTTTGAGACAACCGCATCGGCTTTCTTTCTTTCTTTCTTTCCTTTTCTTTACTTTACTTTATTTATTTCTTTATTTGATTTCTTTGTTCGTTTGTTTGTTTGTTTGTTTTCCGTCGACCTCAGCGTCGATCTTATGAGCGGGCAGGGAACTCGCACATAGCTTCTCTGGAGAAGACTGCACACCCCCCATTCCACGTCTCTTCAGAGCACTGCGCATTCCCCACGTCTTTCACGCACGCCCCTCCCTCGCAGCTCGCTCGCAGCTCGCTCGCGGGTGAACGAGACTTTACATTGATAATCGATCGAGCCGCATGTGCGCACGCATGGAGCAATCGACGCGCATTTGACAACCCCCAAAACACAAGCAGTCGCCTCACGATCGCCGGAAATGTGAAAGAAATTGAAAACGTGGAAACAATTTCACGCCCCGACGCTCAAAAGATCTCAAAAGACTCAAAAGGCTGGCAAATGTATATGTGTACACATTCGCAGAGCGAACGGAGTAGCACAAGGCTACGTAAATGACTGGCGACGGCATCACACAATAGCACAACGCGAAAGAAGGGACATTGCGCAAATGCATGTCATTTCCCCAAATGAACACACACTTGTGTAATTTCAATGATACATACTAGCGTTTTTGGGAACAAGTTGTTCATCATGTTATAATTACATGCACTTGCAATTAATCCCGTAAACTCACACGTGAAAAGCAGTTTTGGTTGTTTTGGTAAAATTAACCAAAGTGAAAGAGTGAATAGAGTGTATAGAGTGAATGAAAACAATGAAAACCAAGTCATTGACAGTAGGACCGTGATTGACAATGGACGATGAAGAAGAGAGAGAGAGAGAGAACGAGCGACAGTGTTTGGCGCAGTTGACCATACTTGACCAGAGTTAGAGCCTCTGAGTTGGGCCGGCAGAGCATGCCAACGGCGTTGGCTTCGTAAGTCACTCACACACACACACACGCATACTCTCTCTCTCAGTCGGCTGAGAAGAAGAGCTCGTTCGAGAAGCAAGCTAGTCAGAGCTGCTTTGCGAAAGCCCTGGCGTCTCAGGTGTCTCAAATTTCTCAGGTTTCCTTCAAAATTAAGTCGATAGATATAGATTGCGTTGGCTGCGGAGAGGCGAGGGCGAGCTAGTTGGCGCGATGGAGGCAGAGCAGCAGGGCGGCAGTGCGAGTTGCGAATCGGAGCTCCGTGTGGAAGTGTTTGGAAAATGGGAAACTTTGGACGGAGAGAGCGCTCGGAAATTGTACGACGGGAATGCCATGCTTGATGCGCTGCGCGCGTGGGCCGCGAACGAGGGTGAAGCGTGCTTGGATTTGAGAGAGCAGGAACAGTTTGAGGAACGCAGGCTGAAGAATAGCAGATGCTTGCCGTTTCATACGTGCAAAGTGAGGCTCATGGAGCTCCCCCCGCGCTACGAGCCGATCTTCATGTTGGCAGGAACTAAGGAGGACTGGGTGCTGGCGCAAGCGTTCTTTGCAAGTAGGAATTTCGTCAATGCCACGGTGGTGAGCTGTGCCGCCGAAGGGTTTTGGGAACTGGCTGAAGAGCTCGGTGTTTGCTTGCGTGGAGCACCGTCTGCGGACGAACCGGTGCCAATGTTCTTCCGGCCATCCCCAACGCTTGTGAACTTTGCAGACGTGATCGAGGAGCACATCCGCAAAGCCAGGGGCGAAAATTTGTCGCCATTGAAGGCGGTAGATATAGGTTGTGGTTCGGGCCGCGACGTCGTCTTCCTCGCACGAAGAGGCTGGACCGTGGCTGGTGCAGATGAATTTGACAAGGCTTTGGGCCGTGTCCTAAAGCTTGCGGATGAGCACAAAGTACCCGATAGAGTGAGCGTATACCAGTGCCACATTCGCTCAGATGGCACAGCGGAGGGCCAGACAGAATTTTTGGAGGACAAGTACGATCTGGTGGTTGTGGTTCGTTTTCTTCAGAGGCAGTTCCTGCCCACCATTGCCTCGCTTGTTGCGCCTGGAGGCTTCATCATGTATGAAACGTTTGCAGAAGAAGGAGCGGAGTCAGAGCCCACCGGCCCAAAGAAAATGCCAAAAGCTGGTCGTTTGTTGGGAACTGAAGACCTCTTTGCCCACTTTCCGGAAAAAGATTTTGAAATATTTAGCTGCAAGCTCCGGACCCTCGAAGATGCTAGAAGGTTGCGCTGTTT
This sequence comes from Parietichytrium sp. I65-24A, assembly GCA_012862575.1. Classification (NCBI taxonomy): domain Eukaryota; class Bigyra; order Thraustochytrida; family Thraustochytriidae; genus Parietichytrium; species Parietichytrium sp. I65-24A. The sequence goes on from BLSF01000080.1 coordinate 135,188, forward strand.
TGTCGCACAACGAAGGCCTGTTCCTAAGGATTAGTGACTATAGTGTACACATCAAGGTGGATTCGTAATTGTGTTTTTTTCTTCTCTACTATACTAGTAGATAAAATAAAAATTCCTGTGAAAGCTAGCTTATTGGTTCCCAAAAAAGGAAAGGAATCCAGTCAATCTCACTCAAGCTTCAAACAGCACAGTATCTCAGTGAGTAGCAATTCAGGTCAGGCGCTCGAAAAAATACATGAAACCGTACTCGAGAGGAGGCTTTTTCGACAAGGCAGCTTTGCGGTCGTTGAAAATGACCCACTCGTCCTTTGACTTGTCCGACAGATCATCGGACTTGTTGATATGGCAGAGGTAGTGCCCTCCGGTTGTCGTTTTGCCAATGTGCGAAATGAAACCACGGAGTGCGTACTTGCCTTTCTCGGCGTCATTCGAGTCGAAGATGGCAGATTCCTTCTTATCTGCGCCACCACTCTTAGAGCCACCAGCAGCCGCATTGGCGAGAATGTCATCAATTTCAGACGCGTGGCTGAACAACCATTCGGCAGCTCGCTCCACATCGTTAGAGCACTCCTTCATTGCATGCTCCGCAGCTTGAGCGGAAAAGCCCATGGAGGATAAGAGCATCACCTGCTCTGGATCCACTCCGGAAGCATTGCCACTCTGCTGAACTGGCGGATCGTTAAAGTCTGGATCTTCCATGTGCTGGAATACCCACTGCATGGCCTCCTCGGCACCTGAGTTATTCACGGCAATCAGCGCACGCTTGCAGCCATTTTCGCTAAAACCCATGGCTGTCAACTGTGATAGCATTTCTGTGTCTGGCTCGACAACATTCGAGGCCCCTGCAGCACCTTGGGTCTCACTTGCCTCGGGAAGCAAAGCTTCGCCTTCTTGTAGACCGTTCCCGCGAAACTCCGTCAAGTCGATTGTGGAAGGCACTGGAATCTGACAATCCAGCTTTTTGGGAACCCAGTTTTCTCCCAGCACGTACCTTTTCAGTTGGATCGCGAGATACCTCGGAAATGTGGCAAAGAGACTAGACTTTTCAGCCTTCCCTCTCTTGGCGGTGGCAGGCGAGAGGTAGTCGTCGACCTCCTCGACGGCCTCTGCGCCTATACTAGACCGTAAGCACTCCTCGAAGTCGATGACCGGGGGCTCGGGAAGACTTTCAGGGTTTGCATTCTTCTTTGCTTCTTCGAATCGATCTTGCGCGGATTGCGAGAACGGAACATTAAGCAAAAGGACGTTGTTGATCGTGTTTTTGTAGTTGACCATTTCAGTCTGCTTGCAAAGCAGACGCTCCTCGATGAGAAAGGAAAAATACTGCCCTGGATCTGCGTTTTTGTCTGTGTTCTTGAAGTCCGCCCTGGACAGTCTGTCCAGCACGTGCTGAAAATACTCGCGCGCGTCTTGCTGTTCCCGGCCAGCGTAATCCGGGTGCCCTTTGCCAAGGCAGTCCTTCAGCATCTTTGGAGGCACCGCTAAGACGCCTTCATCCTCCGTGCGCTTCACACCATAGTGGAAAGGATCGGAGTGCGCGGCACAAAGCTTTATGAACTGTGTGGCGAGATCGGACTGGGGCTCCTCCGGCGCTAAAGTGAACGCCTGCGTGCGCTTGTCTCTGAGCAAAGTACTCTCGCCGTACAGAAATCGATCCTGGAAAGCTTCGTTTGCCATGAGCATTTGGTACACGCTGTTTGCATAGCACGAGTTTCCAAGGTTGTAGAGTCCCACATTGCCCGGGCCATGGCAGTCAACCAATTCTTCGCCGTTCTCCATCGCCGCAGAGAAACTCAGACTCATATTCATCTCAATATCCATCTCGAGCAAAGTCTTCTCTGTCTTCTTCATTTTCATAATGTCGATGCCCCAATGCTCCAAGTGTTTGTCCAACAGCGGGTCGACGACCATGCAGTCCTCCGAAGGATCGTACGAGTACACCTCCGCGGTGCCGTCCGCCGTTATCGTGCCAAGCTTGACGCACAGAGGGTACTTTCGGCCAGTCTGCTCGAAGTGCTTCAAAGCCGCGCCTGTTCCTCCGGTGCCATCCCAGTTGCGGCGGCCCGAACCAATGTATCCAGTGGACAAATTGAGCCAGAGGTTCTCCGTCATGCCGCTCTCTTCGCACTTCCATGTCTTGGGGTCTGGCGATATTTTTTTCCCGTTGTCCACCTGCTCCAAACCTTCGGCGAATTGGCTCACAGGGCGCGGCTCTTCTGCGGCTTCCCATGCTTTGACCTCCGTCTGCTCCGAAGCGTCTTCCATCGCAATGAGCTCATCCGCCGCCTTGATGAGTCCAGCAGGCAACTTGACATCGGGGCATGGGTACGGCAGTACGGATTCTATGTTGGGGTACAAGGCGAATCCATACTCTTTGACGAGTTTGCCCTTCCCGCCGATAGCATCGGGAGGGCTGAACCCGCCTTCCACGCCGATTGCCAACTTGGTGACCTGGCTGTCTTCAGCTTCTTCCACGGGCTTGTCCTGCTCTGCGCTGGCATCTCTGTACCACTTGATCACAAGGTACAGCTCGTTCCCGGAGCGAGCGTTGTCCAATCCCACCCAGTCCTCCGCGAAGGCCTGAAAAGACTCCAGGTTGACAAAGAGACCGCTCTCCGCGGACTCGGCAGTGGCGAACGAGAAAGCACATTCATTCTTCCACGCCTTCCTGCCATGCGCCGCCCCGCCGCCACGCTTTTCGGCCGCCGCCCAGCTCTCTCCCAGTCTACTTTCCCAGTCGCTCATGGCTTGCGGCGCTTCCAACCGTCTGCGCTTCTCCGCAATCTCCGCTCCGCACTCCTCTTTTTCACGCTCGCGACGCACTTGGCCACCGTTCCCCGGCGCTGGCATGTATCTATGTATGTGTGTATGTATATGTATGTTTGTATTAATGTGTCTCCTGAACTTCCCCGGCCCCTTCGAACAAACAAACTTTCCCGACAACTTGTCGCAAAAGTGATATATAGATATAGAAGTCCCGCCACCGACCTCCTCTCTGTCCGTCCGTTGGTCCTCGCGGACTCTTCTGAACCTAACCGAATCTAACCCAACTTTTGCGCACCTCCGCGGCGCTCCAAGCGAAGACAAAGACAAAGACACAGAGACAAAGGCAGACGAACTTGGACGAAAGATAGTCGCCGCTTACCGCAGGACGTACACGTTGCGGTAGCAAGGTGTCGGAGGAGTTGGAGGTGTTGGAGGAGTGGGTGATGTGGTGTCCAAGTTGTCCAAGTTAGTGATTGTTTCTTGAGATTGATTGAACTTACAGTTAATCGAAATGAATGAATGAAGACAAGTCGAATACAGCTGGGGCACGTTTGCAGTCTCAAGGAGAGGACCGTGATCTGATGAGTGTTGGTGAAGCGCTTGAGGTCATAGACAGCTGTGAACACAAAACTGCGCTTTGGCGTGCCCAGTGTGTCCGCGCAGCTGGCTGCCGGTGTGAACATATTCTCACACAACCGACTGGTCAAGTGAGGATGGGCGAAGAAGTCCAAGCTTGAGGAGGTATTCGGCCCCCTCTGTACTGAGTATTCCCATCCAGGCGGAAATGTTCACCGAAGTTGCGGCTGGTATGCACCGCAAGCCACGGGCGGTGGAAACGTGCGTAGAATCAAAGGAATGACATCTGGCGCGAAGTGGCAACTGGGAACCGACTCGGATGGAACCAAATGCCAAAACAGGATTGCCGGACAAGGTGCTACTCGCTCCAACCAATCACCAGAACTTTGAAGAGTGCATTGTGCATCACCCCAGCTCCAGTGCTTGCCTTAGCTCTCGAAAACGAGCAGCTCAATGTCTTTCTCAGTCCCTAGACGAAGAGAAGGAAAAAGATATGCACAAGAGGTTCAAGCAACGCGTTGAAAGTGCTCGCAAGACCAACACAAATCAATGCAACTGGCGACCTGACCTGAGTGGCTGCCCGGGCAAGTGCCAGCTGTGACAACAACTTCCTTGAAATGGATACATAATGATACATAGTCACCAAGAGCCCGTGCCCGGAAGCAGTAGTGGATTCGTTGATTGTCTCCTGATCAATCAGTTGAGTAGTTTGCACAAACTTTTTGTCAACAAATACCCTCTTCAGGGGTGCCATCCTGGGCGCACGCTGAGTTGAAGAGCTCGCTGTCAAAACTTTCGACCTTCTCGCTCGTCACAAACTCACATTCAACAGAATCTTTTTTTTTTCCAGTTTTTCTTAGCTAAGAAATTATGTACTAGCTAGTAGTACCACATTGCACTCTCCCTACCGTTGTGGGATCGTCTGTCGAGACGAGATTGAGTGTCATGTCAATCCATTTTCGGATTCGTCGGCCGCGAAAGAATGAGCTCACTCATCCGAGCTCAGCTCGTGAAAGGCTAAATTCATTTTTGGCAACTTGAGTTTAGCCGCGCAACTCCTCACTCCGCAACTCGGCATACTTCGCACTCGGGGTCAACAATTAGCTGTGCTGTGTGCGCGATGCATTCACTGTCAATGTCATCATCATGTGATCACTGATTGACAGTGAGTGAGTGTATTGTTAGCTGTTGCTTGTGGGCGCTATGGTGCTCTCTATCTCGCGAATAAGTTTAGTGTACTCGCAGTCAACCAACCCAGCTCCAAACTCTCCAAACCCGCAATTGACTGTGCGTTGACTACAGCAGGTGCCACAGTGCCAGTGGTCTACGTCGGGGCAGACCCAGACAGTTCCCGCACAACGGACGCGTTTTCGCTGCTCTCCGCGAGGATACGCAGATAGCTCGGGCTGAGCTGCGGATTGGCTCGGAGCGGGACTTGGCAGCAAGAGAGGGCCTGGGTGTTTGGGGTTCGTGTCTGTTCGAGCGCGAGGGTGCAGAGGGTGCAGAGGGGAATAGTTGGCGTGATTTGATCATGGCAACTCCCAGACTCCGCGCCCGGGTGGCGCAGCGTGTGTGGACGAGAGCGCTTTCAACGAAAGGGCCGAAGAGGATCAAGCTGGAGACTCTGGTCACCATGGGCGGGCTAGACAGCGATCCGCATAAGGCGAGCAATGTGCCCATCTATCAGACTGCAACCTTCGATTTCAGGCATCAGAAAGAATTTGACTATACGCGGTCGGGCAACCCAACGAGGATGGCGCTGGAGAACCAGGTGGCTGCTTTAGAAGGCGGGAATCGTGCGTTTGCGTTCACTTCTGGTATGGCTGCCCTGAATGCCGCGCTGCGGATTCTCAAGCCTGGAGATACTGTCCTCGCTTGCAAGGATATCTATGGTGGCATGCATCGTAAGTGCTGAGTATTCTTTGGCTTGCAGTCTTGCTCTTTCGCTAATGTGGAACTCATGTCTTGTTAGGTTTGCTCATGTACAACGCCATTCACTCTGGGCTCAAGGTCAAATTTGTAGAGACCTGGGATCTGGAGACCGTGGAAAAGGAGCTCACCAATAGCAAGGTGGCAATGATATGTCTGGAGAGTCCAACGAACCCGCAGCTTCGTGTATCTGACATTCGCGCAATTTCTCGAATCGCTCGAGCAAACGCGACGTACGTGCTTGTGGACAACTCGATTCTCTCCCCAATGCTGATGAGCCCTCTTGAGCTTGGCGCTGACATTGTGATGCACTCCGCAACAAAGTTCCTTAGCGGACACTCTGATGTAATGGCTGGAGTGTTGGCGTGCAACAATGAGGAGATCGCAAACCGCATAGCCTTCATTCAGAACGCGGAGGGCTCCGCTCTGAGCCCGTTTGACTCTTGGCTTGTACTCAGAGGGATGAAGACCATGGCCATTCGGTTGAAAGCTGCCCAAAAGAACGCACTTCAAGTTTACGAGTATTTATGCAATCATCCTAATGTTGTTGGCATCAACTACCTTAAACCCCTCGATGAGCAATACATTCAGGTGGACCCGTCCATGGAAGCCGAGAAGAGGTCGCTTCGCAACCCTCTTTGGGAACAGGAGGCGAAGCTTCATTTTGCCCAAGCGAGAGGTGGGGGTTCCATTCTGAGCTTCGAGATGGCCTCACCCGAGATCAGCCAGAGAGTGGTGGATTTCACAAAAATCTTCAAGAACACTGTGTCTTTCGGAAGCACCAGCTCTCTGATCGAGATACCTGCAGCCATGAGCCACGCGTCCATACCAAAGGATCAACAAACCATGAGCCCCGCTCTTCTGCGCCTCTCTCTCGGTGTGGAGGACGCTGCAGACCTTATTCACGATCTTGGCCAGGCGATCTCCAATGCTGCTTTGAGCAGCACCGTGTTAAAACGAACAGTGAGCCAGAGCTTCCCACTTGGAGAGTCCCTTCCTCCCCGCGACGCACACGCCGTTGGTGTCTCGATGCCAACTTGGGAAGACGTCATCGCGTATGAAGAGGGTAACGTTGAGGTTCACTCGAAGCTGTCCAGCGGTTACCCTCGATTTATTTTCCTACATGCTGTCAAGCAACTATTCGCCAAAGCAGAGGAGCTTTTTGCGAATCCAGGTGAAACAGCTATGGTGTTTGCGTCTGCGCGCGTAGCGCTCCGCTTCCAGCAGTACCTGAATGTCCCAAGCACTAGGTGTCATGACCTCGCAGCTCATGGGGCTTTCGCGGTGACATTTCCGAAGGAAATCTTCCCTCAAGCAAAGCTATTTTGGCAACACACTGGAGAGATTCCTTCAAGCCGGCTGGCAGCAGCCATTCTGGATGTGCTCAATAGGACCTGCTACGAAAACGCTCAGCGGCACTCAGTCCAAGTCTCAGAAGAAGACCAAAAAGAAAAGTATTCTCATCGCTCGTATTCTCCGAGGGAAGGACTGAAGAAGCGAATCAGTTCCCTCGTGCAGCACGAGCCACACGACATCTACCTTTACCCGACAGGTATGGCTGCGCTGACTGCGACACAGCGCCTGCTCAAACTGATCTCGCAATGGGACGAGAAGCCTCTGCGAACCGTAATCTTTGGATTTCCATACTTGGACACACTCAAGCTCGCCCAGTTGTCGCCAATCGGCACCGGAGGTCACTTTTTTGGTCACGGGCACGAGGAAGACTTTGTAAATTTGGAGAAGCTCCTGGAAGTGGAAACTATTTCAGGGCTTTTTGTCGAGTTCCCGTCGAATCCATTGTTGAAGGCACCAGACTTGGCAAGACTTCGCAGACTTGCCGACAAGTACGAATTTCCTCTGATTGTAGATGATAGTTGTGTCGGATTCTGCAACGTAGACCTAGCTGTGAAAGGCGGTGCCGACATTGTGGTGACTTCACTCACAAAGCAATTCTCCGGAGGCGGCAACGTCATGGGCGGTTCGTTGATTTTAAACTCACAAAGCTCATTCTACGAGCGTCTGAAAAGCCGTTTGCAGCGCGATCACGAAGAGCTCCTCTACTCAGAGGACGCCCAAGTTCTTTTAAAAAGTAGTTCCGATGTCGAGCTCCGCGTTGCCAAGACAAATCAGAACGCACTGGAGGTCGTCGAGCAACTTGAGAGCCACCCTCTTGTAGACAAGGTGTTCCACCCGAGCGTAGTAACTCAACATCTCTACGATGAGTTCAAGCGTGACGTGAGTTACGCAGGATATGGCGGACTCTTATCCGTCCAATTCAAGGACACCTCCAACTCTCAGGTATTCTTCAACCAGCTCGACCTCGCCAAAGGCCCTGGTTTCGGAACAAACTTCTCGTTGGTTTGCCCATACACAGTCATTGCCCACTACCACGAGTTGGAATGGGCAAAGAACTATGGAGTTGACTCATCCCTAGTGCGCATGTGGATTGGGCAGGAAGACGGCCGCGAACTGCTTGCCAAGGTAGACATGGCGCTCGCAGCTTGCAATGCCGCCAAATAATTAATCTTGAGCTAATTCAAACTTTCTTCCGTCTCGAATCTCGCAATTACTGTTAGTAGAATCAGACTCGCTGGTCCTGGTATGGTTTTCAGGAACATTTCCACTTTACTGGCTTGTGTGACCCAGTCGATCTTTCACGCTCTGTCTCAATCTACCAGCTCGTCTCACCTGATTGATTCCAAAAAGGTGAAAGAGCTTTCTGGGAGACGAGCTCCAAAATGGCAAATAAACGGGCCAGTCGCCATCTGAACTACATTCAAGGATACTCGGCAAGGGAAGGTCGTGGTGAAAAGGCTAGAGATCGTGACAGCGAAAGCACAGAACGTGCAGGAGCCATCTTGAAATTTTTCTTGCACCCAACTGAAACGCAACGAACGAACGTCTCTTGCGACTCTCGCATTCGCTACTCAACAACTCGTGGACTGTGAGCACGACGCTCACAACAAACAAACAGTGCATCAAACTAGTAGTTAATTGTTTCAATTAGGAGTAACTGTGACCACATTATTTATTGTGTGCACACATCTGCCTAGCATCAAATAGAATTTGCTTATAAGCCTTCAACTGAAAGAAAGAGTGCGCGAAGATGAGAAGAAAAAACTGCAACTGCAATTGCAATTGTAATTGTAATTGTAACTGACAGAGACTTTTCTCCTGATCAATGCAATAATATACAGTCAGTGCCCAGTACCCAGTACCCAGTACCCAGTACCGGTACAGTATCAGCTCAATTGGCAAGCTGCACACCTTCGCTCGTTCAGAATTTTCAGATTTCAGAATTCAGAAACGCACGAGCCCAAATTACTACAGCTTTCAGACAAGCCAAGGGTTGATTCGTTTCCGAGATTGTTCCGTTTTGCTCTGCTCAAAATGTGAGCTGTGAGCTCTGTGAGCTGTCACGGTGAGCTGTGAGCTTTGAGCTGAGAAAACAATTGACGAAGGAATCTATGCTGTTCAAGTTGATAAGGGGTGCCAGCGCATATTTTGGTACTCCGTACATGAGACTGTGTGGACTCGTGATGCGCCAAGCGTCGCGAACGCCCGAGATTGAGCAGGTTACAGGAGCACACAAAATTTTTAGCAGTGAGAGCGGGTCAGTGTCGTGCACAAGAAGGAGATGATTCATCTTCATACAGTTATTTCGTTTGTGGAAGGAAGACTGCGGTGTGCTCTGAAGCAGTATCGGTCCTACCCGAGCTGAATCGACATAGTTGGCCCAGCCTTGATGTTGGGCCAGTTTCCCTCGTGCGTGGACTCAGCGTTGGTTGAAACATTGGCAGTGCGCCATAACTGCGTGGTAACTCCAGGAGCGATCCTTTCAAACAAGAGCCAACCCAACGCATTCAGATAGCTAGCTAACTGTGGTTCCCCTTCTTCTCCTGCTTTCAATCTTCTCTTGTTTGCCTGGCTTGTTTACATCCTTCCGCTCTCCACTAATCCTGTCTCCTCTCTCTCGCGGCACTGCGGATGTGAGTCGTTTCCAGTGCAGAGGAGCTCGCACGTTGTACAAGCACGGCGCCTTCAGAGTAACTTGCTTGCCATACCTATCCCCCGCGTTTGTTATCTCACGCCACCACTCCTACACCATGTCGAGTTTGAGCCAAACAGCTTCGAACCACATCAGTGGTACTGAGTACCTTGGCACTTGTGGCACTACACTGCATGGGACGAGTGTAACAGCTATATCAGTACCAACCAACGGGCTTATCGTTCATCCCGAAAGCTTCTCGTTCGAGGGAGCATTGGGAAGCGGGGAATAGACAAGGCGAGTCCTAGAGCCTGGGATGCGGGATCGATATGGATCGATATGGATCGATGCGCAGAGGAACAAAGAGCTCATTGAGAAGGAGTCCCTCCAGCTGCTCCCTCCAGCAGAAGTGGGTGCTGTGGACTCTGTGGACGGTTGTCTGATGAGAACATGCTTATTGACTGCGAATAAGCCCTCCGCTAACCTGCTGCCTTTACTGTGTCTTGATCTGACAGTCTGGCAGTCTGGCGCCGCACACCCTTAGTCGGGCGCGGAGTGTTGCAAACAAACAGACAAACTAACAAACTAAAACAACTAAAACAAACAAACGGACGTTTTCTGTTCTTGCTAGGCCGGAGTGACTGTGAGTAAGTTGGTGAAGACGTGAAAAGTCTTGACGATAATGAGCAAGCACTCACAGTCAGTAGTTGCAATTTTTAGCGCTGCTGTCTCTCCGTGCCATTCGAGCCACGATATGCAGGCTGAAGGGCACGATCCATGCTTCTTGTTGCGCTTTCTTTTAAAAACAAGAATCTGACACATTCAAGAGTTGCAAACTCTGAATCTGTGCGAAGAATTTCCAGGATTCTCAAATTTTTTAGCATTTCAGCGTAAAATTGAATTCTCCTAATCAAAAGCAACGCGCGGCAATACCGTCAACGGAGACGAACTAAACGTGTGCTACTGAGCGCTGCGTTTGCAAAAGCAAAGAATGGCATGGATCGTGCGCATTGTCACTAGCGAAAGCTGCATTTCTCATTGACTGATTCAACGCGCAGGAGGTCCGGCCTACTCAGTACACAGTTTTAGTTCATAAAAAATCATTTTGGCGAATCCTGGTACTGACAATGAGTACCAGCATTATTTCATATTGGAAGCGATGCTCACGCCCACGCTGGCTAGTCCGATACAGTGCGCTCTAGTTCTTGTTCCATTACGAATGGCAATTGATCACCCCCCCCCCCCCCCCCCCGGGGG
>BLSF01000080.1:145725-165191 GCA_012862575.1 Parietichytrium sp. I65-24A
CCCCCCCCCCCCCCCCCTCCCGGGGGTTGAGAGCCTTGAAGGGAAGAAAGAAACCTAAGGCCCTCTGCTTTGCAAACTTCGCATTTTTTTGTGGTTTTGGCACTTGTCTGTGAGTAAGTCATGGGGAGTTTGTTCAGGTTCGTTCTCCACTCTTTACTGCTTTTGATAGACCAAGAGCATAAATTTAGGATATAGAATGTCAAGCAACGGAGAGGCATGTCGTAATCTCCGATCTCCATGTGCGTGACATGTTTCGACACGGCAGTGATGCCCGATCAACATCTTTACTAGCGGCTCAGGTAACGTGAGAGGCTCTGGAAGCCCCCAAGCCAGCAGCTACTAGGAAGCAGCAAATAGAAGAGAGCCAATGGCAGATCTTTCGAGAGTGAACTGACAAGAATGGCATGTATGCGTATTGTTTCTCGCTACTGACCGTCAGTATTCAGCATTCAGTAAGTACTCAGTACCAAGAACCGTCAGCACGAACTGTTGGAGCCTTTCATTCATTTCATATCATTTTGTTTGTTGCTGGCATGCGTTTTGTCTTCCAGCGAACCACGCTGCGGTAATGCGTACGAAAGACGATGAGTTTTTCAGTCGCATGCTCATCTAACTGCAATTTTTGCTTGTTCTAAGGAAGAAACGGAAAAAACCACTCTCTCTGTAAGACTGCGCCAGCCTCAATTCCGATCATTTTCCATTGAGCTTCATTTCTTTTTCTTCCTTACCAAAAAAATAAAGCACAGAAAAATAGAAGAAAAGCGTTTTTTACGTTTTACGTGTGTGGAGGCTAAGCATCCCTCCCTTAGCATCCCTATGCCACCGACTAGAACACGCTTACTTCTCTTTCCTTGACCCATAGCCTGCACTCCACTGACAATCATAGGTACCAGTACAGTACCGTACCGGTACGGATATTGGGGAGCCCCTCAAAGACATCTACTTTCAGCTAACTACTAGATCACAAGAGACCAATTCGCTAGTAATAGTTCCTATTCAACGATTGGTGGCGCGCTTAGCACCTGGACCTATCGAGTTGCACACCACAAGAAAGAGAAGACGTGGTACTATTATTACTCATTACCCGATGATTAGTGTAATACCGTACCGGTAAACGAATCGATGGACAAACAAATCCCCACTCAGTCAAGTCAGTCAGGATGAGCTAGTACAGTACTATGGTAAAGGTACTCTCGACGTTACCGACGATAAGGTTGCTGTCCGTAGCCCAAATTGAGTAGTGGTGATCAGTGAAGGGCCTATGCTATCTCTATGTTTGGATTTCGCTTCTGAGTCCCCACCGCCCTTCCGTCCCAGCAGTGGCAGGCAAAATGTCGTGGAATGCTTCACTTACAGGTTATTATTCTCTTTTCTCAACAATTGATCAACCAAACAGGAAAGCAGTCAATCGTCGACCTTTCGCCTCCTCTCGCTCGGCGGCCAGCAGAATGACGAGATGCCAAGCCGAAACATACAGTTGCCTGAGCGGTTATTCAGCATTGCATTGGACCCGATGAGCCTGTGTCCCGAACGAGTCGCTGCATCACATCACTTATGCGTGGAAGTAGTGGCAGTCTCTTCCTGCTCGTCTGTCAATTCAACCAAAGCAATCAAAGATGTGGTACTATGCTCGACCTTACAGCCAACACCAATACAAACGATTCAGGACTGATGGTGATGGACCGTGCTCCACTGACCCGTGCACTGAGGGGAGGAAGGAAGGAAGGAAAGAAAGCAAGAAACAAAGAGAGCAACCTCCTGCAGCATTCGTTATGGCCACCGGTAGGTTGACAAAGGCAGCTTCCGACCAGACAGACCTAAGTAACGTTAGGTCAAAAGCTGGTCTGGCTCAGCTCGGTGTAAGAGGGAGTTAAGCCATTGGTACGCTATCAGTTGATAGCTAAAAATTCGAACTTCAGGTCTCACAATGTTGTAGTCCACCGAGCGGAGTGTGGAAAGCAATTCCGGTAGTTTCTATGGCGCTCGAGAGAGGGAAGGAACTTGCCGAGTGGAGAGAGTGGAGGCGATTGATTGATTGATTGATTGACTGATCGATTTACGAAAGTTACTGTCAATCATCCGCCAACTGCAGACAGATGTGGCACAAACTCCTTTACCGCTCGAATAGTCTCCGAGCCCCCAAGGTTTTTAACAGAAGAGCATGAGAGGAAGGTAGGTAGCCACCAGCCAGCCCTTCAAGTAGCGAGGAGATACGTCTACCGGAAGGAAATGAAAGAAAAAATTCTACGATACCTGTCATTTTAACAGCACATGTAGCGCATGGTATATTTATGACAGGAAGAGGGGAGGAACCTCTAGCTGTTGCCGACCTGGAGAGTCTTGATCAAAATCAAAAGAAAGGAAGAAAGGAGAGCAAGAAAGAAAGAAAGAAAGAAAGAAAGGAAAAAAAAGAAAAAAGCGAAATCGCCATGTAGCTGTGGACAGGCCATACATGTATCTTTTCGTCGAAACTACGAGATAAATTGGTCATACATCCACTCACCTCTACGCTACACTGAGGAGAACATTTCTCCTCACCCACCCACCCATTAGTTCGTTCGCACTCTTCCTCTCTTTCTTTCTTTCTTTCCTTCCTTCTCGCTGTCTTTTTGTTCTTGTCCATTGGTCACTTGTAGCCTAGCCTCTCCGCGTAAGGCGTGGCAGTGCCAACCACTGTGCCGAGAGTGATTTAGTACCCAAATTTTAGACCCTTGCCCAAGGTTTGCCAAGAGCGAAAGTTGGTGGGCCAGCCAGGCCAGACAGCACGAGTTGTTCAGTCTGCCAGTTCAGGTTCTCGAAAGCAGCATATCAGTGAGGGCATATTCCTGCATCGTTCGGTGCAGTTTCAGCTGGGGACCTGCTCGCTGGTTTTTAAAAAGGCCAAGAACGACGGTCCCGGAGCGGACCCCACTGTGGCAGTCCAGTCCGTGAACTGACTGTGAAGCCAAGTCTGGTGTTTGATTCTTGCAGAGAGACAAAGTAAGCGAAGCAACTGGCTATCCTGGCCTCGGACTGGCAGGCGAGCAAGCAGGCGGACCGGGGTGAGGTGATTGATAGCATAGTTGTTGCGTTCGGGCACAGAAGGGTCGTAAAAGGGGAGAACAACGCAACCGCGAAGCAGGACGAGGCAGCAGCGCAAGCCCAAGTCCGAGCAACGCGCTCGGCAACCATGTGCGACCGGTTTTAAAATGCATAGCAGGAATCCGTCAGACGACCAATGGCAAGCTAAAGCACATCAAGGGGAGCAGTCGAGCAGTAGCAGCAGCGACGGATTTGCACAGGGATCGAGCGCAGCAGCGGGGGGAAGCCCAGACACTCAGGCGCATGGCCAGAACGCCGGGCCGAAGAGAAATAGAAGCGAATATGATTGGATGTCTCCCAATCAAAATTCCCCAGAGGATAGGAACTGGTTGTTTTACACATTTGATCTCAGTCCTGGGACCTTCGACACAGGCTCGTCATCCTTGGAGTCGCCCAGGGGGTCGGCAATGAAGAGAGTTAGGCAAGGTGTTAGCCAAGGTAGGATGCAGAGGTCGGGCAGCAGTCCAGACCTGTTGCCGAACTTTCTACAAGAAGAGAACGCGCGAGGAGCTCGCGTTCCTAGATCAAACTCCGAGCTTGGCCAGCGGAGCCGGTCCAAGTCTTCTCCAAAATTATTCGATGGCGCCGACGATTTGACTGAAGTCCCGTTGCTTTTGCAGGTGCCCTTTTTGTCAACAAACACCACAAGCGGTTCATCGCTACTGAGCTATCGCGACGACGCACACCAATACGTAAAACAGGAAGTGGTGGAGGCAGATGAAGGCGCATCGGCAACTCCAATGCTACTTTCCGGATTGGGACTTGTCTCAGAAGCGCAAAGTAAAGATGGAGCCAGAATCGCCAAGAAGAAGGCCAAGAAGGCCACCCGGGAAGCAGCCCAGGCAGTGCTCGACAGCCAAGGGGGTCCGCAGCACTGCCGCTGGAAGAAGAACGAAATTGCTCTGCTACTCCACATTGCAAGAGATTTCGTGGAGGAAGATGTCAAAGTCATTGGAGACGTAAGCTTGTTTTGTGGAATCAAGAGAACATCACGTGCCATTGACAAACAGCTCAAGCGCCTGCTCATGTACGAGAAATGGGCGACTCGAGATAAGGACTCTCTTCGGCACCAGATCAATCGCATCCTATTTCACAATGTATATGGTGCCCTCACTGAAGCGCAGATGCAGCAACTAGAGGCTGCGAAGCTTTCGTGGGGAAAGCACAGTCGCTAACGGTTTGCGACAACACGGTGCCGCCCGCCCTGTAAATTATTTGTGCTGCAAACCTCGACAAGATCATCACGTCTTGCCGATTGGGAAGGCTCAACCCAACCTTTGTGTCGCTCTCGTTCTACTAGCTCTTCCTGGACTTATTGAAAGTAACGTGTTACTGTGTAATTTCAATTCGTTTTTTGAATTTGCCACTGAATCCCACAAAAAATACCAAAAAAATATACAAACGATGTCTGCCTCTCTCTCTCCCTCTACCTTTCAAATGAGAAAACTGGCGTCTTCTAATTCGAATTTACTAGTGCCGGTATGGTCATTCACAATCAGGCAGTCGTGTTCTCAATTGTCAGAGCAGAGCTATTCAGGTGATACTCGAGCAGCTGCCAAAAGGCAAACGAAGTCCAGTGCCTTGCTATTCCAATTGCACAGCAGAGCAAACTACAGTTTAGCGTTTTGTGTCCGTCGAGTTTCAAATCTTTCTCAAAACAACCTTCCGCCTCCATTCAGGGCAAAGTCCGACCGCTCTCGGCCTTTTCCAAGTTCTGGCTCGCCAGGTTCACCACTCTCAACAAGCTTGTTTCAGAATTCAGAACCCACTATCAAAAGTAAGCCAAGGCATGAGATCAACAAGCTCTAGAGACCGAGACCGAGACCGAGTCGGCCGACACGTTTTGCACAGTGCCCAGCACTAGTACCAGTACTCAGTACATTGCTGAAAACCTGCAAAGGCTTGCACAGCACGCAATTAGCTGCCCGTCCTGGTTGGGCGCCTGCGTCTTGTCTTTAATGTTTGATTGACTGGGAGCTGTACGTTTTTTATTGATTGATTGATTGATTTTGATTGACTGTGAGATATTTGGCGACTTTGAGTCCCTACGCTAAAGGATAGTTTACTAACTCTCTAAAAATAGTAGTGGGACTTGCGGTGCTACCTGTATATGAAGGTTACTGTTAGGTCCATCTAACCGGTCCAAAGGTCAGCGAGTACACACTGCGGCTATGAATACGAGTAGAGAGTCCTATGTTTGAGACGATCAAAGTGGAAGTCGCCATCGTTGCGAATGAAAATGATTGGAAAGCCATTGAAGGCGCGAAGCAGCCCGCGCGCCCTCTCAAAGTTATCTTTTGTTTTCAGAGAGCGCAGTGAATCCATCCCCTTCTCAGCGCAGCGTTGCGCTTCTTCGATGATCAACAACTTCTCCGTGAAGCTGTTGAACATTGGACATTGACGGTCAGCAAGCTTAGCGTGCTCACCTCGTTTGTCGACGACACCGCCCAAATTCGAATCGATTGCCTCGTTCAAACTTTGTCAAACGATGACGATGATGTGTCTTGTGTCTCCACAGTCCCAGTGACGCCAAAAGGGAGAGGCCGCATTGGCTACCCTTTGCCTACGCCCATCCCTACCCAGCTCACTCCACATCGCGGCGATCCTTCTGGCCAGACTTTGTACCGCTCTCTACCGGATACCTTAGACGGTGCCACTCGCGCGATCTTGGGGATCTTTCTTACACACTCTACAGTTCAGCCTTTTCTTTCGATTCTTCTGAATTCTGAGTTCTAACTTGAGCTTTTAATTTTATTGACCGACGGGCCACAAAGTTGTGCAATGCCTCGGGCCGCAACTCGCCAGAGGGCTATAGTGCTTTCCGTTTTACTGTTGACACTGTTGACACAAAGGCCTCTCGTGCGAGTCATGGTCATGTGAGGCTCGGAGTGCGAACGCGTGAAGCGCGGCTCGCAGTTATTTTTGCACTTTCCACGGCAGAGCGGTGAAGATGTTGATCCGAGGATGAAGGAAGGCTCGACAGAGAACGTCCGAGTACTGGGGGGCGATGACACGCCTCAGCTAGCTCTGTAGACTCTGGAGAAGCCTTCTTTTTTTCCAAGTTGTAATCTCTGCAAAACTACGCCAGGGTTTCTCGCTCGTGGCAAACGCTAAAAGTGCCGTTGCGTCAAAAGTTGGCGACGGCGACCACTTGTCGGCAGTGAATTTTGGAGAACGGTGCAATTTCTGGTTGCACGCCATTGCTTGCCACTCGACCCGAGCCAATTGTACTAGCTGTACTCTGCTTTACGCTGCTGCACTAACGGAGTAAGCAAGTGGGCATGCACACTTTTCCTGAGGCGCCATACCAAGCCCACTCCCACATATATGTCTCATAGCTTGGAAGCAAGCTGGCACGCAGGCTGAGCATTGCCATTTGCACGTTATTGTTGCGCGCCACTGGCACTGGCAGATGTGAAGAAAAGGAAAAGGTCTGCCAGCAAACCCTCAATACTGGTGTGCCTGATCCAAGTTGAAGATGAAATTCCCAGCCGTCACGGGACTCGCTGTTGGGGCAGGATTCTCTGCCCTTGTCCATCCTGCACTTGCCGACTGGAAAGACTGCATGTGGACTGGCTGCAACGGAAATGGATGTTCTGATGAACGCGGAAGCGCTTGGTATGAAAAGAGTAGCGAGTGCTGCGGATGGCTCTGCATTGCGCACAAGGAACAGTGCTGTCCGCCGGGGATCGACAATGTAGATCAGATGCTCTCGAGCTGTCACTGGACTTTATGCTCTGACACTGACTGCGGGAACGGGGAGGTGGAGGTTCGCGAGTCTGATTGCCCCGTCGTTCGGAAATCAGGGGCTATCAATACTGGCAACAATGAGCTTTGCTGTACCCCGAAATCGCATGCCAGATGGCTTGGAGACCTTCTCGCCAAGTATCCCCGCGCAAATCCAACGCTCGAGGACTTGGTCATGCTTGGCACCCACCACTCACCTACTAACAACGACGGCAAGGTTGAGCTGATAAAAGGCATTCGTTCTGATGTCAAATGCTACGACTCTCTTCCAGCTGATACGCAGCGGCTGAGCATCCAGGAACAGTTCAACGCTGGTGTCCGTGTCTTCAACATACGTCCGATGTGTCTCAGCAATGGTGAGATCCGGCACTACCACGGCGAAGGTCCTCCAACAAACTGCATTTACGATCTACTCTCCGATGTGTTCCAAGACATCCGCAGCATCATGCTCTCGAATCCAAGTGAAATTTCGATGCTCCTTATCGAGAATTTTCGGGAATTCTCAGATAGCTGCACCACGAATTTTAGAAACTTGCTGAAGAGCAAATTTCAGACTACAGCACTCCAGACTTTGACTACTACTCACTCGACACCAACAGTAGAGGGCAGGCCCTTTCAGTTTTTCCAGGAAGCCAAGACTTGGCAAGAGGCTCGTGACTACTGCCAGAACCAATGGTCGGTTCCAAGCGGATATGCAAAGGGCGACCTTGCTGGCTCTTCCATGCTCACCGTCAAAGAGCTTCAAGAGATGGTGTCAGCGGCGGGAGGAAGAAGCTTTTGGATTGGACTCACTGACGCATCCTCCGAGAACAACTTTGAGTATGCTGACGGATCCGGCGCCCCATCTTTCACCCGCTGGAATACCAATGAGCCTAATGGAAACACCAATGAGAACTGCGTCGAGGTGTACTCTTCGGGTCGCATGAACGATGCATCTTGCTCCTCGAAGAAGAGCTTTATGTGCCAGGCTGTACCGAACTCGGTAGAGACGCCAAAGCTCGAGGCAATCTCCACTTCCATGACGTGGCCAAAAGCCAGACAGTACTGCATGAATGAGTGGAGCGCACCCTCTGGCTATCGCGGCGACCTGGCCACAGCGACTACTCCGGGAGCACTCGAAAAGCTGCGGACCATGATGTCTGGAAAGGCGTTCTGGCTTGGTGCAAGCGACGTGGAGAAGGAAGGAACGTGGTTATGGCCAGATGGGTCGTCAGTGCAATACACGAATTGGAACACCAACGAGCCGAATGGGGGAACTTCAGAAAGCTGTCTGCATGTGCGCACAGACGGCAAGTGGAACGACCTGTCATGTGAATCCAACTCCCTTCCATTCGTTTGCATGGCCACGCGTGTCGACGGTTGGCCGAGGGCTCGAGACATGGTGTCGAGCCGTGCCAGAATGGTGATCATGTCATCGGACACTGCGAAATTTGAGACCGGAACGGCACACAAGTGGACTGGCCTTTCGCGGGTATCCTCTGTCAATCACAACGATGTCAACAATGCTGCAATGGGTTGCTACCCTAATAAGGGATGGGGAAATGAGGTTCGGGACTACTTGAAAGAGGAACTCTCTGCAGCCAAGAGTAAGAAAAATTCACTCTCAAGGCAACGGTTTCCTTTGCACTTTCTGCACTTTTACTCCACGAGAGGAACGACTCCCATCAAAGAACAAGTCAAGGACACCAATCAGTACTCCAAGGAGCTCCGTACTTTGCTGGACAGTGGGCCGTCCAATGTGGTGTTTTACGACATGGTTATGGCCCATGGAGGACACGATGGGCTTTACCACATATTGCAGAAGAACGATAAAACGTTTAGCGACCTGAATGGCGCCTCGTTCCAGTTTTCCTTAGCCGCAAATGCCACCCTAAACCTCGAAGAAACATCTGAGCCAAGCACATCGGTGATTATTGGAGCAATTATCGGAGGTGCGGGTGCTGTCGCGGCGCTTGCTGTTGGAACTTTGCTTGCGGTTCGCAAGTACAAGCAGGGCAGCCCAGGAAGTGCGCAAAGCGTTGTTGTCTCTCCCTTCGCCACCAAAGGAAGTAGTGTGGTCAACGTGATTCCACACGCGGGTCAGGCATGATGGGCTCGGCGCGCTTATTTTTTCGCTTTTTGTTTCACTTCATTTGTAACTCGTACGACTCTAATCAAATTTATTCTTATTGTCAGTTGAAAGCAATCTGTCTTGATTGATGTGGGACCTTCCTTCTGTGCAGGGCATTAGAACAGGAAAGATCACGTGGAGAGCTACACGCCAAGTCTTCGTACTCAGACCGCCCTCCAACTCACAAGTTCCTCCGCGACGCTCTCACATCGCGATGCCCACGTGCCGAGTGACCATCTATTCTATCAAGTAACTTGCCCGTTGTCAGTACCTTCATAACCTTCATCTTGTTTCGAGCGGGTGCAAGAGTCAATCGCTTCTACTCTTCTGCATGTTCATCTACACCAGCAGTCAAGGTGAAGGTAAACCTGGCTTTGGCGCTTGCCACATCCAGCAACAACATTCTGAGGTGTGCGCTTGCTCCCAGAAACTTAAAGTTAGTCTTCCCCAGTACCAATCTCAGTGTAGCGCTTCTTATTTTCACTGGAGAAATCTCAAGCTACTATTCAAGCTACATAAAACGCCTGTTATTTGTTAAAGAAGAGTACACTCTGAGCCCCGTGGGGAGAACTTTGGTGCAGATATCGCACTCTAGACGGCAGGTCTGGTGCGAGAAGCGCAATCTCGTTCGGGGGGAAACGGGTGTGTACTAGATCGCGTGTAAAATAAAACGAAAAAAACAAGATTAAAAGCAAAATCAAAGTTCTTCTTTGTACTTGGGTGATCTGTTTGATCATTGGATAGCGAAGCAGGATAGAACCTTTCTCAGCTCGACGCCAACATTCAAAACTGCGAAAGCGAGAGTGGGACAGCAAGCTGTTGAGAGTGAGCGGTTGGTTGACCAACGATTACAAGTGCTTGTAAGACGGTGTATTGGTAGGTAGGTAGGTCGGGAGGTTGTGCATGGTGGCTTTCCAGTCTTTCCAGAGTCAAAGGCAAACTTAATTCTTCAAGGCCAGAACCTGGGCCAAACTCGATTCGCCCGAACAGCTTGATTGGGGACTGAAAAATGACACATGTATTGAAGAAAACGGCACTGCTGTCTGTGGTGCTTGCCCTGCCGAATAGCGGCAGCGCGGATTGGAAGAACTGCGCTTGGACTGGCTGCAACGGGAATGGATGCTCAGACGAGTTTGGAAGCGCGTGGAATGAGCAAACGAGGGAGTGCTGCTTCTTGTGCGCCTCACACAAAGAGGAGTGCTGTCCACCTAGCATCGACCGTGTTGACGACGTCCTGACGAGCTGCTACTGGACGGGGTGCTCGGACACTGACTGTGGGAACGGGGAAGTAGAGGTCCGCGAATCCGATTGCCCCGCAGTGCGCAAATCTGGTGCAATCAACACTGGAAACAACGAATTGTGCTGCAAGCCAAAGTCCTACGCACGCTGGCTCGGAGACCTTTTAAGCAAATATTCCAACGCGAATCCCACTCTTGGAGATTTGGTAATGCTTGGAACGCATCATTCACCAACCAACAACGACGGAAAAGTTGAGCTGACTCAAGGCGTCCGCTCTGGTGTAAAATGTTATGACTCGCTTCCCGCAGACGCGCAGCGATTGAGTATTCAGGAGCAATTCAATGCTGGAGTTCGTGTCTTCAATCTCCGTCCGATGTGTCTCAGCAACGGCGAGCTCCGGCACTACCACGGCGAAGGTCCGCCAACAAACTGCATTTACGATCTACTCTCCGATGTGTTCCAAGACATCCGCAGCATCATGCTCTCGAACCCTGACGAGATTGCCATGCTCATGTTTGAAAACTTTCGGGACTTCACAGATGAGTGCACGGCCAATTTTCAAAACCTTCTTAAGAGCAAGTTTCAAACCACTGCGCTCCAGACAATAACAGCGTCCCAGACCAAGCCTTCGGTAGAGGGCAGACCGTTCCAGTTCTTCCAGGGGACCAAAACTTGGCAAGAGGCTCGTGACTATTGCCAGAACCAATGGTCGGTTCCAAGCGGATATGCAAAGGGCGACCTTGCTGGCTCTTCCATGCTCACCGTCAAAGAACTTCAAGAGATGGTGTCAGCGGCGGGAGGAAGAAGCTTTTGGATTGGACTCACTGACGCATCCTCCGAGAACAACTTTGAGTATGCTGACGGATCCGGCGCCCCATCTTTCACCCGCTGGAATACCAATGAGCCTAATGGAAACACCAATGAGAACTGCGTCGAGGTGTACTCTTCGGGTCGCATGAACGATGCATCTTGCTCCTCGAAGAAGAACTTTATGTGCCAGGCTGTACCGAACTCGGTAGAGACGCCAAAGCTCGAGGCAATCTCCACTTCCATGACGTGGCCAAAAGCCAGACAGTACTGCATGAATGAGTGGAGCGTACCCTCTGGCTATCGCGGCGACCTGGCCACAGCGACTACTCCGGGAGCACTCGAAAAGCTGCGGACCATGATGTCTGGAAAGGCGTTCTGGCTTGGTGCAAGCGACGTGGAGAAGGAAGGAACGTGGTTATGGCCAGATGGGTCGTCAGTGCAATACACGAACTGGAACACCAACGAGCCGAATGGGGGAACTTCAGAAAGCTGTCTGCATGTGCGCACAGACGGCAAGTGGAATGACTTGTCATGTGAATCTAAAATTTTGCCGTTCGTTTGCATGGCCACGCGTGTCGACGGTTGGCCAAGAGTGCGAGACATGGTGTCAAGCCGCAGCAGAGTTGTAGTTTTCTCCTCAGACACTGGTAAATTTGCCACAAATCTTGTGCATAAATGGACGGGCTTAAAACGTGTGTCTTCGATAAACGTGAATGACTTGAACAATGCTGCCATGGGAACCTACTCTGAAAAAGAAACCGGGGCCGAAGTACACACATTTTTGAAGGAAGAGCTTTCCGCAGCCAAGAGCAAGAAGAGTTCTCTCACAAAGCAGCGCTTTCCGCTCCACTTTTTGCACTTGTATTCGACGAGGGGAACTACCGCAATCAAGGAGCAAGTCAAAGACACCAATCAATACTCCAAACAACTTCGCACCTTGCTGGACAGCGGCCCCTCAAACGTTGTTCTCTACGACATGGTTTTGGCCCATGGGGGACACGAAGGACTGTATCACATTCTTCAGAAGAATGATAAGACTTTCAGTGACCTTCACGGAGCAAAGTTTCAATTCACAGAGATCGCGTCTCCTAATGCGACCTTGCCTGATTCAGGAGCTGGAACAGAGGGGTCTGCCTCTCACTACGTTGCCCTTGGTCTCTTCTTTGCGGGCCTGGCAACAATAGCTACACTTGTTGCAATCATTGTTAAAACACGTCGAGCTCGTGTGCCTGATAGCTCGCTTCCGGTCGGTACTGTCGTGCTTCCGCCAGATATGCCCAAGGAAAGTACTGTCGTGAAGGTCCTTGCCTGAAAAGTAGACACATGAGAATATCCGGAATGGGGGAAAACATTGTGCCCTGTACAGCAGCTATGGTTATTCTGAGTACCTTTTCGAACACCAACGTAAAATTTTCAACTTGACTAGTTCCCATTTGACATGCGTCTTCATCAGCGATAACCAAGACTCGACTTGCTTGCACGACTTGCAGAAAAAAAGGAAATCTACAGATCCTATCACAGTACTTTAAATCATCTACTTTTGAAAAGGAAAGGTTGGCCAGCAGCTTCACAAGCCATAAACACCATCACCCTTAAGATATAATGCAGCACCCGCCAGCTTTCCTAGGAGGCCCGTCAACTGTAATCGGAGATGGTCGCTGGATTTCTCGCGGACTTGATTCCGTTGGCTGCGGGGCTTGTTCGGTTTGCACTACTGGCGCCTCTGGAAGAGGCTCTTCGTCGATAATTCCTTTCGACGCTTCTGCGTCTTCGAGCTCCTCATCATTCACCCCGGTGGCGCCATTCTCGCCGAGAGTTACATCCTCCTCTTCGATCCGGGCGAACTCCGCCTCGTCTTGAGAGGTGAGATAAAACTTTTGCGAGACAGAATTGCTGTAGTCTTCCAGATCCTTTTGCTTGTCAGCAATCATAGACTGGAGCTGCTGAGTCTTGGCGCTTGAGGTCTTCTTTGCCTCTTCAAGCTGCGCTTTGGTGCGCTCTAAATCTTTCAAAAGCTGAGCGTTGTGGCTTTCCTCTCTGTTGCGAGCAATATCTTCAGTCGCAAGCTGCTCTAGTTGCCGGTTAGATTCTTCGACCTCCCTCTCTTTTGCTTCAGCCAAAGCTTGTTCGATGTCCTTTTGAGTTTTTTCCTGGAGCCGATTTGCAAGGGACATTCGACGCTTTTCTTTCTCGGACTGCAGATAATCCTCCATGTCACGTCGAGCAGCGTCGTCCAGGGCTCTGCTTGCAAGCTCCTCTTGTCGCTTGCGATCATTTTCAAGCTCCTGCAGCTTTCTAAACTCGGACTCCTGTTTGAGGTACTGGGAAAGCGATTGTCTGCGCTTCTCTTCCTCGGATGCCAAATACCGCTTCATGTCATTGTAAGCCTCCTTCTCAAGGTCTCGGTCTCTTGCTTCCAAGATAGAGTCGAGCATCTTCTGATTTTCCTTCTTCTTCTTCCACTCGCTCTCCTCCCGAAAGCGGGCAGCCAGTGACTCTCTTCTCTTGCGCTTCTCCGAGTGAATGTAGTTTTGCATATCATCATACGCAGCTTTATCAAGAGCTCGACTAGCCTGAGCCTCCTCCAGCGCTTGCTGGCGCTCGTGATCTTCCTTTCGCTTCCTCTCGAGTCGCTCCTGCATAGATGCATCCGCTTCTTTTTGCTTTTCCATTCTTTCAAGCTCTTTAATCATGCGTTGGTTCTCGAGCTCATCGGCGAGGCGAAGTTGCTCGGCGCGGCGCTCCGCTGCAAGTCGCTCCTTTTCGGCTCTGTCCGCAGCCAAGGCATTCTCCCTTTCGCGAAGCTTCTTCTCTTCTTCGGCCTGTTTGGCGATGCGCCTATCCGCCTCCAGGTCCATGCGATGAAGGCGCTCTTGTTCAAGCATCCATCGGCGATCTGTCATCTCCATTGCCTTGGATGCGCTCTGCGCGTTCATTTCCTCCTTTTGAGTTTGCCTGCGAGCCTCCGCAAGTTGCTCCTCTAAATCGCGCTTCTCTGCAGTTTTTCTCAAAAACTCCTCCTTGCGTTTCTCCTTCTCCGCGCGAAGGCGAGCCTTTTCGTCGCGAATCTTTTGCGCTGCCTCAGCCTTTTGCTTGGCAACCAAGAGTTGTTTCGCAGACATTTGCTTACTGCCCATGCCCTTGGGAGTACCAAATGACCCGGACCCGGACCCGATGCTTTTGCCGGAGCCATTCATCGCAAAATTCTTGCCGCTTCCAGATGCGTACTTGCTTCCAGAAGCATGCTTGGACGAAAAGGAAGAACCTAGATTGACATGTTGGCTCGTTTTCTCTCCGAGAACATCTCTTGCGCTGACACCCTTCTCCTCCATCATCTTCAGTTGACCCTTTCGACGCCGCTTGACCAACCTCAGCGCTTGGCAAAATTCCCGCACAACGCAGCCAGCTCTACCCGTCACCGCACGAACTCTGCTCCCGGATGATTGCCCTGCTCGCCCGCCTTTGCAAATCAAAGGAGCACAAACACCGTCTCCGACCGAGATAGAGACTCCTGTGAACTGAAATCCTCCTGACGCCACGACGAGTTTAAAGAATACAAAAGTCAGGAAACCCAGCGAGAGTGTATTCCACTGTGGAAGTATATGTAATATTAAGTTTGTTCCGGGGAGAGGGTCTATTCCGGACCATTTGAGGACACCTCCCAGGCTGCTTAGTCTTGATGTGTGATGTCGGTGCCGTGCTTGCACAACCACACGCGTTTCCGAATCTACTCTGACTTTTGGGTAGGAGGACTTTTCATTCATGATTTAACGCGACTGTTCTGAAGGCTGGTCGTTGCTTGGCGTGCCTGATGGTGACTTTTGCTCAGAGTGAATAAATCTCTAGGTTTTGCTTTTTTTGATTCCACGCCCAACGAGTCAAAGTTGAATTGCGCAAACGGTTACATTGTAACCGACAGTGAGTTATTATATATAGTATATGAACCGGAAGAAAGTTGTCCAAGTGGTACAAAGCTCCTATAGCTCAGTTGGGAGAGCGCAAGACTGAAGATCTTGAGGTCATTCGTTCGATCCGGATTGGGAGCACACTTTTTTTGATTTATTTTTCCGGGTATGTGGACAAAAATTGAGGAGCAGGCTGCCCCAAGCGGAAAGACTGTGTATCTACGTATAACTACATATAACTACATCATCTTGATTGTGAGCAGAAAGGCTAAATTTTGTCCAGAGAGGCTAACATCGAATTTCAAGGAGACAGCGCGCTTCCCAGATTTATGGCTAACTTCAAGGCGAGATTTTTCTATGCCGTGCGCAGTAAGCCGATCTCCTCCAATCCCTCTCAAGCCTCATAGTAGCAAGTAATATTTGCTCCTACAAGTCTTTGGGAAGCGTGCCTCTCGCGTAGACATTCCCAACTGAATTTCGCACCTCTTCGACGCCACATCTACCACATCTCGGCCAACTGAAGTGCGCGAGAGGAGACAAAACACCACATCCACTGTCAGTTGCCTCACAGTGAGTCGGCGACCCATTTACCAGAATACTCTCCGAAGGCCCCGAAGCACGTAGAGCAGAGCAGCGGTCTCACTCATCTGAAGGTCGGAGAAGGCCTTGGTTTTTCGCTTTGCCTGTTTGTCCGGCTTTTGGAGTACGCCAGGCCGCCCGATTCTGCCGCGAAACATGTCGCAGGTTGACATCGAGTGTCCGGTGGAAAATTCAGACATGATGCCTGAAAATGACGGCCTTCAAACCCCGGTTGCGTCAGAAGCAGTAGAAAACAGACCGGTGGCAACCAGCTTCGACCAAGGTGTAACAGAGGAGCCAGTGGCGGAAGATCCTTCGAGCCCGAAAATCGTAGTCGTGAATGACGGCGCTCCGAATGCAGAAGACGTAAATGGGGCGGTGGGCGAAGAAAAGAGTGAAGAAGCAGAAGAGGTAGACATCGAGTCGTTGCGCAAGACGTGCACGAAGAAGCTGAAGGGCGACAAGCTGACGTTGAAACAGATCGCTGAGATGGAGGAGCTTGTGAATACCAATTTCGGTGGCAGCGACGAGGAGCTTCTGGAACTATTGAAAACCACGAAAGCGCAACGGACGAAGAAGAAGAGACAGCCGTTGCTTTCCGTCTTGGAGGGAGGGGCTGCCCCTCGTAACGTTAAGGACTGGTCTACCTTTGTCGCGAAATGCGAGAAAGAGCTGCCCCTGGATGATGCAATCCTTACAAAAGCACAATCCAGACTTGCTGAGCGCAAGAGCTCTCACCGGGAGCCCCTGATCAAGGAGCTGAATTCGGCTGACTCTGAACACACCTTAAAGCGTCTAATCCAACTTGAACGAAGAGCGATTGCAGAACTCGGGGCAAATGACCCTCTCATCGAGGAGATCAGAACCCTTGTAAAAGCTCGCGAAGCTTCCCACAAGGACGCATTGGTGCAAAAGTACACCAAGCTTGTTAGGAACAAACTCAAGGACGTGAGCGTGTCGGTGTTAAACGAGTTCGTCAAAGAGTGCGAAGCAGAGTTGGATCCGGAAGATGCCTTGATTGCACAGGCAAGGTCGGCTTGCGAAGCGCGTGTGCTCAATAAGATGGACCCATCCAAAGCAAAGACAGTTGGCAAGAAGAAGAAGGACTCTAGCTCTTCCAAAAAGGACAAGTCCAAAGAGAAACGCGCGATAAATCCGGACGAGGTCTCTGTCAAGGTACATAGCACACCGTCCAAGTCTGCTGGGGGGAAGGAGGGCCATGACAACCCTGTGTCACGTGCAATATCAGGCGTGGCTCACGAATTTTCTGGGGCGGATGACTCGATATCGTACAAGGCAACATTTGTGCTCACGTTTTGTCTATTCTCATACATCATGCTATCATATCTGCAATTGGTGCTCAATATTGTTCCAATTTCGATGGAATCTGGAAAGTCTTCTGTTCAACCCGATGGCGGAGCAGCAGCAGATGTCAACTTGGCTGCGGAAGCTAGCATGGCTGCTTCTGCTGAAGGTTCATAAACCCTTGCCGCAAAACTGCCAGCTTTCGAATTGTTCGTTGCATGCCGCAGCTCTAAGAGTGACACATGTTGGAGCTGGGCAATGATTGAGTGGCTGACGTTATTCCTGTAGAGTACGCCCGTTTGTGCCCCAGCCACTCTTTCAAGAAATAAACTTTGTTACCGTTTGTGTCTTTACGATAATTGTTCGTGTTTGGAAAGATTCGTATTTACAGCCTGGCACCACTCTCCTTGATCCTCGCACTGAGACTTTTATTCAGCAAAACAAGTGAAATTACTTTGGCGGGAGAATCACGGTGGCAGGGATGAGGAGATTTGGACTGTCGAGCGTGTATCTTCAAAACACCAGCTATTCTCGAGCTAATTTCCTCCGCGGTGAAACGATTTATTTGCCGTGTAATAAGACAAACTCCCTCTTTACACTACCAGCAACCAAAACACACAAGTCTGAACGTATTTTGTGTGATAAATCTTGGATCCTCGTGTTTCTCGAGGAGAATTTTCGGCCGTATCTAAAAGACTTGGGTTAGCCAGAAACAGTGTGGATCTTCGGTTCGTTGGAAAACATGAATTCCAAAGCGCGGAAAGACTGTGTGAGCCTTCCAATTGTGTTGTGTGGTCAATTTCCCAGCCAGCTAGCTACTACTAGCTTCTCTCTTAATACGTCATACCTACCCGAATGGATATAGGTACTACCGGTACCGGTACGCACCGGTACGCACTTCTGTCACCTCCTTATTCTCGTGGATTCCTTGTTCGTTTGTTCCTTGTTCTCGTGGGTTCCTTGTTCGTTTGGACCTTTCTACACAGTACACTAGCCACTCAGGTGCGGATTCTCACGATCCTTAGGTAGGTTGCGCTAAGAGATGTGTTCATTGAAGAGATAGATCATGATAGATCACTCGTCTGTGAGACAGTGTTTGTGAGACAGTGAGAGTGCATCAATTCGAGCCGCAGGAAAGCGCAAGTGGCGGAAGCGAGGAACGGAGAGGAAAGACAGTCGAATATAGAACTTCATCCGACATCCTACTACGAGGGAACGACAATCCCGCGAGAAAGCAGGTGGTGTCCTCGAGATCCCGCAGATCTGAGTTCTCTGGTAGGCGGTAAGTCTGAAGAATGCGAGGCACCGGGTGAGGACGTGATCGACGCAAGGCCAGCCACGGCCACTGCTGCCGTTGATGCGGTGGGCAAACTAGCGCAGGCCACTGGACAAGGTGCTGGTCTGCGAAGAGGATGACGCGGTGCCGCGCTATGAGCTGGTGGACTCGGCTGAGGCGCTGGCCAACATGATGTCGGCACTTGTGGATGTGGACCAAATCACATTTGACGTGGAGGGGGTTGACCTGAGCCGCTCGGGGCCGATCACCGTGGCGTCCATCAAGCCGTTGGGCAGGCAAGAGGACAGCAAGAGCCAGCCGGCGTTCTTGGTGGACGTCAAGGTGCTTCAGGCGGCAGCGGTTGACGCGCTGCGGGGGCTACTCGAGTCGGAGAAGGTGGTGAAAGTAATGTTCGACTGCCGCACCGACAGCGATGCACTCTTTCATCAGTACGGCATCACAATGCGCAACGTACTTGACCTGCAAGTGTACCATCAGGCGCTGGACCATCACCGTGGTACGTACCGTCTCAACCTAGGGAACGGTCGCAAGCGCTTCGTCATCGGCATGGACAAGACGTGTCAGCAGCGCCTCCAGGTATGCGAAGTACGTTGGATCAAGAAAGGGCATCCTCGTGTGGCTCCCCACAAGATAGACGAGCTCATATGGGGAAAGCGGCCCATGTCTCAGGATACGAAGATGTATGCGGCAGGCGACGCGCACGCCATCGACCTCTTGTACTGATCTTTCTTTCCTTTTTTCTTCCTTTTCTTTGGGCTGGGCAGCTGGACCTCGACGTGAGCATTAGTATTTTCTATATTTGCCCTTAGGTTAGGATTGCAAAATTTGACACCCAATTTGGGAGACTATTTCCTTGTTCTGCGAGATTCATTGTTTTTTTCAAACTCCGTGGTTAGGAAATTAATTAAAAGTAAACGCGAAGCGCCTTGTCTCATGAACATTTATTTTTAATAAAGTCCTCTCAAATTCCACTTCCGTACCAACTACTTTGGTGTTCACAACTTTCACAACGACATTATT
Source organism: Parietichytrium sp. I65-24A (assembly GCA_012862575.1). Taxonomy (NCBI): domain Eukaryota; class Bigyra; order Thraustochytrida; family Thraustochytriidae; genus Parietichytrium; species Parietichytrium sp. I65-24A. Next base: position 164,819 of record BLSF01000080.1, read on the forward strand.
TTCCATCACAACGATCTTTCCGTCCTGCTCGACAGCAAGGAGCGTGGATACTTGGCTGGCCAGGCTTTCCAGAGCGAAGATGCTAGATCAATTTTACCTCGCGAGGCCCCTTTACACCGCGCTACAGGAGCGAGCTCCAAAAGCAATAGCGAAAGCTGCTCCGGATTACAAAGAGAAAGAATTAGCCCGAATACAAAGAAGGGAACCAAGACTTCAAACAAAAATACACCTAGGTTGTCAACAGAGCAGCATGCCTTCCAGACTTTAGAACCAGCACAATAGCAGCCCCTGAGACGGAATTCTCGTTCGTATCACGAGAAACACATAAACGCAACGCGCCCAACAAAAGCAAGGTTTCCACTTTGGAAAACTC
>BLSF01000081.1:0-48801 GCA_012862575.1 Parietichytrium sp. I65-24A
AACACTGCGCTGACTTGGTTAAAGTACGTGTGACTTTGACACCGGTTTGGTGACATTTTTAGCACTCTACTAAAATTTCTCGGACTTGGTGGCTGCTGAACACCTCGCTAAACCTGGAACGTTCTTGATCTTGACTGACACACTCGTTTCTGTCTTTTCTCAGTCTTGAGGTGAATTATCTTGAAGTGTCATCTAAAGTATACGTCGCAGCTCGCGCACAAATTGACGTTAAAGGTGTGACTGACAGCAAGGATGCAAGGGTTCAAGCGGCGCGAGCGCATGGAGTGGAGGCACGTTCACTCGAATTGGCTCCTTGCGATGTTCCCGAAGAAATTCTAAGGCAAGATTCAAGCGTGGACGCCACCAACACTATTAATTATTTGCAAGGCATTTTGTACGGAGATGAAGCTGTTCACCAGGTGAAGGTGCTGCTCATCGGCCCGCAGAACGTAGGCAAGACAACGTTACGAAACGCGCTTAAATCTGGTGGGAAACACGCGCAGCCAACCAAAGCGAATCATGCCTCCCGAGCAACTATCAGCGTGGACGTGGACGGTATCACATTTAACTTCCTCAAGCCCAAGAAGAAAAAGAAACTTGTTTCAAAAGTTGCGTCCTTGGGACTCGCTCTGGTGTCCAAAAGCGCTGCAATTGAGAAAAGAGCAACGCAATGAACAATGAGGGATCCGCCAAAATTGTTTTGATGGACTTTGGCGGGCAAGAAGAGTACTACATGACGCATACTTTCTTCCTCTCCAACCGCAGCCTGGTCATGGTCGTGGTGGATCTGCAGGTATATGAGAGCACAAACGCCAAGTTTGAGGAATGCGCCGGTCGCTGGCTTCGTGCGCTTCAGATGCAAATCTTTCGGCCAAAAGTTGTGCTCGTGGGGACCAAATGCGAGGGACTTACGTCCAAGGAAATCAGAGATAAAATGAAGGACCTGAAGTCGCGCGTGGACCAGCTCGGCATACAGGTTAGAGAGACGATCTCGCAAACTAGAAATGAGGCTTTTTCCAGTGAGTTTCAAGGGCTGACGTTCACTGAGCCCCGGTCTTTTGTTGTGAGCGGCACGGACATGAGAGCAGGCGACAAGGTGTCCGCGCTTTACAAATTTTTGTGTGACTTGGCGACAGACACAAGTAAAGGTATCGCGCTCCGAGTTCCGAAGGAATTCGAGCAGATCCGAGAAATCGTCCAATCTTCTCACGAGAACATGCTGGATGCGTCCGGAGTTTTCTCAAAATTCGTGCAGGTAACTTCAAAGGAGGAGTCGGAGGAGAAAATGAAAGTGACTTCAGAGGGGGAGTCAGAGGAGAAACTTCAAGTCAAGTTCAAGTCTGCGCTGAGACTGTTGCACGATCTTGGCGTCCTGTTGTGGTATGGCGAAAGCAACGAGCTGTCCGATGTGATCTTTCCAGATCCATCGTGGGTCATCGAGGTGGTGCGCCAAGTGATCAGGCACGACCTATTTGAAAGGCGAGAGGGGGACATCAAGCACGGGGCGTTGTACGACTCCAACATGTCAGCGGAAGGTGACGTTACAGAGCTGCAAGAACTGCTACACACCAAATGCATCCTGGACGAGCGCCTGCTGGAATGTTTCCCCATCTGGCGCGATATGCCCAAGAGACACTTTCGGCGATGCTGTGAGCTCCTGGAGCAGTTCGAGTTGATGTACAAGCTCAAGTCTGACGAAGTCGACCTTGCGCACAAGAGGTTCATGGTTCCGGCGTTCTTGCAGGCAGGATTTGCACGAAATAGGTTCCCAGGCAAGGTAGTTCTCGACGATCGTCAAAATGTGGTTAAGCGCAAAAGCAAGCGCATTAGCATTCCCAAACTCATGCGCCCGTCATCGCAAAAGGAGCCGATGCACTCCATTGTGTCAATATATGACTTTCCCGTGTTTCTTCCGGACGGGCTTTTGTACCGACTCATGGCGCGGACGTTCCGCGTGGCAAACTTGTACGAGCTCGGAACCGACGTCGCTCTCGGTGCATACACACCAACTCCCGATGTCAACGTGCTCGCCAAACTCGAAGCAACGAGGAGCCCGGATGGGCATGGATCAATCCAGATTTCTTGCTCGGCGAGTTCAGCGAATGCGCCTCCCGAGCTCGGCAACACTCACTCTCTTCTTGAGTACGAGCTACAGCAGCTTATGTCGGAGTCCTTCTCACGAGTGCCGTACAAGGCAACCAAGTATGAGTCCTCAAAGCAGGCCTCAAAGCGAACGTCTCTCGGCCGCGAAGGTTCGCTCCAGGCTGTGGAGCCTATGGAGCCCGCGAGGACAAGTAAAAGGTTCTCAAAGAGAGTGTCATCCAAGGCCAAACGGCTGGGGAGTTTTATGTCGACCGAAGACAAGGATTTTTCATGCTTTAAAAACGTGGGAGACAGTGAAGACTTTATCTTTAGACGCGTTCACGATTTGCGCGACCGGTGTTATTTCAAGAGAATCTCGCTTTTGGCAATCGAGCATCAGCTACCTCTAGGCCAGAAGAACTTTGATGACCTCGTGTTCGTGGGAAAGTCTGTGAGGGGTAAGCTAAAGAGAATCTTTGGACTCTCCACGGACGACCTGCACGATGACGACCCACTTAAGCTGGAACTCGCTCATATGGACCAGGCGGCGGAAAATTTTGATGATTGGCGTCTTGCGGAAGCAGAAGGGTTCATCAAACTGGTGCGTCGACTTGTCACCAGACTTCGCATGCAATTCGACGCGTTCCTGTCGCATGACTGGGCAGAAGACCGGCTCGGCCGCGACAATCACAAGCGAGTCTGCAACATTGCAAAACACTTGAATGAGAAATATGGCATCAAGTGCTGGCTCGACGCTCAGCGGATGCGAGTCGGTGGGGACCTGGAGGACCACATGAGTGATGGAATCTTGGGCTCGCAGTGCGTGATCGTGTGTGTGACGGCGAACTATGTGGAGAAAGTGTACAAGCGCTCAAATTCCGACAATTGCCGAGCCGAGTACAAGTATGCAAACTCGATGAAGGACGCTTCGGCAATGATTGCCGTCGTCATGGAGCCAAGCGTTTCCGATCCTCGAACCTGGTTCGGGATGATGCGTGTTGCTGGACAGTTATATGGCGATTTTTCCAAAAGTGATGACGGGCCCGGCCTGACAAGCCTGGCTAGTAGAATACTGGAACTGAGCTTTCCATTCGAATCTGTCGAATTGCGCGAGCAACTTCTCCAATTGTATCCAGGTGATACTCCGTAGAGACACAGAGAGAGAGAGAGAGATGGAGACTCTGTTGTGACTGGCTGAGGATTGTGGGAAGGGCGTCGGGGTCAGAGCCGTGTTTAGGTGACCGGACATTGTCAGGATAGAATGAGACGGGTTATGCGGCGGGTCGTCATTTTCATTGTCAGGATGATTCAGACGGGTTGGTTGGTTGGTTGGTTGGTTCCGGGTTGGTGCGGTGGTCCAGTTAGGTTCGAGATCGACTTGGATTGAGAATTGAACTGAGTTGAATTGAACTGAGTTGAATTGAGTTAAGTTGAATTGAGTTGAGTTGGGTTATGCCTGCCAGCCCAAGACCAACGTTGAAAATCCGTTGATCTTTGAAATCTCTGTTTGACTATCTTTTCTTTCCCGGTTTGACTACAAAGCTTAGATGACCCCACACACTTTGTATCGCGTATCGACTCATCCGAATTAAAAAATTGTCAGACGCCCTCTCATATAATGGTTCTTTTTTCTTCAGCACCATGGCTTGCCTATTCAAATCACCCCGAACTTTTCTAGCAGCCTGGAGAAATGAATACATGCTGGTATTCGGGTCAATTTCAATGAAAACTGGTCTTTTCCATTCGGGGTCCCTGGCTTCGCGAGCGAATCCAATGAAAGAAAATTTACCCTCGTTCCTCAAGCTGGGCTTATTTTTGGGTGCGTGGTATGTCGTCCAATCACGGACCAGTCGTTCAAAAATTCCCGTCCGGCGGTCTTCTCCCCCATCATCAGTGTATCCACTTTGTTCCAGTCCATCCAAGTGTTTGGACGATTCATATGTAAGGTAGAAAAGATCTCTCGCGTCCACATTCATGTTCAGAAGGGGGAAATACACTTTCTGATTCTGACCCGTCATTGACACTGCGAATTGCAGTTCTTCATAAGCAGCGTTGTAAATTGAACGGACGAAAGCAGCCTCTTCGCCAAGGTTCTGCGTTGCACTTAGAGCATCTTGAAAAGGCTTACTGGCGGGACTTTTTTTCAGCTCTTTATACATTAATTCTTCCTCCTTCAAAAGGCCGTTACTCTTAAGATAGGCTTTGATCCTCATGGCACTGGCGTAATCCAGCATGACATGATTATGTCCACCGTTCTTATTTTTAAAGACAATTGGCATCTGGAAGCATGAAGTGAAGTTGACCTCCGGAAGATGTAAACTACCTTCCTTAAAGTTCAGAGACACGGCCGTTTCATGCACATGATGAGAACTTTCCGCGAGATGGATTACGTTCCCGATATTCTCCTTTGTATCTTTGTCTTCCCAGTCGATGTTATCAAAAAACGCATCATCATGTTCGTCGGGAGGGTGAAGCCGCGACTCAATATCATCCTTCACCCGATCCAGCAAGAAGTCAACTTCAGATTTTCCAATCTCCCCAGTGTGAAATGTTTCATCGTAGCCGAACTCATCCCGAAATGTCATCGAGACGACCTTATCATTAGTCTTCTTTTTCTCTAGGAAGGCTTTGAAGACCATGAGCCGCCAATACGAGTCGAGGCGGAATCTCTGGACGCACTCCGCATAGTAGTCCTCTTTCAGATCCTTTAAGCTGTCATCCAATTCTTTCCCCATATCTACCACACTCCTGTGCTCTGGCGGCTCATAATCGTCCTCGAACGAAGGATTTTGCCCTCCTGCGTTGATGTATTGCATGACCGTCTTCACCGCTGAATTAAGTTCCGTTGCCGAATTTCCGCCTAACTTGTTGCGCAGAAATGACTCAAAATTCAGCGGTGGAAGATGTTTGCCCAGGACCAACGTCGGAGCCCGAAGGTACCTTCGGGCGATCTCCTCAATCGGATGGTTCGAGGATCGAAACGGGGGTTTGTTTACAGTGTCTTCATGAACTTTAGCAACGATCTTCTTGACCTCTCTTAGAGCCTGTTGGGCCCGATCAGCGGTCACCGGTTCCTTAGGCAATGGCACCGGTGATGATGCGATATCCTCTTCGGACTTTGGAAACACAATGTCAGCCACATCGAACCGATCGATCGGGCCAAAGGTTTTAGGACCGACTTCAGCGATACGAGACGCCGTGCGAGACGCCAGCCATGACAAAGCGAGAAGGAGCGTTGCCAAGAGTAGAACGGTGCCGACGATCACCACGGCTATGAGCGCCGCAGTGCTGTATGTGCCTTCCTCGGCCTTTTCACCACCACTACCCTCGTCACTATTGCCGGCGTCTTCCCGAGCCTCTTTGTCGAATCCAGCAACCTCCAGACCTTTACGAACAGCAATTTCGCTGAGACGAAGGCCGGGGAGAACCCCGATGTCCACTCCCCAGAATTTGATGACAGTCATCGCACCGGACTTCTTGAGCTAACCTAACTTAAACTCTTTGACGACGGTGCTAGTTACAGAAGCCATGGGGGAAAAAAATTGATTCTATTTTCGTTTTGAAAGTTATCTGAAATCATTCTTTTTCTTGCTTTCCGCGATTTGTTTGAGAGCATCATCAACATCATCTGTAGTAATGCCGTCTAAAAACTGATATTTGGATATTTGTTTTTCGTGCTGAACCAGCTCCTGATTCATCTTGGATACAACTTCTGCGAACGGAATTCCCTTCCTTTTGCTCTATCCACAATTTCTTCTTATCGTCGTACACAAAACGGGATTGAACCTTCCTCGTCCTGAATATCGTTATTATGGTGCCGAACAACTTTGTCAGGTCCGCACCAGAATAATCTACGGTGTTCTTCAACAGATGTTCCTTCATTGCTTTGAGTTTGAGTTCACCATTCAGAAACATATCCAAGTCCGCTTTATACTTGATCGAGAGCTTTTTGATGATCACTTTTCTTTCCTCTCGTGTGGGCAGTTTAAACTCTATGATTCTATCGAACCTACGACTGGTCGCCGCGTCAAATTCTGTTACGTTCGTTGTTGCAAGGATGAGAATCTTTTTATTCGTCTTCAGGAGTTTGGACATTTGTGCGAGAAACTCTTCCCTACGACCGTTTTGGCCGTTCTGCTCTTTTGACAGAAGCGCGTTGAACTCGTCGAGGAGCAGAACGATGGGCTCATCTGACTCATTCAAAAGTTTGAACAGCGCCTTCAAATAGAGCTCCGAGCCACCCTGATACGGTGACGAAAGGTCTCCAATCGAGAGAGATAAAAACTTCGCATCCTTGAATTTCTTCGCCACATCAGCTGCAACTGCGTTTGCAACTTCGGTCTTCCCGGTCCCAGCCGGGCCTCCGAGCATTATAACTTTAGGCGTGTATTTCGGATTTTCCATGTCCGCGACTAGGAGATCAAATTCATCTCTGAGGCCGTCTTGAATCACAAGGTCGTCAAATGATCCAGTGGGATCTTTCATTTGATTCTTCAAGGCAAGAGCCATATTCCTTACGGTTTCATCTTCAGTATCGAACACAGTTCCCTTTCTGAAGTATTTCCCCCATACGAAGAATGAGGCCCAGGCCAGGATGAAGAAGCCGAACAAGGCGGCAATAACGACCCCAGCAATGCTTCCACCTGATAAACCGCTACTGGAGATTGCTTTGACGATGTCATCGACCGCAGTTTGCAATGATGTGCTGCCGTTACTCTTCATTGCCATTGCAATTGCTACTATCCCGCTGAGTACAATGAAGACAGCACAGGTTCTAAACAGGTAAAGAATAAGAACATGTTTCCTCCTTTTCCTTCGAGCGTCGTCAGACGGGTCCGACTGGCTCGACGTGTACACCCCGTGGTGACGCACCGCGTGACGATAATGGTGGGGATGCCCCTCATGAAGGTCGAGCTCTCGGACATTCGGACCGATGTTCACCTTTCCTAGGTAGTATTCATTGGCGTCATGTATCCTATCGTGGTTGTGTCCATTTCTAGCTTGCATGACGCTCATTCGGTTCATCGACTTCGTGTATCCAGCCGGAACGTCCCGTACTCGAAAGCGTTTGATCCAGTTTGGATTCCGTGACTTTGATTATTCTGTAGAGAAAAATTTAAAAAAAAGTAGGGAAACAAAAAAACAAAAAATTAATGTCAACGTCAATATTTCGTCATGGTTACCATGCGCTTTGAAGTGGCTGACTTGGAGCGGATGCAGCAGCTTGGCGATCACTTAAATCACACTGGGCCACGCACGCCCGATAGTTGCGAAAGTATGCCCTCTGTCTTTGCATGAGCAACTCAAAGTCACCGTCCTTGATCATATCGAACACCGAAAAGCCTCTCGGCTTGGGATATTCAGGTGCGGCATTGCCCTGTTAGCACCGGCTCGCGCGAACATTCCATGAGTGCTACGTTTGCAAACTTACCATCATGGCACCGGACCGCCCGACCCACCGAACGATCATGGACTCATCCTCTACCAGTTTTCCGTTCAACCCCATTGCGCGGTGCGGGATGATGTCTACCACAGGAATTTTATGCACCATCGCGAACCCACGGTCGATGTTGAATCTACCTTGCCGCAAAGACTGGGAGCACATCCTCTCGGCGTCTTCCGCGCTCGTACATGTATCCACCAAGAGGGCGCGCTTGCAGCCTCGTCTCCCTAGAATCCCGTTCTGGCATGGAGGACAATCGGTGCACATGTTACTATTGGCCCGGGATTTGGTCTTGTTCTTGTTGATCATCTTGCCGCGGTGCCATTGAGAGTCAATTCTGTTCAAGAGGCTGGACAAGCTGAAGCGAGTCTTGCTTCCGCTCCTACTTTTGAAATTGACCCGTTGCCTGGGCATGTGCTCGCTCACGTCGGCTCTCATTCCTGAAAGCAGGAAGCAGGAAGCAAAATCGCGTTTGGGGTCTGCGACCTTCTGGGGAAACCATCTGGGGAAAGTTGACGGGGGTAAAAAAATTTCCATGACAGACTCGCGCAGGATCACATAGGCTTTCATGAGCCCGTACGTACTACCGCATTTCTCTGAGGATGGAGGTAGGTTCCATAACGATCCGCGCGTGCGGGGCGTCCGTCCGTTCGGGGGAGTGGGAGATGGAGTTATCACCCAACTTAGCAAACATCAACCCATGTACCGATGAGCTTATCGGCCTGGAGCTAGCGAACTAGTGAAGGATCTCATCCGAAGAACCGAAGAACCAGTATCGTTCATAGAACCTGCCTCTCCTACGACAGTGAAATGTGCACCATGCCAGCTCATCACTGTGGCATTGTGCACCATGCCACCTCATGATGCCAACTCATCACTCCGGCATATTACACCATACTCTAGAACTCCATGTCACAGAATTGGAGTATCAAGGTGATCTCCATCACTTTTCCATGTTCTCCAATCACCTAACTCAGGCCGCTCAGATCTCAGAACTACAAGAGTTAATACAATCTCTCTCACGTTCCTCAACTTTCTTCACTTTGTCATTTATCATTCTATATGTTATCAGCACTAATTGTCTCTACTGTCAACTATTTGATTTAGAACAAGATGGCTAAAGGAAAGAAAACGAACCCTGGCTCGACTCCGGCCACGCCTGTGGCACTACAGCAACATGACATGCTCGAAGAGGACGCTCATTCGGTCACATCAGTCATTCGTCAAGAAGGAGTCACCTTCAAGCCCACCATGCCTGTCTTCTCCGGTAAAGATCATGACTGGGCTTACTTTGAGACCGACCTGAAGGCGTTCGCTTCCTTTCACGGAGTGAACCTCGATGACTCTCTCTCCCTCCAAGAGGAGAACATGATTCACATCATGCTCACCTCTGCAATCCCGCGAGAGCTCCGAGACATCCTCATGCGAGACAACGAAAAAGGTCTCGGCTCCATCGCCTGGAGCAATTTACGATCTGACTTCGGGCAATCTACTCGCCAACGGCAATACGACCTCTACGTCGAGGCCGCTTCTCTCAAGCCCTCTGACAAGTCGCTCGCTGGTGTCAAGCGCTTCTGTGACCAAGTCCACGTCAAGACCCAACAATGGGTTCAATTCGACCTCGATCCTTGGGTGCAAGCCACGCTATCCACTCTCGGCACCGTTCGCTCCACTTGGCCTGAACTTGAGGTCCAGGTTTGCGCTCTCCTCGCCCGATTGCACTCCTCCAAAGACGACAACGGAGATGAGCTCAAGGGGCGACCTCTCTTCAAGTTTGCCATGAACGAACTCAATTCCATCGTGCAAACTGTTCAAAAGAAATCGCCCTCTGTTTCCCCAGTATTCGCCTATTCTAATGCGCCCCGCAAGAAAGCTGGCGGCAAAAACTCCAACAAAAAGCAGAAGGAGAACGACAAGCGTCAGAATGGCGAGTGTTTCGGGTGCTCAGGCAAACATTCTCGTCAAGAATGCCCGTACAAGAACTCAACTTGCTCCAACTGCAAGCGCCGTGGTCATATCGCTGAACATTGCCGATCCAGGGGTAAAGTTGGTAATCCGGAAAAATCCTCCCGGCCAATCTTCTCGCTGCTGCCCCTAGCAGCACTCGAGCCGAGCAACTCACCAGCAGCCAATGTGGTAGCCAACCCTCTCCCTGTGTTTTCTGCTACTGCACCGCTCTGCTCCTCGCGCACTGTCATCCTTGACTCAGGCGCAGGATGCACTCACTGCCCGCACCTTGATCTCTTCGACCAGTCTTCCTTGCGGCAGTCAGAGCAACAAAGTGTCACCGCTGATGGCACTATCATGAAATCGTCAACCACTGGCCGTCTCATGATCCCACTACGCACTGCACAAGGCGCGAAAATCTTCCTCGCAATAGATGATGCACTTTACTCGCCATCTGCCCCAGCCATCCTACTCAGTTTCAACTCGCTACTCGCGAAAAACTACTCCATTACGGCTCATGGCAGCAGCTGCACTGTCCAGCTCAATCAGCATGACTCCCTCTCATTCGGTCTGCATCGCTCGCTCTCGATCCTCTACATGCCTGTAGATGATAACTCAAGTACAAGGGTAGGCCTACAAAGCCCTCTCACCCTTCTATCTGGAAGGCAGCCTACGAGTCCTATGCTTCACCGACGCCTTGCTCACCTTGGACGCACCAAGATTGACAAAACTCTTAAGGCAACTGACCACAATTACGGATCGCCATACAAGGTACCTGAATGTGGAATCTGCGCGCAAGCCAATTTGCCGCGCGAGTCGCAGCCTCACGGTGAACATAATGCTCGGGCCACACAACCGGGACAAGTCGTTTCTGGTGACATTGCCGGACCGTTTAAACCTGGTAAAGACGGTTTCGCTTACGCATTCAACTTTGTTGATCTCTTCTCCGGCCTGCCCATCACCATTCTGCTCCGCTCTCTCACTCAAGCGGACATTGCAGATGCCATCGAACAAATGCGGCGCCGATGGCACAGCGGACTCGTTTCTCCACCGGAGAACTGTGTTCTGTACCTGGACAACTTCAGTTCATTCCACTGTGACAGTGTCACTCAGCTGGTTCATGCATGGGGTTGGAGTACGCGCTTCTGCACTCCGCATGCTCATGCAAGCCACCCCAGCGAGCCTCTCAACAAGACTCTGCTCCGCATGTGCAGGGCCATGCTGCTCGACTCTCAACGCCCTGTCACCTCCTGGTCCTCAGCGTATGAATACGCCTCCTACATTCTTGCACGTACTGTGCCCACTCGCGGTTCCAAGACTCCGTTCGAGCTCCACTGCGGCACAATCCCGTCGATCGCTCACATCAGGCGCTATGGATGCCTGGTGTTTACCAAGCAGCAAGACAAGGGCTATCCCAAGCTCAAGCCGCAAGGCAAAGCCGCGGCATTCTTAGGTATCGACCCGCTCTACCCACACGGGACATATACCCTTCTCAACCTCGAGACTCAGCGAATCATTCACTCTTCTGACGTCCATTTCATGGAAGATATCAACGCTAGTCAATACTGCTCCACCGCAGATTTATTGGATCATCTCGCGCGACAAGATGCCTCTGCTTCTGACTCTGACTCTGACTCCGAGTCCATCGACTCCGACGGTGTTGCGCCTGCGGAGGTGCCTGAACTCCAGGGTCATAAAATGGAAAGCGCTCCTGCAGGTCCTTTTACCCTCCAAGACGACGGCGAGCTCGTCGACGTAGATGCGAACCCAACTGCACTCTTCGCTGCAGCACTTGCATCATACCGGGTTCATGTCAGTCCGGAGGTGGCTGAAACATTAACTATCCCCAAGTCCTTCGCTGATCTGCGCTCTCTGCCAACCTTACATTTTGAACTTTGGTCTTTAGCAATGACTGAGGAGGTTGATCACCTCACGCAACTCGGGTGTCTCCAACCATACTCAGCCACGGAGGTGAGAAATATCAAACACAAGACCATCATGAGTTCACGTTGGCTGTTCAAAATGAAATCAACAGATCTACGACTGCGTGCGCGGCTCGTGATCAGAGGTTTCCTCGAGCCTGTGTCAAAGGCGGATACGTTCTCTCCAACCGTCAGCAAGACGGCCGTACGTATTGCAACAGTCATCGCCCTCTCCAAAGGATATCAACGGACTCAGTTCGACGTGGTCTCAGCATTCCTCCACGCGCCAATCGATGGCAATCTCTTCATCAAAGCCCCTCAAGGAGTGCCTGGAGCAGCACCCTACTATAAGCTGACCAAGTCAGTATATGGGCTCAAATCCTCGCCTGCCCGCTTCGCGGCTCTTCTAACCGACATCTTTGTCAAGCACTGCAGTCTCACCCAGTCCGTTCACGACGCATGCCTCTTCTACGGCAAAGACCTCATTGTTCTAGCCTACGTGGACGACATCAATGCCTTTGGAACAACTCAGTCTATCGATGCTCTCCTCTCCAACGTGAGAGCTCAAATCGAAATCAAGGTTGTTGACACCAACTCATACCTCGGCTCCGAATGGGACTACAATGTGGACAAGAATACCTGCCGCATCACGCAGAGCAAGTATATTGAGGATCTGATCAAAGAGCACGGAATGTCTCATGCCAAGCCTTGCTCCACTCCAATGGACCCAAAGCAGCGTCTGATCCCTCTTGACCAACCTGAGCAATTTGTTGGTTATCGTCACATAGTCGGTCAGCTCATCTACCTGCTTGAGACGCGACCAGACCTCTCCTTCGCTGTTCACAGTCTCGCTTGTTCCATGCACGCTAACGGTGAAGGCCACTACCGTGCTGCTCGCAAGGTGGTCAGATACCTGGCCGGAACCAAAGACCTGGGAATTACACTTCGTGGAGTCGCCGACCCCAACTCCTTAGCAGTCACGGTCTACAGTGACGCTTCTCTCGGGCATCAACAGGCCTCGAAGTCTACGAGCGGTTTCGTAGTCTTCCTCGGATCCTCGCCGGTCCACTGGCAAACCAAACGCCAATCTCTCGTTGCCACTAGCTCTACCGCAGCAGAACTCATTGCTCTCAGCCACGCCATGGATGACGCACGTTTTGTCCAAGCCATAGCACTCGAACTCGGAGTCCGGAATAACTTTGAAGTACTGGCTCTCACGGACTCACAGGTCTCAATCGCGGTCCTGAATCGCGAAGCCCCCGCGCGTGCAAATCGCTACATCAACTTCCGTCTGGACAAACTCTCTGACCTTATAGCGAGAAAGCAAGCCCTACTCGAGTACATCTCTACCGATAGGCAGGTTGCGGATGCTCTAACAAAGCAATTGAGCTCTGGCCCTCATACTGAACACTTTAAAAAGATCATGGGCAATTATGACAGCAAGCTCACGGAGGTGTAGTGAAGGATCTCATCCGAAGAACCGAAGAACCAGTATCGTTCATAGAACCTGCCTCTCCTACGACAGTGAAATGTGCACCATGCCAGCTCATCACTGTGGCATTGTGCACCATGCCACCTCATGATGCCAACTCATCACTCCGGCATATTACACCATACTCTAGAACTCCATGTCACAGAATTGGAGTATCAAGGTGATCTCCATCACTTTTCCATGTTCTCCAATCACCTAACTCAGGCCGCTCAGATCTCAGAACTACAAGAGTTAATACAATCTCTCTCACGTTCCTCAACTTTCTTCACTTTGTCATTTATCATTCTATACGAACTATAGCTTCCCACGATGGGCCCTCCCGAGCGTTCCAAGACGCGTGCCAACACGCTCGTCAGTGCACGCGCGTGTCGAAAATGCCGTGGAAACTAATAAAGCTGAAAACGCTGAGAACGCCGACGCTGCCGCGCATCTGATTGAAATACTCGTACGTGTGGAAAATGTGGTGAATGATATTGGAACCAGCTATGATGAGCATCAACACGCAGGGGGCTCAAAGCTCTTCAAGTTTCATTCGCGACTAGACGCTGGTGCGCATTTCACCAGTCGCGATGACGTAGTGACAGAGCTCTCATCCAACCTCTTGAGGATCCCGAGTGACGATGAGGACGTGGCGTGTCAGGTTGACATCGAGTTCAAGTTGAACCAGCTCAGCGCCCTCGCCGTGGTCGCAACCTATCGACCAGGCGATGGTTCGGATAGCCCGGCACCTTCAACCGCTTCGACCGCTTGGCATGCCGTGATACGGGAGGTGTCGATTGCATGTGTTCCGGCAGAGTCCACGGAGGCAATTTTAGGAAGACTGCTGGGGTTTCGGGGCCCGTCTTCGCGGTCCGTTTCGCGGTTGGATTTGGATTTGAATTTAAATTCGTCGTCACAAACGAACGAACTGGAGCTCGTGGCGCCGGTCGCCATTGACTATAGACCGTTCACCTTCATGGACATGTACGTGGACATTCGCGAGGCACCATGGGCTCATCACCAAGGCCCGTTCGCCAGACTCCTCCTCCGCGAGCCTCTCGTCTGCAAGGATCAGAACGGGATCGTAGTGGCACCCGTTCCGCTCAANAAAACTTTTCACCAAACCGGTGTCAAAGGCACACGTACTTCAAGTTAGTCAGCGCAGTGTTCTTCTCCAACGCGCAACCGATCGCTGATGTTCCTTTAGCGCCAATCTCGTTATCACAAAGACTATTTCATAACAAAATGACGTGAAGTCGTCAGCCACCAAGTCCGAAAAAGTTCAGCAAGATGCGAGCCTTTTTCACCAAACCAGTGTCAAAAGTCCAGCGTACTTGCTCAGTTACCCCAGCAACACTCACCCCATGCACGACTTACCCTAACTGTTGAAGCGTTTTATTTCCATTGAGCGCCACGGCCACCTTGATCGCTCCATCTCGCCCCACGCAACCACTAAACCTGCGCGTGAAAGGACAGGCACCGTCAGAAAACCAACTCGGCCGGCTCTTCCACTCAGCTGACGGACGTCACCTCACTCACCACACAGCCCCCTCTCGGTCGAGAGCGTTTAGTCCTTCGCCCAACGAGCTCACACACCAGAACCTCGACTTGACGCCACAAATATACCGGTCTTGGTACCTTCCCATCTTTCTCCGTTGTGTCAGCCTCCAGGACGCTTCGATCGCAAACAACGACACCTATGACCTCCACAGCCTCCGAACTGCTGTGTCCGCGTTGCGGTGTGCTTGAAAATTCATTCAACTGATAGTCAATATTATAGTTTTGTGTATTTAAAAAGCAACTATGGAAAAACTAATAGGGGTAGCCTGAGGTGGGGGGGGAACCGTGGGGAACCCCAGAATCTCAGGGGTATGTACGCTATAACAGAGTTAGCAAGAATGTCTAGTAAGCTTAGTCAGTAAACTTAGGTACTAAAACCATTGGGTTAGAAGTGTGTGCTGTGCGTACTGTGCGTGCTTAGAGAAGCGGAAGAGGAGACCCTAAGAAGGATACTACAGCATGGAAGTGCAATAGCCGACTAGAGCTACAAGTAGATGAAGTTGCAGTGCAGGCAGATGCAGGCAGACTCCAACGAATCCCACTTTTTTTACTTGCTCACAAAATCTAAACTACTTACCTCACTCGCTCCAATCTACTGCCATTTTCACATAATCAAAAACGCTGGCCAATGGTGTCTGGTTGAACTTTCTACCAATTTCAAATGCAAAAACCTTCTACTAATTTTACATGATCAGAACTACTGGTATCCGCTGGTAGTCGCATCAAATTGAATGACATGATCCACCAAGTCTGCTCAGGAATCCCGCCAAGATTTCTCTCCGAGTTTCTTTCAAATTTTGGACCTACAGACGGGCTCTGGGCAGCGACCTGACCCATGTGATACCTGTGGTAACAGCAATCTTATCTCGATAAGGAGAGAAGGGAGGAAAGAAAAATCAGACTAAATCACGTTCACATATTATAAAAAATTAATCCTCCCATGATGCAAGGGAAAAGGACCAAGCGACGTCAAGCCGAGCAACTGATAAATAATTCTTTCGGTTGTTTTTAAGGCATGGAGTCGTCCGGGCGCTTAATGATGACAGTCTTACTCTCCAAGTAGTTGTGGAGTCCATTCTGTCCGAGCTCGCGGCCAATTCCAGAGTCCTTGTACCCTCCAAAAGGAGTGTTGGAATCAAAAACATCATAGCAGTTTACATACACGGTTCCGGTGCGCAGACCATTCGAAATTTTCAGGGCGTTGTCTACGCTCTTGGTGACGACTCCGGCGCCAAGACCATACTGGGAGTCATTCGCACGCTCGATTACCTCGTCAATAGTTTTGAACTTGAAGATGGACATGACGGGCCCAAAGATCTCTTCGCGTGCAATGGTCATGTCATCGGTCACGTCGGCAAAAACGGTTGGCTCAATGAACCAGCCCTTCTTTCCGGCGCGCTTTCCTCCGCAGAGAAGCTTTGCGCCTTCTTTCTCACCGGTCTTGCAATAACCCAAAATTTTGTCAAATTGGGCCTCATCGATTTGGGGGCCTTGGGAGGTCTTCGAATCGAATGGATCTCCAACAACACGCTTTTTGGCCTCTTCCACAGATCGGCGGACAAACTCGTCGTAGATGCCCTCTTGCACGTAGATGCGGCTTCCTGCAATGCAGCACTGCCCCATGTTGAAGAAGATACCAAGCTGAGATTGCTGAATGGCCAAATCGATGTCTGCATCATCGAGGATGATGTTTGCGGACTTTCCACCGAGCTCGAGAGTGACACGCTTCAAATTGCTCTTGTGGGAGTCGCGCATGATCTGGTAGCCAACTTCCGTGGAGCCAGTAAACGCTACCTTGTCCACGCCAGGATGTTGGGCAAGGTGTCTTCCTGCGGTAGCTCCTTGTCCAGGGACGATGTTGACGACACCCTTTGGAATTCCAGCCTCGACAATGAGCTCACCAAGGCGCAGCGCCGTGAGCGGAGTCTGCTCAGCAGGCTTCAGCACAACGGTGTTTCCAGCCGCAAGGGCCGGCCCGAGCTTCCAAGTCGCCATCAGGAGAGGGAAGTTCCATGGAATGATCTGAGCGCACACACCGACAGGCTCCATCTTGGTGTAGCAAAAGTGTGGCCCCCCAATCGGGATGGTGGTTCCGTGAATTTTGTCCGCCCACCCTGCATAGTACCGCATAGTTCTAATCACGAGACCAAGGTCAGCAGCCTTGGCAACGGTGCATGGCTTTCCATTGTCCAGGGCCTCAAGTGCAGCCAGCTCGTCAATGTTGGCCTCGATCAGGTCTGCAAGCTTGTACATGAGGCGGCCGCGTTCCGCAGCGTCCATGGTGCGCCATGGGCCTTCAAAAGCGTCTCTAGCAGCTGCAACCGCCTCGTCGATGTCAGCCTTGCCGGCCTCGGCCACGTCGGCGAGCTTCTCTTCAGTGGCAGGGTTGAAAGTCTCAAATGTCTTCCCGTCCTTTGATGGCACAAATTTGCCGTTGATCAAAAGATTCGTTTGCTTCACCTTTGCGTGCGTGGAGAGGTCGCGCAAGGCAACCACCGACGCAGGGCGGAGCAAGCTCGCTCCCAGTGCCCGAGGCACCCTGCGCATCACGACAGTCGACGCCTTCATCATCTTGCCCAATCACAACTTTCTTCCACACCACGTACTTCCAATTCGGGGTCTGCTACAATGTCACCAACGCGGAAAGTTTTGCTTGATAACTGCTTTCAAGTTGAGATCAAGTGGTGCTTTGAATGAGTAGCGGCCAGCCCAGCTCGAAAGAAACACAGGAGATGGGAGGAACTCTACTATGAACTAACGCTTCAGAAAGATACTGCGCCTCTCTTTGTTGCTTCTTTTACCAACTCTTATTGAGAGACGTGGCAAATTGCTACCGATCAGATCCGCCGCCCTTCACATCTCATGTCCTCACAGACGGACTGTTGTGTTAGTACTAGTAATAATACTAATAATACTCTGATTTGCGCAAGCCAAGCTCGCTCGTAGCACGATCGTTTTACCTGAATTCTGAATTCTGTTTTACCATGCCTTTCAAGAGTGACCATAACTTTAGGCTGTACAAGATACGGTGAAGGAAGAAAGAGGAAGGTGGTGTGGCCTCTTGTCTTCCCCTGGCAACTCCACGAGCGGAAGATATAAAAAAAAGAAAGAAAAGCGCTCAGCTCTTCGGGGTGGGGTGACGAAAGTGACGTGGATTTTATCAAAACAAGAAATAAGTTTAGATCTTTCTTCCGCCCCTCCTCACTGTTAACTTGAACTTTTCCAGTGAGAGATTTGCGGATCCACATTTTACACGCTGGCCATCGCCGGCCGTTCCGTAAGACAGGAATACTCACAGTTAGTACGTACAACTCTTAAAAGATCCAATTCCAAATTTTTCATTCACTGTCAACAACAAAACAAAAGATACGAGAACTTGCTGCCTGAGAGTACTGGTAAAAGTACTACATGCCAGAGAAAGGGAACAGGGTGAATTGACCCCTGACCATGTTCATTCAAACAAACGCAATACTCTTCCGTGGAACTGGCTGTGAACGCTGAACTCTGAACTCTGAACTCTGTCGCACTCTTTTTTCCTTTGTGTGCCCCTGCACGAGTACTCAGATTCATCGCGAAAGACATTCATTAAAAAGAAAACAAGTCTTCTCGCTCGTCCCAAGTCAGAACAAACGCACTCTTCGGATCTCGGAGCTCTCAAAGCTGAAACGGTACCACCAGACTACTATAATTAACGCAAAGCAATGTGAGAAAGAGTAGCGTGTGCATCCTGCCAAAGCTGCGGGTACCGATGGGGTCCTAGTGCCTAAACATTTAGCCTCCAGTAGGATCCAGTTTAAAAAGTACCGGTACCGACAGTGAGTGTTAGTGTGAGTACTACTTTTTAGGTACATGGCTAATATAGTTCAATCTGATCTGGGGTAAGCGCTGCTTATATCTTTCCATAAGTGGGTTATTTAGTGCTATTATTACTATTTCATTTCTAGATTAGGTTTCGCTGGATCCGAGGGCTAAGGACAACAGGAAGCTATTAATAGGTGCGTTAGTATCCAGATTGAGAGCGAGTGACACGATGTCTTACGATTCAGGCTTCGGTGAGAATTCAGATGTTTCCGATAAAGCTCAGTCCCGTGCCAACGCCGGCGCGTTTCAATCCATTCAAATCCAATCAACATCATTCAACTATGGCCTTGCAGGGCTTATCCTTATTGATTGAAAGTCATTATCCTCAGTACCCTGCTACCCTGCTCTCAAGAATTCCTTGAACAGAGCACACTACTAGTACTGTGCTGACAGTGATAGAGAGTACTGTGCTCTAGACTTGACTATAGTATCTAGCTAGTAGCTAGAGCTAAGTTTGCTCGTACAGGAGTGTGCGAATTCCCAAAGAGTTCAAGCTTGACAATCAATTTGTCCATCGAATTCACCGATTCCAATCAATTTGCGACTGAAGAATACTGCAACTAGCGCTCATGATGGAAGAAGTCGACTTGAAAATTCTGGACTCCCCTGTTTTGCCTGTGAATTCTGAACCTGCTTTTCGCTAACCGCAAGTCTCCGAAGACTGCCCAACCGACGTAGCTCTCACAGCCTCGATCTCAAAATCTTCACCCCACCTTCCGATAGGGTTTGTTTACGCTGCACTTCGTGGCTTCACTTGCAAATTTTTACTTCTTTCAATTGAGAGAAACTCATCTCTTCTGAGAATGGTTACTCTTATCAAAACGTTCATGATCACCACGATCATCATGATGCTCTCGGTCGCACCGGTAAATTTCTTGTGCCAGACTTGCCAGTCTATCCCTTTGAAGTAGAGAGCGCCTCGCACTTTGGGTCTGGAAAAGGAGAGCACACCGCTTCAAAATCCCTTTCAGCAAGCTGCGCAGCTTCTCACATGGTTTATTTTTTACTCGCTCCTCAAACCGCACAGTTTCATGGGCAAGCTACATGCACCAGTGCCAGCTTGGCAGAAACCGGAGAAGAGTGCACGCTGTGCACTTAAAACCAAAGGAATCTCAGCTCTTCCGCAACCACGCGGCAGCGGCTAGTAGCATTAGGGAAACTCAGCTTGTGCGCTCAACGCCGAGCACTGACATGCAGGCGTTTGCCGTTCGGAGTTCAAGTTCTCGACTACAGCAAGTCGCACGCATGAACAGTCGGTGATGTCGGTGACCGACATGAAAAGTTGGAGTGAAGTTGTTGTTTTGAGACCCAAGTTGCCAATGCTCTCCCACTTTCTTGAGAGGTATCTTCTCACAGAAAGCCAAGGTCGATACATTAGCTGGTTCATAGCTTCGGAGGTCGGCGAAGTGAGTCTCCTGTGACTCCTGGGTCCTCACAGAGCATAGTAAAAACGAAAACGCCAGACAGGACGAGTGAGACCAAGTGGTCAGAAGGAGTGCATGCGGACATCGTGGATTTGGTGGATTCACCGAAGGCCTATGGGCTTGCGAGCGTTTCAAAGACTGTGAAGTCGGACTAGTCGGTACAGCTAGAGTTCATTGAACATGCAGAAGACGCAGTTCCAACGGAGGCGAACCACAGTGAGCAGCTATAACCTTAGACAGTTGGATAATTTACATAGATGAATTACTCTTAGTTCTCTGCTTGGGTATATTTGGGTATGCTTGTGTAAGGTGAGCGGAGGCGAACGACAGAGAGCAGTTGTTATGGACACCCTGGACTCGCTTTCGGTTCTAATCAAGAGAGGGGAGAATTAGAATAGAAGAATGGGAGGCATGACTGACTGTGAGTTCCGATTTGACGTTGTTCGAATTTCTTCTATGGATTCTGATTTGACTTCTTTCTCAGCTCGCGAAGCTTTGCTGTCTCATCGCTATGTCGTTGATGCCCAGGGCGTCTCAAATGGTAATGAAGGGCAACATTGCACGTGGAACAGTACTTACGGGTGGCGAAGCCGCGTAATACAAAAATGCTCTGTGAAATGGGCACCGAGTTGTGGAGATTGCCGGCTTCTTCAGCGGTGAACCATTCGAGAAACCAATAATTCTCCGCTTCCCATCTTCAACGCACAAGTTCTACAACTCAATACCACCAAGAGATTGGTATCGCTGGGTCCGAATTGGCGAGGTAGTGTAAGTTGGGGATTCAGGACAAGCCTGAAAAACTTCCTCGTTGCCCTGTTCGAGGCGGCAAGCATGAGAGAAAAAGGTCCAAGGTAAAGATTTGCATTAAACACTGTCGGCTGCACTGTGAGCGAAGGGCGTCAAGCCCACACCAAGGTATGTTCGGGTTCTTGAAGGCACGATGCATTCGCCACAGAATTCCGCAGTTGATGAGTTGATCCAAACTCTTCCCATGGTCAGCTTTTTCTCCCAATCAACCTTGAGTGCGCCATATTTCCTTATAGAAGTGAAATGTCCACAGATACGTACTTTGGCGATGTGCCTCCACGGAGCGCCAGGTACAACGGCGACCTCATCCATTTCCCTTTGCAACAAATGAAACAAGATTGTCTTTAGGCAACGACAGAGTATCAGCTGGTCGACTAATAGAACTGGAGCAGTGTCAGACAAAAGTACGGAATTCGGATTGCGATTCGGCATCCTCCACATCTTCGTGTCTTTCGTATCACAGACCGCACCTAGAGATTGGGATGGGCATTTTGAAGACCTTCGTTGAACTCACCTCGAGGCGATGCTTCTCGATATGACCGAGAATTGTATTTGAGAACCTTGAGTGGCGTAACGAGGTTATGCCCAAGCCGTCCCGGAAACTGTTCAAAGGCCTCCAAGCCAAAATCGATGACGCGAATGACGCCCGTCGCACGGATATCTGACCAATTTGTATGGTGTACATCTTGTCAGTATCCACCACAAGATCCCTGGGTCGGGATCTAGTTGTAGGGGGGATTTGACCAAAAATTGGTCTCGCGATCCCTGGCGCGCCGCATCGTTCCGTTGATCACGTTCATTCATGAGCTCATGTATTATTCGCTTTCATTCCTGGGAATCTACATGTTCTGAGCCAACTCTACCATACTACCTATCGCCAAGGATAGTACTCAGTACCCATGCCATCCTCGAGTCTCGCGAAAGTTGAACAAAGTTGACCACATTATCGAGAGCCATCTGGGTGCGACAAGGAGAGGCAGAGTCGCTGATCTGATAAAACTTTGCTGCTTTGCGCTTAACCACAAGATGGGCAACCAGGCTAGCGAGGTGGCCGAGGACGGCCATCAGCAAGAGGAGGACAAAAGGATCCCAGCGGCGGGCAAGCCGAGGGACATGAGCCAGTCACAACTGGAGAGGTACAACGGAGAGGGGGAGGGCACGCATGCGTATGTGGCCCTCGGCGGAGAGATCTTTGACGTTACGAACGACAAAGAGGCTCTCAAGGAAGAGTACAAGGAGTGGTTCGGCAAGAACAAAATCGATGCGAGCGAGTCGGAATTGGAGATTTTCAGGGAGAAATACCACAAGCTTGGAAACGTCATTGAGCAAAAGGTCATCTCTGAAGAGGAGCTGGCGAAAGCAACTGGAGAGAATGGTGCACCTATCTACATTGCCGCTCGTGGACTCGTTTTCGACGTCTCCAGTGGATCTAGTTTTTATGGCCCAGGAGGGGGTTACCATCTCTTCGCTGGCCACAACGCTCAGCGAGCCCTTGCACTGATGAGTCTCAAACAAGAGGATGTCGAAAATTCAAGCCTTGAGGACCTCGAGCCCTCCAGTCTCAAGGTCTTGGACGATTGGATATCAAAGTACTACGAAAAGTACCCCCTCATCGGCACCCTTAAAGAGTCCAACACTTCGGCCCCTGTGGACCCCCCACAAGCCCCACCAGCTGCTGAGCAGGCGGAGGTTGCAGAACCTCCGGCCTCGGAGTGAGTGAATGAATGAATGACCCCCTTTCTTTCGCAGCTTCATCTGCGTGATTTCTGTTCCGTCACCCACGTCTCCAAGCTGGCTCCTGGGCACTGCTCAGAATTTATGATTTGTAGCCCGAGCTGCATCTATTCTGATCGTAACTCCCTTTTACATCTGATATTTTCTATTACCACAGTTTAAAAAAAAATGATGTTCACACCTTTCCATCGTCTATTCCTCTGAGCAAAAGAGCTCTTCTCTTTTCACTCCCCGATTCCACTAGACGACGATGACGAGTGTGACGAAGAGCCACCTTCTTCAGAAGCAGAATCATCTTCAACCTCCTCGCTTTCACTTGTGTTGTCTCTAGGTGTGCCATCGCCGCTGCTCACACTTTTACTATCGCCATCAACTTCCCGACTTGCAAGAGATGATGCATCTTCGTCTTCGTCGTCATTGTCATTGTCATCGTCATCGTCATCGTCATCTTTTTCAACCTCCTTGGGCGAATTGTCTCCGCCTCCTTCGGAATCTGAACTCTCAGAGCCAGAGCTGTTTTGACTCACAGAGTCGCTTTCTGCAACAGAATCTGGAACACCTTCCTCTCCTGTAGTAGGTAAGGCTTCGTCTCCTCCGTTCTGAGTAAAACCTGGCGCTGCACTTACTACCAAATTGCCTTGGTTGGGTGATACTTTGCTCAAGAGATGTGTTTCCATCTTAATATTCTCTTCGGTATTATGTGTAGGCGCCGTCAAGCCATTTGAATTTTCCTTCTGACCGTTGGTGACTGGTCCGTCATCTTGGAGTGTTGCTGTCTCCTTGCTGTTGGATGCCTGCAATCCCTGTGACTCACCGTGAGGATTGGGAGAAGCTGGTCCTCGCGACCCATTGCTACTGGAGCTATCTTCCCCGGTGGCAACTTTCTCATTCCCCGATCCGATCACTTGGCGCTCAAGAAAATCCTGGGCCACCTCAGGCTTTATCGCCATAGTGCCTTGTTGGTCGCCTTCCGTTTCCTGAAAACCACCTTTGCCATGTCTCTTCTCCATTGTCTCAGCGCTAGCTTGACTTCTCATTTCCGTGTTTGGAACCTTATCACTAGTAGTTTGTCCGTCGGTGATTGCCTCTGCCCCTCGGGTGCCTTGCAGTTCTTCGGAATCTCCCTGCACTGTCTCACAAGTCGTGGGCTTTCTTCGCCGATTCTGTAGTGTGTTTAAAAAAGCAGTACCAGCAGACAAAAGCTTTCGTTGCATTCGCTTCACCAAGCCCTCGTTTGCACTTGTCGATGGCTTGGTCGCGATTGATCGATTACCAACTGCACTGGCATTTTTCCCGTCCTCATCTCCATCATCGCTATCCGACAGATTGTCAATGCCGCTCAAGTAGCTCTTTGGCTCTCCGTCCCTCTCGCGCGTCCCTCCGGCGTCAGCTGTGCTGGACTCCTCGTCAAAATAATTTGGAGACATGGCTTTACTTGGAATGCTCAGCGAATCGCTCGCAGAATCCGGAGGACTGCCACCTTCTTGGTCCAATGGCGCGAGAGCCATATCACCTGCCTTTTCATTGAACGTTGCGTCTTTCGAGCCTGCATCAAATTGGTCATCATCCTTGCTGTCCTCACTAGCTGCTTCCGCCACCCTGTTATGATCTCTCGTCCCCTTGAGATTACGCTCTTCCGGAGTTTCATCTGCGATATCACTTGAAGAATCTGTATCCGAAGAATCGGTTTCCGAATCGGAGACCAATGTAGAGGGTTTCACTACTCTTGCTGAAGAATGCATGTGTTGCGAGCTCTGGTCAACTGATGATCCGCCCTCCTCAACGTCGTCCATGGTTCCCTCGCTACTTTGGACTGTTATCTCACTATCCTCCGCCAAGGCCATGTCCCCGCCTAGGTTCCACTTTCCAGGTCCATTGTGCTTTGAAGCAACCCTTCCGATTGCGTAGATTATGCGCGCGTGCTCCACCTTGGCATCCTGCAACCGCTTGTGCGAGGCGTGAATTCTTTCCTTCACGGATTCTTCCCAGACGTGTCCTGTGGCGATCTGACGTAATTGCCTCTTGGCTTCTTCACGAGCAACTGCCTCTAGCAATAAACGGAAAAGTCGTCCGTCCGTTTTGAAAGCATGTTGAAGAGCACTATCCTTTCTGTTGCCGAGCGTTGCATGAGGGCTCGCACCAGCCTGGATGAGCCCGTCCACGATCGCCTCGGCGTCATCGGACGCTTTTAAATTCTCCCAAGCAGCTGCTACCTTCAAAAGTATCTCAGTACAGCACTCTGAGGGCTCCGCATCCACTCCATTTCGGATGCACAGCTCGACTACGTCTTTCCGCCATGCCTTAAGCGCCATGCTTCGCCCATCGCTCAGCAGCCTCCGCTGCAAAACCCTCGCCGTCAGCAAAACCAACACGCCAAAAACCACAAATGAAAACAAATCTGGGGACCACGCACCTCTTCTCCCAAAGCCTCCGAACCCTTGCTCTCGTCTACCATCGATTCCTGGCGCATGGCGTCTTGATCGTCCAGTATACGCCACTTTTGTTCATCTCATGACGCAAACGCTCCCAAACGTCCGCGGGTTGCAACGAAGGCTTGCATCTCGACAACCAGTTTCGTGTGACCGTTCACGACTAACCTAACCTAAGTAATGTTAAAAAAGCAGGCGAACGTCACCAAAGGTGAGGGTAAAGCTTTGTGCCATATATACAAGTGAACAGCTGATGCATCTTGTCTTTCGTCCTGGTCTTTCTTTCTCATTTGCCCCTTGTCCTCTTCGGGCCTCTTCTTTTGGGTCAGCAAATGAGTTTTCATTCATTCATTCATTCATTTTTTTATTTATGTTTCTCTTTTTTCTTCTTCAGCAAGGAGGATGGCAAGGCTGAGAACTCTGCTGCGGTTCCGCCAATTTGGTCACATTGAAGACACTTTTCGGCAGACAATCCAAGCTCTGCAATAAAAGGGCGGAGAGAAAAGAAATTGTTGACTTTTGTATGTATGGGTTGGTATATGAAAAGAGAAGAAAAAAAAGTGTGACTCAGCTGTCGGCCATTTCCACGTCCTTGTCTGCCGCAGCAGCGTCGCTAGGAGCGTCGGCGCTGGATGGCGGCTGCTTGTCCGGCTCGGCAATGACAGCGTGAAACCAGGTGTTCGCGCCAGCGCCAACCTTCTTTGTCGGCTCACTGTCGCCATCGCTAGCCGATGCATCAGCGTGAAATTTGATTGCCTCGTAAATTGCCTGACTTGCTCGGAGGTATACCGTTTTGTAGATGGGCAAACAAAGCAGAGTCGCGGAGCGAGATGAAACTGATGTAGGAGGCGGGCGGTTGAAAACGTCCAGGGTCATGTCCCCTACTTTGGCAAGGTCAAACTCGCTCGAGAAATCAAGTTCGATTGGGCAAGGCGCACAAATGGGTTCTGCAGCAAGATCTGCAGGTGTTTTGCCCTCCGGGAGAGCCTCCAACATCGGAATGTTATCTACCAGAGATATACCGAGTCGAGGAGGGACCTTCCACTTGGAAGAAAACTTCATGCGGGGCGTGACAATCTGTGGCTTTCCCTTCTCGGACTTTGCAGCTTCCTCCGAAAGCTCTTCCTGAGTCTTTAGGGTCCCAGGCAGAAACCTGAAACGATAGCAAGCCCCGTCGTTCTGCACAAGGTGCGAAGTACATGCCTTGTACAACTTGGCAAGATCAAGCGGTGCAGGAGTTTCTTTTGTGACATACTCAGAAACGAGCTTGGCAGGCTCAAGTGACTTTTCGTCCGACACGATGGACACCAACTGTTTTTGAATCGCCAGCATCAGCTTCTTGATCGTGAAAAGAAAATAGACGTCCGTTCCAATGAGGTTTCGGCACTCATCCTCAAACTTGTCCGAATCCATCGTCTCATTAAGGAGCGAGTAAAGAAGCGACAGCAGCTGGGTGTACACCGCAGCGCCATCCTCCTGGCTCTGTGGGGGCGCGCTCTCCTTCTCCTTCTCCTCCTCCTCCACCTCCATATTCGAGTCCTCCGTGTCCGCGGCAGGTGCCCCAAGCGTGCCTTCCTGACTTCGGTCGATAAAGTGCTTGACTTGCTTTGGTTTCCGGTTCTCGATGCACAATCTCTTAGCCTGCAACATTCTTTCGTAGAGAAGGTGATACTGTCGAAGAAAGACGTAGGATGACACGGTGG
This sequence comes from Parietichytrium sp. I65-24A, assembly GCA_012862575.1. NCBI lineage: Eukaryota > Bigyra > Thraustochytrida > Thraustochytriidae > Parietichytrium > Parietichytrium sp. I65-24A. The sequence goes on from BLSF01000081.1 coordinate 26,384, forward strand.
AGTAAAAGTTGTGAGCCTTCGCACTTTCCGAAGCGGTGGCATTAGACTCTGCCTCCTCGTCAACCATCTTCGCCACCCTTGTGAACACCATCCGAACAGACTCCTCGTCCGAGGCGTCGCTGGCCACTTTCACTACTGAAGGAGTGAGCGAGCCGTAGCCCATTGGCAGTGTCACTGTATAGAGTCCAGCCTCGGGGTCATATGCTTTCACCTTGCCAGAACCAAAGGGCGTGGTGACTGCAGTGCCAACAGGAAACGCCTCGTCAGCCGTCGGCTTTGACTTCGACGCCCCATCACTTGGGCTAGCCTCTGAAATCGCAGGCTGCTCCAAAATGTTGAGGGCATCCAGGAGTGACTTGGCCGGCTTTAACCAGTTCTTTGGCATCATGAAGAGTGGGTGCATAAAGTAGGCGTAAAGAGCTGCAATCTTCTCTGCCTCCTTCTTCTCCCCACGATCTACTCGAAGCGCAATGAGCCCCCAGACGTCTTCATGCAAAGTCGGGTCTTCGAATACCAACTGAAAGTGGTCGCCAGTATCATCGTTTGGAGCGACAGACGTATGCGCAACTGTGGCGGTGTCAGTTGGCGGAAAGAACGTCCCGGTCTTTGAGTTAACTGGAGAGTTCGATCCACTTGCGCTGGCGCTTGTGGAACCAGACTGTGCCTTGCGCTCCTTGATCTCTCCGACTAAAACCTTTTGCGAGAAAGAGCGCTTTTCAGCCTGCTTAAAGTAAGCGGAACGATGATCCAAGCTCTTCAGGTAATTCTTCTCCATCACCTCTTTCCATTGCTTGTTTAACTCCAAGCGGTCTTTGCACCACTCCCTATCCTTCTCCTTCAGCCTCTTCAGGATAACAGGAATCGCGCCAGCGGGATTTCTCCGCAACAGCTCCAGGATCTCGGTTCCGTGATCTCCATATATGCGCGCAATGGCTTTCAAGTGGGTCACAGAGAGAGTGCGTTTCTCCAAGCGGTATCTGAACTTTGCGGCAGCTCCGTGACTAAGACTGAGCCCTTCAATCTCCCGGTTCAGGGGCTCGAGAGCGCGGATGGCAGACTTGTTAGAGTCGATGATCATGTCCACTTCGTAACGGTCGTCCTCACATCCAAAAAGGGCTTCTTCATGCATGTTTCTCCGATGGTTTTTGGAGCCAGACTCTTCCGATCCCACCGGGACGCTGACCCAGGTGTCGTTCAGCACAGAGCGACACATGGCGGTCCGCTCCGAGCACGGAGCTTTGGGGTAGGCCGCAGGTAGGGCGCGATAAGAAGGCGTGCAACGCCTGCAGTTGCCAAAATCAATGTCCGTAAGAGGCATAGAAAACCATGCGCTCTCCACTGGGTCGGACGTGGCACCACGTGACGCCAGCAACCGATCAAATTCCTCCAATAAATCAGCACGCTCACCGAAGATGCCACTCACCAGGGCAAGCAACTCTGCGCGGGAGATGAGCTCCTGGGCGAAATAGAGGTCCAAACATTTCAAAAACTCCCCCCACAGTTCTCGGGTGCCAAGCGCGGCTTTGATCCTGCTGAAAAGGTTGCGCTCTAACTGCGGAATGCGGGTTTCGTCATGATCGGGTTCTGGCATCGGCGCAGATACGGCTCCTTTCTTGGCTTTCACAGCCTTCTTGGGACGCTGGGCTGCCCGCTGCTTTGCGGCGCGTTTGGCAAGTTCCGTCTTTGCGGACTCTCTGACTGCGTCGGGAAGAAAGTGGGTAAATTTCTCCAGAAGGTCAGGGTGGTCTTTAAACAACTCCGAAACCTGCTCCAGCACTTGCTTGATCGAGCGCTGCTCATTTTGATAGCTGTGCAAAATATCCAAGAACGTTTTGTAGGTGTCTGCTTCTGAAGAAAAACGCATCTTAATCTCCGTCACGTAATTGATAGCGTGGTCAAATTCGACCGGCTGTCCATGCGAGCTTGCATTCCCGAGTAGGTCATCCACCACGGTCTGATGCATCGGCATTTGGTTCATACCTTCCATTCCAGGGGGCAAACCAACCATTCCCACGCCGCCTACCCCAAGAGGCGGCATGGACGATCCTTGGGGCGCACCAGTAGGAGGAGGAAGGCTGCCTGGTAGTGGCGCCGGCACACCGCCGCCTCGACCTACGCCAGGTGGCATTTTCCCCTGCATGTTACTGGATGCCGGTCCGCCAGCGCTGGCAGCGCCACGGCCGCGGCCACGGCCACCGGATTTTCGGCCGCCTGTACCGACACTACCGGGACCACCCGAGGGAGCATTAATCCCACCGACGCCGACTCCGGGAGGAGGCACACTGGACATCTGGGGAATATAAGTCTGTGTGGCCCCAGCTTGCTGACCTTGAGGCTGCAGGACCTGCATGTTTTTGGTAATGATAGGTCCCCCTGGGGCACCCAAACTGCCAGCCGCGTTGCGATTGGGCAGTTCGATTTTGAAACCTGCTGGCAAGAAGGTGTTGAAGCCTAGAATCAAATTGTCGTGCCCCTTGAACAGTTCGCAAACGTGGTTGATCACGCCAGGGGTATCAATGTTGTTGGACTTGAAGTTCTTCATAATCTCCAAAAATTGGTTGTAAACCTCGAGACGGTCTTTGAACTGCGTCTTCACCTTGTCCAGGTATTCCAGCGCATCTTGGACCCCAAGTTGGCGGTTCGAGGCCAGATTGTCTTGAGCCCCTCCACCATTCATGGGGCCACTCTGAGCGGAAACAGGCATGCCCATCCCTCCGACCATATTTGGGGACCCAGCGCCACCCATGGATGGCGGCAGACCCATCTTGCCGACCATCCCGGGCATGCCCATTTGGCTCCCAGGGTTCATTTGCATAGACTGGAACCCATCAGAAGATACAGATGGGTTGCTAGGTCCGAGGCCCCCCATTCCTTTGCTGCCAGCACCCTGCATCCCCTTTTCAGACTTGATGCCCATTCCTGGACCAAGGTCCCCACCACCCATCTTGTTCGACCCTTTGCCGTGCACGCCACCACCACCCGTGCGCCCCCCTTTTTGCGAGTCTGACTTGCCACCAGGGCCAGACTGCATGCCGAGGCCTTGGCGTCCTACACCCTTGCCCATGTGGCCATCGTCTCTTTTGCCGTCCGAGTCGTCCATGCCCACGGAGCTCCCCCTGCCGCTACTATCAGGCATACTTGGCATCATGCCCCTCAGCGCCGAAAAGTTCGGCGCCGGACCTCCGTAAGGAGGCAAGCCGCCTGCACCCCTGCCTGCACCCATGTCATCTTTGCCCATTCCAGGGCCTTTGCCACCATCATTGGGCCCGCCGAGACCACCACCACCACCGAGATTGCCCCAAACGCCGCCACCGGACACTACACCGAGCCCCGTCAGGCCTGCAGGCAAGCCACTTGACCCGGTCCCTTGCGGCTTGCCAGGCCCCAAGGAAAACTTGTCTGAGACGTCAGCAGCGTGACGCTTTGAACCTTTCTCGTTGGAGGACCCCGGTGACTCTGGATTATTTCGCTTCATGATTCCCACACCTATAGATATCTCGCGCTTTCTTCTCACTCACAACCAGGAGAAGAGCGAGGGACAAGACGAAGAGGGAAAAAGAAAAGGAAGAAATAGACAAGGGAAGCGCCCCTCTTCTTCCTGGTGCAGCAGACCGTTTAGTCCTGCTCCTTGCCTGCGAGCTGATCCAAATAAGCCTGCGGTGCTCGTGTCAGTTTCAAATTCTGGTCGGCTTTCGACTTGATCATGCAATTCGAGTACGCTCCCAGCTCTTTGCCACAGCTGGTGAAGACTTTCTTGCCTGCCTCCGAGTCGCGCTGCCCAACTTGCTGTTTCCCGTTCTCCTCAAAGCACGCAAAGAGTTGGTTCGCCACGCTCTTGCAACGCTTCTCTTTGTCTACCAGCGGGAAAAAGTCCGGTAGACGCTGCGATTCGCTCTGTAGTGCCGTCTTGCCAGCTATTCTGCCCCGCGTCCGCGCCAAAACCACAGTTTGGCGAGGCTCGCGAGTTCCTAAAGGAAACGGTACGAAAACCGAATACGCCTCTCTACTCACCCGCCGCTCTGTCTCCGCGGACACAGAAAGACAGCAGTTTGGTTGTCAGACGAAAAGATGGATCGACGGATCGATGTGATCGACGGATCGATGGGCGACAGACGGATGAAACAAACCACACTACACAAGTGCAAGCACAACGGCAAGCCCCACCACCAACAATTAAACAATTAAACGACGTCAGCAATCTCGCGCTCCTCACAACTGCTCAGCAGCCAGCCACCATAACCAACACCAACCAACACCTCTCTCTCTCTCTCTCTCTCTCTCTCTCTCCTTGCCTGTCTAACTGCCTGCGCTAGCGTGAGCGCTCCCGTGTACGCGGACACAGTCCCTGTATGTATGCAAAACTACTCGCTACTGACCACTTCTCCTCTGCCCCTCCCTAACCCTCTCCCTCTCCCTCTCTCTCCGCCTCTCCGCCTCTCGACGCACACTCTCACTTACCGCTCACTCTCCGCGGTCCCTGCGCGCGTACCTTTTGCGATGCACACCAGACGTGCCCTCACAACAGCTCTCCCTCCTCTCTCTCTCTCTCTTTCTCTTTTCCGCTTCTCTCTCTCTCTCTCTATCTATCTCTCTCTGTCGCGGTCACCGGTGGCGGATTGCTTGCTCAGCCAAGAGAGAGAGAGAGAGAGAGAGAGAGGGGGAGGGAGAAAAGTGAGAGAAACTATGGAAAGTGCAGCTATGGTATGGAAAGAGGTAGTGCAGTGGTAGTGCGTGGCAGGGGAGATGGAGAGAGGGGAAGGAGAAGGAATTGGATGGAATGAGACGGAATTCTCTCTCAGAGGTAGTGAGAGAGAGAAAGAAAAGAGAGAGAAAGACCAAAACTTGCTGCTTGCAGTTGTCGATCCACTCATTCCGGCCGGTGTTCTGCTGGACGGCCGATTGGCTCACTCTTATAGAAGGATTGTTTACTCTTACACTGGACCTGCTTCCTGCCGTCCAGGATACTGATTGGCGACCTGCCTGGGAAGTAGCTAGGGAAACGCGCTTTTTCAAATTGCGTAGGGATCGTTTAAATATGACTACGAGCTTGCTGGGAGGCGTTACGATTTAGGAACTGTTAAGGATTTGCATAGTTAATGTTTAATAGACTATGACCTCTTAGTAGTTCAATAATTTGTAGTAGCTCTTGTATTGACTCTCATGTTGTGGAGGGAAAAAAAGACCACAGTTCGACCACTAAGACTCATCTAGTTTGGCTACTTGTCAGTGACCAAATCTATTCGAAAGTTGCGGAACGCAATTTCCTACCGCCTATTACTAACAATTGTGAACACCTATAATACCTTGTAATAGATGCAGTACAGTACCGGCAACTATAGTTTACTCTAAAGAACAGCTCATACAAGAGCTTCTATCTAGGTACTAGTTTTATAGGTAGGCCCAGTAGTATAGAGAAAGCGTAGCTCTTAAGACTAATGCCATTTGACAGAACAGTATTAGTGTAAACAGTAAAACCTCTTATTTTTCACGTGGAATTTCTGTACTTGTGGATCAAACAAGAAAAGAACCAGCTGTGTTCGGGAAACACTCCTGCCAAGACAAGACAGAGAGCAAAACAAACTTGGCCTTTTGCAGAACCCAGATGCTAGAAATCGACAACCCTCGAACTCAAATCGAACCAAAACCGGAACCGGAACCGGAACCAGAACCAGAACCCTGAATAGATTCCAGTAGTGCGCGAGTACAAGCGCGAAGGAACCAGGACCAGCACGCCGGCATCAACGAGGAATAGCGCTACGTCCACGCGGCCCTTTGCGTCTCGTCAAGTTGTGCTCTGAAAACTCTGAAAACTCTGGCGCGAAACGTGAGAGTTACTTGTGCGGGAGTGCAATTTGGACCATCTGAATTCTGAATTCTCTCTTCTGAATTCTGATCACATCATAGGCGCTTCGATAACGACCTTTGTTTGGCATTGTAGTGTGTTGACTTTGATTGATTGATTGATTGATTGTTGAGATTGATTGATTGTGATTGTCCAACTAACAGGCACACGTCTCGGAACACAGGGAGGTGTGCGCGAGGACACTCTGCGGGTGGGGGGCTGTACGTCAGTACGTCAGTACGTCATATCAGCAGGCTTGGTTGGCCGTTTAGGGCGTTCAGCGCGGAGCGGAGGAGTGGAGGATCCGCTTGGGCATGATGCTCGGGCTTGAAAGCTCCGCAGAGATGGGAGCACAGTCGCCGCCGAGCTCGTCGGACAACGCGCAGGTGCTGATTCCCGTGCTAGTGCTAGCGCTGATGCTGAGCGTGTGGAGCCTGAGCGAGGTGGCACGCAACTGGCGGCAGCTGAAGGAGGAGCCGGACTTGGCCACTGCGAGCTCCGGATGGGAAATGAGAAGGATGTTTCATAGCGTTTTGGGGGCCTCGCTGCTGTGCAGAAGCGCAAGTATCGCGGTGCAGATGTTTCTGGACCCCAGCGCCATGGACGAGTGCGATAGGCTATCGTGCTGGGCCCTGGGGTTTGCAAAAGGGATCCCGGAGCTCATGTTCTTGTCCACGTTCTCGCTGCTCACCTTGTTCTGGGCGCAGCTGTACTATGCGACGTGGGGAATCTCGTACGCGTCAATTCGCCCGGGGTTTATCTTCGGGAACGCTGTCTTTTATGCAGTGTTTTTGGTCATCGCGGTTGCTTCGGCGGTGCGGGAAAACTACAAAGTTTTGAGGGTAGATATTTTTTACATGCTCGCCGTAGCCTATCTACTTGCGGCCGGCACGATGGTGTACTACGGAGTAAAGGTGATCCTTCAGCTGTGGCCAAAATCAAACTTTTCGCAATCTTTTCCTGCGCGCAATAAAATTCTGCTTCGTGTCATTTTGCTCTGCGCACTGTGCTCCTGCGCGCTGATCGCAAGGACCACGCTGGCTACTTTGGCCGTGGCTGCTTTCCGGGACAATCTAGGGTACCCTGATTTTGCCTCCAAGTATGCCATTGACGCAATCGAGTACTCTGTCTTTGAGCTCCTGCCAAGTGCGGTAATTCTCATCCTCACTCGCAAACAGAACCCGGCCACCCCAGAACCTGGAACGGCGCGAGATAACGCTGGAATCTTGAGCAGCACAGCTCAGCATCAACAAAATCTCTTCGATGACTCTACAACGGACGTATACGCTCCACTCGTAAGTTTTTCCTTGCCTTTCAAACCGTCGGCTTTGCCAAGAACACCAGGATGATAGGGGTGCTAACTTTTTTCTTATGATTTTCGCCATGACAGCAAATGACCCCGCTGCTTCCGGACGGTAATGAGTCTTTGGCGGCTCGCTTGCTTCGTTCTGACCACGATTTGGAGCAACAAGCCAGGCAGTCATGAAAAAATTATATATTATTCACTGTAATCATGTAGAACCTAATTTTACTGACAATATCCAGCCCTTCGTTCCACCAACTTTGTTAGTGGTTTCGAAGCGATTCGCCTTGTTTGCACGTCACATTTGGCTGAACATCTGCTCAGCTTGCTCAAACTAGCCAATTCGCTCCTCCGTTAACCAGCGCTTCTTTTTGCCGTTTTCAAATTCGCCCTTTCTCCATCGGCCGTTTGCGTATCTATAGATCCCGACGCCGTGCTTTTCATTGGTCTTCCACTCCCCATCATACTTTTCACCGTTGGAATAATTTTGCACGCCAACGCCATTCCGATACCCATTCTTCCACTCTCCATTGTATATGCTCTTGTCGGCGCTTTTGACGTACCTGCCTTGGCCATGCATAAATCCATCCTTCCATGCCCCCTCGTAAATATCTCCGTTTCGCCACTCCATTCGACCTTGGCCGTCTTTGCGGCCATTGGCCCAGCCCCCTTCATAACGGCCTCTTCTGCTGGAGTGAACACCTTTGCCGTGAAACGCCCCAAAACGATACATTCCGATGTACGTCTCTCCATTCGGCCAGCGCTCAGTCCCTTTGCCGTGCTTCTTACTCTGTTTCCACTCCCCTTCGTATGTATGCATACCTCCGTCACAGACGTAAAGTCCCTGGCCCTCTCTCACTCCATCGAAAAAAAGGCCTTCGTAGAACGATCCGTCAGACCAGTCCAGACGGCCACGACCGTGGCGAATGTCATCCAGGGTCTCTCCTTCGTAGACGCCATCGACCATTGTTGCGCCGGGTATGTTGCGTTTGCTGGAGAAATTGCATTTGCGAGGTGCCGCCAATCCTCCCTGCCCTGCCCGATGTATGTTTGAGGCTTTGTGCTCCACCTCCGGGCCGCTAATCTTGCTTTCTTCGATATTGAGCGACTCCGAATCCAGGGCAACTTCCGCTTCGAGTTCTTTCGGCGGGAGCTCCTGTTTCGCTTCCATAGTTTGAGGTTCTGCCTCCGCACTCTCTTTTTTCTTCCGTCAGGCCATCCTTACCCGTATTTTGTGCAGCCTCGGTGCCTTTTTCTTCAATTTCGCCACCACCATCCGCCCCATGTCCAACGTCAGCTTCACCATTTTCCGCCTTAGCCCCCTGTCCGGCCGTCTTTGCTTGCTCCTGTGACTCTGTAGGCTCCTTGCTTTTCTCCTCGGGGACGCATTTATCGCCTTGGGTCGTGAGCTGCTCTGCACTCTCCTCCCGCTCGCCAGAGGGAATCTCGGGCACAGTTTCACCTCGCGCTGGCCCTGCGCCGGGATGCTCGGGATGCTCTAGCTGCTCGGCAGAGGCAGTTTCGGAAGCCATGAGACACTCGACGACGTTGTGTATCTGTGCTGTGTCCGCGCTTTCCATTTCGATGCACGGATGGCGTCACTCAATGTGAGGTATTATTACAATATGACCGTTCAAGGTACTCTTAGTCCCTGCCCTGATCGACTATTAGTTCAATGGGCCCCTGGCCGCCGGAGTGGTGTGTGCTTGCGAAGAGGTGATTGTGACAATATTATTAAAATTCCGAGTTTCCTAAGTTTACTTTTGATGATGATGATGATGATGCGCGAGAGAGAGGGAGGGGGAACGAATTGTCTGGTGACATGCACGCGACTGATTGAAACAGTACTGACGGAGGACTCTCATCGCAGGCATCTCCGACATGTTGATGGGGGTTCATGGACGTGTGTTTTAATGCGAGACGTCGCAAATAGTTCCAATTGCAGCGTTTCGGTGGGTCGTTGAGCCCACCTTATCTGAATACAGAGGAGAGATGGAGCGCAAGCGCTTCTCGATATAATCTTCGGAAAAGTGATGCTGCTTTGCCCCCTTGATGATGCAGTTACGGTACTGGCGAGACGGCCTGAATCGACGGTACTTGCCGCCAATGTCCTCGCCTGGCATCTTGTACTGCACGCGGTATGTGACGCAAGGGTACAGATTTCCCTGGCGGTCAGCAACGTTCACCGTGATGGGAGTGACGTGGCTCTCCTCAGTGGCTGCGAGGTTGTGTCGGTCCAATAATTCGCGCTGCGACTTGCTCACTCTGTATACCACACCCTGAACGTAGCCACCACGCTTTTTGTAAATGTCCGCCACACCGCTCTTCCAGACCTTTTTGCTGAAATAAGTGTAGTCGAAGCCATACCCAGCGAGCTCGGCATTCACGACCTTCTTGGCGCTCGTGATACCACTGACGTACAGAAGTTCGTAGAGCATATCCGGGCCATATGCAAAGTATAAAAAGTAGTCCCCAGTTCCATCAATCGTAGCTTGGTCCAAGTTTTGAACGAGAGGAGTGTGCACTCCCCCTGCAGTCTTTGCAAAGCGGAGGGCGTTGGCCACATCGTTTCTGCCCTCGGAAAATGGCGTTTCGTCCTCCAGCTCAGCGCTAGTGCTAAAGCTCGATCTTGAGCGAGAATGCGAATGTGAAGAAGAGGAGGATTTGGATGCAGACATCCCCCTCGCAAATCGTCGTGAGAGCTCGAGGTCTTCCGAGGCATCGTCGCTCTCAAGCTCCGTGAGAGCTTCGTTGTTCATCGACTGGTGCTCCTCCCGCTGAAAGCCTTGTGAGTCCTCGGAATCTTCGTCATCCTCCATCTGAGTTTCGGGATCACCTTCCTCCTCTGACTCCTCTTCGTTGTCGTCGTCGTCGCGAGAAGACGCAAACGAGTTGTCTTCGTCATCCTCAGAATCATCTTCGCTCTCCCCGAATCCGCGCACAGAGTCTTCATCTTCGTCTTCGCTGTCGTCACCACGGACCATGTCATTGGAATCTTCGTCGTCTTCGTCATCGGATTCCATAGCAGCCACTGGCTCTTCCTCTTCCTCAACTTCAGCAGGTTCCGGCTCACTGCCGGCGTTGCACAAAGCGTTCTGGTGGCGACCGCCTTCCTCGGCGAGGTGCTTGCCAAGGGCAACCACACCTTTGGTGATCTCCCGGGATCCAATGAGCAGGTCTCTCTCAGGAATCTCAATCATTTTTTTCTCGCTGATAATCACCTTGGTGACCTTCTTCCTCTGCTTACTGGAAGGATCTGGGGATGCTTGAGCCGCAGAGAGGGTGTATGCCAGATTCAATCCAAGCGTGTTTTGCGCCCAGTGAATGGCGTAGTCGTCGGAGTGGATTTTGCTGTGCTTGATAGGCTTGAGGTTGTAAAAGAAGTTGAACGAGTTGACAATCTTCATCTCGCGGGCAATGGCTTTGCCCACCTCCTCTTGCTCTTCCAAAGCATCTGAGTTGATGCAGGTGGCGTTCCGTGGAGCGGCGACAGAAGTTCCGCAGCACTGCACATTGACAAAAGCAGCCACATTTGCCTTTGACTTCAACTCTTCCACGTACGAGCGGATGGCCTTGGTCTCGGTCTGAGAAAACTGGGCCCAGTCCTCGCGAAGATCAGCTCCCTTAATAGAGCTGTGCCTGCGAATAGGGGCGCGATTCTTCGTGTAATGCCTAGCGTCATGGGATTTGCCGGTCACCGAATAAAAGGCGCCATCAGGATTCACGTATGGGATGACGTGCATCTTGACGTTGTCGAGAACTTGGGTGACGTCCTCATTAATACCGTAGAGCTGTACCAAGCGAGTCACAAGGTACGTCAAGTACACAGGGACTGACCACTCGCATCCATGTTCGGATCCCATGACCACAATGTGTTTCTTTGCGGAGCTCTTTCCGATGACATAAGACCGCATCTCCCTGTTTTCATAGGTCTTGCCAATCGTGGTAGACTGTATAATACCCAGCGACTTGTATTTGGACTCGTACGTGGAGATGAACGACTTGATATCTTCCTCGTATTTGTATGTTTCGAAGAATTTTGTGAAGCTAGCTTTCATATCAGTCTGTCGCGACTGCTGTTCTGCCTTGAGAGCATTTGCCATGCTCATACTAGAGCTACTGCCGCCTGCCTCCTCGTCTTCGTCTTCGTCGTCCATTTCCCCACCGCGACCATTTTCATCGTCGTCTTCGTCCTCATCCTCGCCGAATCCGCCCTTCGAGTCAGAGTCGTCGTCCTCCTCATCGTCCTCAAACATGAGCGCACGGCCGCCGCCGCCAAGTCCATTAGAGTGAATCACAACCTGCGTGGTCTCTCCCGAGTCGGAGAGCGAGAACGTGGCAATAATCAGCAGAAGCAGCAATGCAGCAAAGTATCCAAGTCTGAGCCTCCCTTCCCTTGAGTTGGGATCAAACTTGCGTTTCACCGTCACACTGAAAAAGATCAACAGCTGCGTCTTGAACCTCGACAGCGCGTCTCCGCCCGCCTTCTCTTTCTCCAAGTCCCCCATCTCCACTATCGACTCTCCCGTGGACACACACTCCTACACGCCGCCACACGAGCCACCTGCTTTCCAAGCCGCCCGCCAGAACACTCGCACAGTCCCAACGCGGCTCTCCGTCTCCTGATGACTGATGATGACTGATGACTGATGATGAATGATGTATGATGAATCGATTGATGTCTCCTTCCCCTCTTTCTCCTCTTTCTCTTTCACCTCTTTCTCCTCCAACCCGTCTCCTCCCACTGCGCTCCTACTTTCGATTGATGGATTGATAGATTGATAGCTGCTGCTACTGAGTGCTCAGAATTTAGGACCAACTTACGTCGATTTATCCGTCGGCGGTAGCGCACCGTAGACACTGGACTTGGTCTCCTTGGTCAGACTTCACGAAAACTTGCCAAGTCGAATCGCTCAGCTATATAGGACCAGCTACTGCTAATTAGGGTGTTGTGGAGGGTAGGAGTGCTATGTAGTAGTTAGGTTTTAGAGGTAGGGAGGGTAGGCGCGGCTAGACAGCCGGTCGCGTTTGGGGGTACATGCTGGGTCGACTCCGAGTTGGTGACTAAGCGAGGAGGTAGACGGGACGAGGTAGAGAAAACATATAGACGAGACTGTAAGAGCTGAGTGGCGCTCACTGTCTCTCTGCAAAAGCTGGTGGAAGTCGATCGCAAGTAGGCACCCTCCCGACTAGTAAGCAGTGAGCGTACAGTTCGTTGCTCCTTTGACGGCTATTCTTGGCGTCCCGATGCGTCAACTTGGTCAAAGATAGATGAAAGACTGTGCAGTATGTGGAAAGGCGATGATGGCCGCGCCAGCACAGGAAACTGTCCATTTCGGAAGAGAATGCATAGATAAAAAAAGGTGTAAATAATAATGGAAGAGAAAGTTTGAAAAAGGGAGACATCGATCAAAAGGCATGGAGGACTCAGCAGCGGAGCCACACTTTTCTCGCAAGGACTTGAGCACCTCTACATGCGGAAGACTCCAAATTTGGTCGAAGCCGGAGGTTCCTGGTATGCAGTGGCAGCATGCAGGGCGTAGGCGAGGACGTTGCGGGTCTGGCTTGGCTCAATGATACCGTCATCCCACAGATTTGCAGAGGAGAAGAAGGCGTGGGATTCCTTCTCAAACTTCTTCAAGATTGGGTCCTTGATCTGCTTCTCTTTCTCTGCAGAAAGCTCCTTTCCGGCGCGCTCCTCGTTCTCGCGGGCGACCTGGGCAAGCACGTTGGCAGCCTGTTCCCCGCCCATCACTGCAACCTTCGCATTTGGCCACATGAACATGAAGCGAGGGTCATAAGCGCGGCCGCACATACCGTAGTTTCCTGCGCCGTAGCTGTTGCCAATGACGCAAGTGATCTTTGGCACATCAGCGCACGCAACAGCGTTGACGAGCTTTGCGCCATTCTTTGCAATACCTTCGGCTTCGTACTTGGAACCCACCATGAATCCGGTGATGTTCTGTAAGAAGAAGAGAGGGATGCGGCGCTGGCAGCACAACTCAATAAAGTGGGCACCCTTCAGAGCAGACTCGGAGAAGAGGATTCCATTATTTGCGATGATCCCGACTGGCATGCCTCGGACCTTGGCAAAACCACAAACAAGAGTGGTGCCATACATGGCCTTAAACTCGGAGAACTTGGATCCGTCTACGATGCGGGAGATTACCTTGCGGATGTCAAAACTCTGTCTCGAGTCTGCAGGGATGATTCCATTCATCTCGTCCAAGTCGAATAGTGGCTCTTCAGGCTCAAATGGCGGCAAGCGAACTTCCGTCTGAAGGTTAAGGTTACTCACGATCTCGCGGGCGATGGACAAAGCATGCTCGTCGTTCTCAGCGAGGTGATCAGTCACACCAGAGGTCCTGCAGTGAAGGTCAGCTCCGCCAAGCTCTTCTGCGGTCACCACCTCACCTGTGGCGGCTTTCACGAGGGGTGGGCCACCGAGGAAGATGGTTCCCTGCTGACGCACAATCACAGTTTCATCACTCATAGCTGGCACGTACGCACCTCCAGCAGTGCAGCTTCCCATGACCACTGCGATCTGCGGGATTCCCGCGGAGGACATGCGCGCCTGATTGAAGAAAATCTTGCCAAAGTGGTCCCTGTCTGGGAACACATCGGCCTGCATAGGGAGAAATGCACCACCGCTGTCCACCATGTAGATGCAAGGCAAGCGATTCTTCATGGCGATTTCTTGTGCTCGCAGATGCTTCTTGACCGTGATTGGGAAATAGGTGCCTCCTTTCACGGTAGCGTCGTTGGCCACGATCATGCAAGGGATCCCCTGAACATTGCCGATTCCGGTAATCACCCCGCCAGAAGGCACGTCAATGCCTGGGTACAGCTCGTGTCCGGCCAATGCAGAGAGCTCGAGGAATGGCGATCCCGAGTCGATGAGTCTGTCGATGCGCTCCCTGACCGGGAGCTTTCCACGCTCGGTGTGCTTCTTCATCGCTTTCTCGCCACCGCCTTGGTGCACTTTTCCCAGCACCTCGCGGAGGGCGTTGATGGACTTGAACATCTCCGCCTTATTAGCCGCAAAAGCGTCCGAGGAAGCGTCCACCTTGCCGTCCAAGGTCTTGCCATCTCTTTCCCATTGTCCCAGCTTGCTCGCGCTCACTGCCAGTCCACGGCTTTGTTTGCTTGCGCCGACGACAAGTTTAGACGCTAGAGCCCTCCTCGACAACCGCAGGGTGGCCGACATTTTCGCGGGCTGTTGTGCACCTGAACGCGCGACGACCAACGTTCTCGCCTTGCGATCTCCACCTCCGAGAGCTCTTCTTCACTGCTTTCCGCCCGTGCTCGTCGTCTCGACAGTCTCAACTCACAGTACAAAAGGCACAAAGGTACAAACTTTTGCTTTGCTACTTTGCAACAACAACAACAACATCAACAACAACAACCAATCTATCCATCTCTCTCTATCTCTCTCCCCTTTGCTTTTCCTTTGCATTCACCCATCTTCTATGTCCACAGCTATCACTTGCTAGCTGTTTCCCACATGGACGAAGAGGCTCTACCTATGAGGGCTACGATTTCCTTTATTCCTCGTCCTACCACAGCGATAGTACCCAAAGAGCCGTAGGAGTATTATAGCGAGCGAGGTAGTGCGGAGAGCTTATGCTTAATAGCTTTGCTAGCAAATAGGGTAGATCGCTAACCCAGAGAATTAGCACCTGATCAACCTAGGTAAGCTCACTTAGGCGAAATTTATGCGAATCTCTGCAAAACGATCTAGTGCGGCTCGTATGACTCCGAGTGTTAAATTAGCCTAGACTAAAATTGTAAGACTTCGCTTTGTGTTTTGCGGACTTTGCGGAGACCGGCGCACTGATTGCATAGCAGTGATTCTGATTGGCATGGGCCATTCTTATAGTATCACGTAGAGCGCTCCTGAGTGAACACTGGGCACAAGAAGTCGCTCGAGTTGACGATTTTGCCAATTTCCAGTCAAAAGTTTCAATGAAAAGAAGCGAGAGGACGTCATTGAGCCGGAAACTCGCACGTAACTTTTCTTCAAACGTTTATACTGTTCTTGCCAAAGCAAACTTGAAGTGTGCTTTGAAATTCGAACAAATCGATGTGCCAAACGAAGTCAAAAGTTCACCGCCACGACTAGAGCAGCTAGTCCTATCATAGTAAGAAAAGTACCACCACCACACACGACGATGTGAAACGATACAAACACACTTATATTAACTCCAATTGACAATTTATTACTACTTGTCATGATGAGTTTAACATCAGCCCTCCTGATCACAAAAACCAAGCGGCGAACAATTCCTCAGTCACGAACAACTCTGCAGAACTCTACTGAAAGAACAGCTCTTTGATCGGCGAGCGCCAACGGTACCATAAATCAATCCGCAATTCGAAAAAAACAATTGCAACTAAAATAGTGCGAAGAAGAAGACGAGAAGAAGGCGAAGAAATAAACAAAAGACAAAAGACAAAGTCAGATTCAAAGTCAAAGACGAATACGTTCCTGCACACGGACCAAAGCAGCGCCGCCCCGCACTTGACCTTGTCATCTTTCAATTGAAAAAAAGCAACCACGAGTAGTCTGAGATAGTCTGAGTTGTGCAGCTGTGACTAGGAACGCGGGTACTGCGAGTACCGCGACACAGAAGTGCTCCCAACCAGCTCCTAAGAGAGAGACAGAGAGACACCGAGAAACGGAGAGACTGGGAGAATAAGAGAAATAAGAGCGAGCGAAAGTTGACAAGAGCAACCTGCCGGCGCAAAGACGTGCGTGCGAGTGGCTCGAACGCTCTTGACGCTTCATTTGGAGGTTAGAATTCCCTCTCTATCTCTCTATCTCTCTCTATCTCTATACATCTCTCTCGCTCGGTCTGTCTGTCTGTCTGTCTGTCTGTCATTCTACCTGCGAGCGAGGAAGCTGCCGGAAAGGAGGAAAGTGGGAAAGCAGAAAAGCATCGGAGGGGAAGACATTAAAGTCGAGGACAGTGTATTGGCCGGCATCGGGAACAATTGGCGAGCCAAGACGGGCCGGGAGCGGTTCGGCCTTCATTTCGTGGACGAGTTGAGCGCCAGGGGTGACGTGAGCAGGTGGCGGTGTGGTGGAAATGCCGCTGGCGTATCAGAGCGAGCAGTCTTACCTGCCCAAGCCCAAGGTGGTAGTGTCGCGCATGTCTCCGAGGCATGAGGACACTCGGAGCGTGGGAAGCGGGTTTGGGCCGGCCAAGCCCAGCGGTAGCAAGCAGAACAAGGTCGTCACGAAGGACAGACTGCTCAAGCATCAGCAGATGAAACTCGACAAGGCCAGTTATTATCAAGGGTGTGGATATGTCAAAGATGGAGAGTTGGAAAGGCGGCTGCCGTCTGGCTGGAAGCATGCGAAGGATGGGTACGGTAGAAGCTTTTATTCGCACGAGGCAACGGGCAGATCATGCTGGGTGGAGCCCAAGATTGTCCAGATCCCTTGGAAGTATCGCGAGGTCCTGGATGCGATGGAGCATCTGCTCACAGCGGCCTCAGATACGCAATGGGTCAGGATAACCCTCGAGTCGGACGAAGATCGCTCCAAATTGTTTGGGTCCTTGTATCACCTCGTGTTGGACGAGATACTTTCCGATACCCATCGTCCTTTCGTCAAAGAAGGCGCCGCACCGAATGTTAATCTCCCCACACTCGCTGAGTGCCACAAAAAATGCAAGAAACTTAAGGTCCCAGAGGGCAAGTACTGCTCGTTTTTGGAGAAATTCTTGCGCCATAGGTCGACTCATGGCTTACAGGTGGAGACTGGCGCTTCCACGCCGAAAAAGTCGGCTGTCACACCGAGGAGTACTAGGTCACCAAGCAACAGGTCAGTTTTGAACGCTTCTACGGCTTCACCCAGACCGAGGAGTTCGAGCTCCACGCGCAGTATTTGTTCGCTGCATTCGAGCCCTTCAAAGCGGTGCAGGTCCACGAGCCCAGGAAAGAGGTCGCGGCTCTCGATCGATTCTGACGCTGCTCAGCAAGACAACCTGTCACTCGCAGAGTATGGAAGCTTACAGGCTCGAGTCTTCAGAGAGAAAAAGCTGAGAGAGGCTGAAAAGGCGAAGGCTGTCAAGGCAAGTGCAAATTCCCATTTTGGAAGGTTTGATGGGCTCTCAGATGGTTATGCTACTGAAGACTCTCAATCGGTGGCCATTCCTCAGCTGCCCAAGTTTGGACTGGTACGAAAGAATAGCGCCTCAAGTATTGAGCACGTCGGCCAAACAGTTGTGGAGCAGATTAATATACCGTCAACACCCCCAGAGACGAGGTCGCCATCGCCGCTTGATCCAAACGAACTGCAACGCACTCTTGCACAGATCGATGACATGAGAGCTCAGGTGGTAAAGGCTCAACAGAAACTAGGGAAATCGAAGCGCCGAAAATCAGCCTCTGTTGGGTCTCCAGCCGAGCTGGACAACACCCTGGACGCCTATTTTGATCATATCGACATCATCAGCCCAAACACCAACCAAGAACACAGCGCCATGCTTGAGCCCGAATCAGCCGAGAGCGAGGAAACGAACCACAAGTATTGCGTTGATGAAGGGCTTCAGTGCGACTTGGCAGCGGATGACGAATGGAAAAGTGACATGGATTCTGTACTTCGGCTTTCGAATGAACGAGAGGCGCATTTGGAAAGGAAGCTAAAAGCTATGGAAGTTACGAAGGAAACACTCCAGCGCGAAGTGGACGCCAGTACCAAAGAGCTCTGGGCTACTCGAAAGAGCCTTGAGGAAACTAAAAATCGCTACTCAACACTCCTCTCACAGGCGGAGGAGCGAGAGTTGGACCTGCAGGGCAAAATTGAGGCGATGAAGATAAGATTGGAGAGCGCAGAAAAGCTTCAAGTTGCAAGCCAGACAAAAGATTCTCATGGGCCTTGCTCTCCCAAGTCCCCTGCGGAGGTTGCCGCCACGAATGTTGCCATGAAGAACTTGGAGCGTCTATCGGAGGCGCAGGAAGCGCTACGTCGCGCAAACGAAGCCCGCGCGCGCGCTGAAAAGCGAGCTTCAGAGGCGAGCGAGCGGGTCGTAAAACTTACTGAAAAGCTCACTCAAGCTTTGGCAGAAGGGGATTCCGAAAAGTCGGAGGTACAGAGGCTTCAAACGGAGCTTGGCATTATCCGAGAGTCGCAAGAGCAAATAGCCCAAAGCCGAGACCAGCTAATGGATGAAATTCGCAGCGCGAGGGAAAACCACTTCGTTGCCCTCGAGGCGGAAAGAGTTGAGCGCGCCGCGCTGAATAGGGAAATTGCTGATCTGAGGGGGCAAATCGTCAAGCTGAAGAGGAAGGGGTCTACGCCGAGAATGAGCCGGGACGGCACATCAAAACCGTCGTCCGTGGACACAGGCGACGAGGAATACCTATTCGAGCACGCCGAAACAAAATCTGCCGCGTCATTTCTAGGACGAACCGAAACTAAGCGCAGTGATCCCGCAGAGGCTCAAGATGATGATGAGGAGGAGGAGGCAGGCGATGCTGAAGGGCATGAGCTGGATGCAGGATCGAGCGTAGAGTCTGTCCAGCTCAAGTTCGACCAGCAGACAACGAGGCTGCAGCAGCTCGAGAAGGAGCTTTTTGATGCCAAGTGCAGTCTCTCCCGTATGTCGCAGCGCCTAAAGCAGAATGAGAACGACTCCGCTAGCCTCAGATTTGAAGCCAAATCAGCTCGCCAAAGCTGGAAGGCGTGCGAGCAAAAGTTGGAATTGCGAATTGCAAACCTGCAGTCCAAGCTACAGGAGAAGAGTGATCAAATCGAATCTTTAAGAGCGGGCGAGGGCAAGCTGAAAGATTCACTCTCCGCGTCCAAGGAAGAAGTCGACACGCTTAGTTTCCGCATTAAAGATCTTGAAAGCATGCTGAACCAGGCGCAGAGCGTCAAGATGGAAGCGGAGAATCAAGCCTTTGCACTTAAGCGCGATCACGCCCAGATCCTTGGAATTAAGCAGCAAGAGATGGAGGAGTATCGCCATGGTTTGGAGAAGCACTATGCCAAGTGCAAAGCTGTGTGGGAACAAGACCATAAGGATCAGTTGGAAGAGCTGAATGCCAGACTCTCTTCCGAGATGGAAACCACCGTTAGTCGTGTTAAGGTGGAGTCGCGAGCGACGTTGGAGGAACAACGCGCTCAATTCCTGAGAGACCTGGATGAAGCCAAGGCGGCCCACGAAGATATACTAAAGGCTCTTCGCGAGGAGCACGACTTACGAGAGGCGAAAATTGAGGAGGCGCACTCTGCAGAAGTGCGGAGGTCCATCGACGCTGCCTTGAAGTCAGAGAGAGAGCGATCGGAGGCTATTATCTCTGAGGCGCTTGTGCATCGCGAAGTGGAAATTGTCAAGATACGACGCACGCATGCCATTTACTTGATGGAAAATGCAGCACGAAAAGCTCGGGCGGCACGACTTGCTTCAGGCATATTGCAATGGCAGAGAGCTGCTGCACAGCGTCGTACAGATGAGCTTGTGGAGGTTTATGGATGGGCTATGGACCAGACCAACGCGGCTGCCAAACTGATACTTTTGTTTAGCCGCGCGTACAACAGCACTTGCAGGGTCGCATTTCAGCGCTGGAAAAAGTACGCCGAGCAGTTCAATCAGTCTTTGTGCTCGCCTCCACCCCCGCCACCAGGCTCGTGGCCTGGACCGCTGTTTGGCTCTCAGTCCCCACGGCACTCACGAATTTCCGGGCAGCGAAGACAGGAAGACCAGGCAGCAGGGGAGCAGCCTATGTACCCTTCTGAACTTGCTCGAAAAATTCGCCGCCGCCTGACACAGCCTCGGTTCGTTACGTACATTCAGAGTTTTGTGAAAAACCTTGCTGTGAATCTGGACGGGAAAGTCGCGCACCAAACATTTCAAGATGCTCTGTTCGACGCGAACGCTCGGTGCCAAGCGCGAGCCAGAAGTGCGACGCTCGTGTTCACTGCCGATTCAAGTATTGACGGCGACGCTGGACGAGACCATGCAGAGTTTGAGGCCAAGCTATGTTCAGCTTTTATGGGTGACGATCTGATGGAGCGTCGAAGGCTCCGAAGCAAGGCATCTGGCTTGGCATCCTCGTTCCTTTTAGAGCCGAGCAAAGATTGGTCCATCAGAGCTGCCGTTGTTCTCACTCAGCTTTCCTCATGGGCAGACAGGAGAGTTCTTCTCGCAAAGACCAAAGCATGGGCTGCTCTACAAGCGCACAACCAGGGGCTGCAGCAAGATTTGCATAACATGAGCTACGTTTCGTCGTCTTCGAAAGGACTCGAGTCTGATTTTTTGAGAAATATGGAAAATCAGGCTCTAAAGGAAGAGGTGCGCGCTCTTCACGCGCAATTAGGCGCATCGAAGGCGGAGGCATGGAAGTACAAGCGAAAGTTGCTTTCGCAGTACTTGAAGGGGCCATCTCCTTCGATGTCCTGAATAATATTAATCAAAGACTCCGCTAGCTGCTCACGCATGTATTCCTCGCGAAATGCTGGTGTCTGTGGAGAGTCTTCTTACATTTGTGTCGTCTAAATAATATATGTAGTTCATCTGGCATTTTGTCTTTTTCCCCAAAAGAGAGGGGTAATTTGCATAGTTAGGTGGTGGAGAGTATAGTACCTTCATTTGATTGATGTTGCGTGTCTAAAACGTAAACAAGCGCAAAAAGTATGTTTATAAATAGCTTGGGTTGACGCTCGCTTTGGCCCAGCCCAGAGAAAGTCCCTGGTCAAGATCTCACTCTTCGAAAAATTCCGCCTCGAGTAAGCCCATTTGTCTTGACCACCGCATCAGTTCTTTGATCGCGTGAACCATTTTGTCAGTTTGACCAAAATAGTAGTGTGTTGCTCCCTTGATAAGAATGTACTCCTTCTTGTCGTGCGGAACAGCAGCGTACATTTCCTCGGGATGACTCAGCGGTACCAGGTGGTCCGATTCATTAGCCAAGACCAGAACCGGAACAGAAACGTTCTTCAAACTCCCTGGCCCATCTGCATTGGATTCGTCAAAGCTCCACTGTGAAAGCCAGCTCCTCAAAGTGCTAAAGCGAGCCAATCCTACTGGAGAGTGGTTCTCGGCAGCAAGCTGCTCGATCGGAGTGGGCTCGCGCCCGTTGGGGTCAAGGGAGGTGTCCAGCCGTCGTAAATCAGCTTGGGTACAATGAACCAAGAAGCTTTCCTCCCTTTGCGACATGCGCCAATCTTTCGGGTGACCGTCAGCAATTTTTTTGAGCTTTGCTAATCTTTCGTGGACCCAGGCAGTGATTCTCCTATTGCGCGCAACCTGGGCGGCTCGAAATTTTTGGACAAATGCCTCGGAGTACGGAGGCTGGTTCGGGCACTCAGGGTTAAAGATATCCAGCTCAGGGTCTCGTTGGGACGGGTCTGCTTCGTTGAGTACCGCAGGATCGATCCACTCTGTAAAAATTTTCGCGCGAGAAATATGTGCCGCCATGATCATTAGCCCATCTGCTGGGATGAGCTTGGCCGACTTTAGACTAATGCGGTCTCCTGCTGGGGTGAGCTGAATCGTTGGTTGCTCGGCCTGGGCTTGATAGAATGAGGACAAGGAGCCCCCTCCGCTCCACCCGCAGAGGATGACCTTGCGGTAGCCAAGCTTTTCCTTGGCATGTCTGATGCATTCCCCAAGGTCAATTACAACCTTTTCCATAATTAGGCACGAGTCGTTGTTTGGGTATCTGCTGCAGCAGGTGATGACGTGCAAGCCCGATCTAGCCATGGCAACTGGCATCGGCAAGAGATTCTATCGTGCGCAACGGCACAGGACGAGTTGGTCAGTTCGATTCATGGCCGAGCCCATTCGGTGAGTCTCGCAAAATCTACTTACCTGGATCCCGCTTGGGTGCATGAAGACATGGACAGTCTCGCTCCTGGTCGGAGGTTTGATCAGTTCTCCCTCGATGATCGCCATGTCCCCGCTCCCGGCGTATCTTTCATCAGCAGCGTTGGCATCCGGGAACGCGATCTTGATTGTGTGACGAACATATCTATACGGCAGCGGCCCGCGCCTCTTTCCACCGTCTTTCGCCATCTTGCCAGCATTCACTGTTTCCAGGTCCGCCTGCACCTGCCTGTTCTCCATTTCGCCGATGCATAGCTGCTGCCCAAGCTGGTCGGCGCTATTTGGCGTGTGCTGCTCGAGGTGGCCAGCCACTTTGGCAAGTCTCCTAGCCCCAGACATTTCCCCGGCTCTTGCGGTCCACGGCAAAAGCACGCTTCTTGGCCCCACTCAGTATGGCACTGCAAAGCTACGAATCCGGTCTGCTGCTCGTCAGTTC
>BLSF01000081.1:49696-153932 GCA_012862575.1 Parietichytrium sp. I65-24A
GAAGATTGAAGATTGAAGATTGAAGATTGAAGATTGAAGATTGAAGATAGGTCGGGAAACCTGGAACCTGGAACTTTAAACCGGGGAGACACGGCACGACGCCGTTCAAATTGCCGTGTTCAAAAGTAAGCTTCAGGGTTCTCACTCACTCTCGCACTGACATTGCGCCAGTGTCTTGGTCGGACGTCTCTCTGTGCGGAGCTGTCATCGTTGTGTTTCTCAGCGTTGCATGGGCTCGCATGGTTTTCTGACTTTCTTACTATCAAGGATAGATTTCTCATCCACTTTCAATGTTTTTCAACAATTTATTGAACAAAAATCATTCCAATCTCGAAAGAAAGGTTTTGAATGAATAATGAATGATTTCAATTTGAATGAAAATGAAAGGAAAAGAAGAGATGGCAGAAACAACCAACGAACCTCAGAACCATCTTGCGACTGTGCAATGCAGAGTCTAAGGACCATCATCAAATACTTACAATAGTCGCTAGACAAAGATCATATAGATGCCACTCTGCTGTGTTAAAGTACCATAAAATGCCAACTGCCACATACGGCTATTTCCTATGGGAAGGAGTAGCACTTACGTAAGTAGATGATGGACTTCATGCTAGGAGAAAAATCGACTGGCTGGTGTGGTGCCTAAGGGGTTATTACGAGACCATTACAGCGAATTGGTGGCAAGCAAACAGTGAGACAACAGTGCTCGCCTACCAATCCTCTCTCTACTCTATCCTATCTTCCCGCTACTTCTCCGCTATCCGCCTCTACCACCTACTCCTACGTTTGTATGAACACAGGTAGCGATGGTAAGGACTGCTACTGCATCTACGGCGGACTGTTAGCCGCCTGGCTATGCACCACCATAAGAGGCGTGATTATTATGGGAATCACATCACTGTCAGTACCGAAGTATCGCATCGGGGTAATGCTAGTCGCGTCACTATCTCTTGGCTGCATTGATTAGTTAGAACAGTGTTATAGATTGTAGTAGGTAGAGGAAGTGGAAAAGCAAACTCACTCACTTTCTGTCTCTGTCAATGTCAATGTCAATGACAGTGACATTGACATTCACTCATTCATTCATCAGTGAACACAGTCAGTGAACGCAGTCAGCCACAGAGGAAACAGAAGCAGCAGCCAATTGCGAAGGACGTGCGTCTGTTTGTGTTTGTGTCTGTTGTGTGTGTTTGTGTGTGTGTGTGTTTGTTTGTGCGGCAGTCCAAGTTGTGCGTGGCGTCGGCGAAGGTTTGCGTTGGGATAGGTATCGGTGGATAGATCTGCGGCGGCGGTGCCGGCGGCTGGCGTTGGATCGCGAGGACACTGCGCGGGGGTTATCACACATGGGGGTTGAAAATGGATGGTTCTCGGAGAGCGAGGTGCTATGGCCAGGGCAGCGCATGAGCCTGGAGGTGGAGCAAGTGCTCTTCGAAGGGCGGTCCGAGCTGCAGAATGTGCTGGTGTTCCAGAGCAAGACGTATGGCCGCGTGCTCATTTTGGATGGCGTGATCCAGCTCACGGAGCGCGACGAGTTTGCGTACCAGGAGATGATCACCCACTTGCCCATGTTTGCGCACCCGAACCCGAAGAGGGTGTGCATCAT
This sequence comes from Parietichytrium sp. I65-24A, assembly GCA_012862575.1. Taxonomy (NCBI): domain Eukaryota; class Bigyra; order Thraustochytrida; family Thraustochytriidae; genus Parietichytrium; species Parietichytrium sp. I65-24A. Next base: position 51,300 of record BLSF01000081.1, read on the forward strand.
CGGTGGCGGTGACGGCGGCGTGCTGCGCGAGGTGTGCAGGCACGAAGGGGTGGAGGAGGTGGTCATGTGCGAAATCGACCCGATGGTCTGCGACGTGTCCAAGAAATTTTTCGCGGAGACCGTCGCCATGTCGTTCAGTGACCCGCGTGTTACACTTTTGCACGAGGACGGGGCAAAGTATCTCGTGGAGACCGAGAAAAAGTTTGACGTAATTATCGTGGACTCGAGCGACCCAGTCGGCCCTGCGGAGACTTTGTTTGAGGAGTCGTTTTTCCAAAAGGCCAAAGGCGCTCTGGATCCTGAAAATGGCATTCTGTGCACTCAGGGCGAGTGCGTTTGGCTGCACCTTTCGCTGATCAAAGACCTCCTAACGCGCTGCGGACATGTGTATCCGACCGTCAACTATGCGTACACCACCATTCCAACTTACCCTAGTGGCCAGATTGGATTCGTAGTTTCGTGCAACAACCCATCCATGTTGGTTTCAGAGCCTTCTAGGGCGCCTTCAGCTGAGATGCAAACCAAGCTTCGATACTATCATCCTGAGGCTCATCGCGCAGCCTTTCTCCTCCCGAAATTTGCGGAGGATGTAGTTTCTCAAGCACGAAAGGAAAGCCGTGCTTCTCTGTTCACCAAAGCAACCTTGTCTAAAAATCTCCCGCTTATCGGGGTGGTTGCAGGTGCAGGATTTCTTTTAGGAGCCGTCCTTGCAAGATGTTGATCGGCAGTGTCTCTTATGCTTTTGGTGCCCGGCGCACTCCATCCATCCATACCCGCTCTTTCATGCATTCGTTCACAAACGACTCCAAATGTCTAATTTTTTAAACTCACAAAAACACGGAATTTTAATTTGCACTTGATGTTTACATCCACTCGAACCCAGCGAGGAGAAAGCCAGAGGCAAAGAAGCAGAATCAGATCTCACTCAACCCTACAGAGCATATATTTCCCGTCTCATCTCTTCTTCTTCCAGCCCGATTGAGTTCTCCTTCCACTACTAAAAGTTAGCCAACTCCAAAGTAGCAGATTGGTTGATGCATATGCATATGACGTTCTGGAAATGGTTCTCGTTGACTTCACTAGCTCATCAGAAATTGCAAGAGGTCAGTGTACTGAGGGCCCCCGCCGTCCAAAGAGTCCGCGCCAGAATCGTTGCCATCTCTTGGCTCAAAGCTTTGCATCACCAACCTGCCATCAAACACCCCGAGACGCAAAATATGCTGCTCATTCTCGTTGTCATAAATGTACTCATTCGGAGTGGAAGATTTTTCAAGGGGAAATCGTATTCCGTTCTCCTCGAAAAGCATCTGGAGAAATTCCACGTGGTCATCAACCTCGCTTGAATCGGTATCCACGAGATGAGCATTGCGATACAGCATATCATTTAAGTCCAACGGTTGCATTTTCGATGGGCTCAGCTTCACACGCTTCTCTCTCCTCAGAGTGCTGAGTGTTGGCGTGGCAACAAAACCTGGTGAACCGGACAACCTAAAAGCTTTAGGGTGCTTTGGAGTAGCCGTGCCATTGTGCGTATTTTTAAAGTTGAGACGGGAAACTTGGTTCTCTGCATCTTCGCCGTCGTCCTGGTGTTGAAGATTAGCAATGAAATCTACGGCCGCTTCGTTTTCTCGTTGTAGCTCAACGTTCTTAAGCTCTAGACTCTTCACCTTTTGCCGGAGCTCTTGGAGTTGCTCGCGCCTGTGTTCGGCTTCAAGTTTGTACTCCGCTTGTTTTCTCTGAGAATCCGCCATTTCCAGCTCCGTTGTGCAGAGCAAATGGCATAATTGCGCCGTCATAGTGTGGTCCGCTGCGAAAAGGCGTTTGGAGCGGACTGCGGCTACTGGAGAGGACGGCTTTGCTGCTTTCGGGCCAAGCACAAGGCGTGACGCGTTGTGCTCGCCTTCACGGATGTGCGCGCTGGTGAGCTCTGCAAGCTGCCCTCTGGTCTGATTCAAACGAGCACCGAGTTCTCGTACAACTTTCTCACTTTGGTTCCTCGCCCTTTTATTATCTTCACACTCTTGTCTTGACTTGAGTAGTTGAGTCTCCAATATCTTGTTCGTGTTGAGTGCTTGCGAAAGACTGTCTTGCAACTGCTTGACCCTAGCTTCGTAAGCCACCCGCTGCTGCATCAGCGCACGAGAAAGTTGGCTCTGCGACTGGGTCTGGTCAGGCACACATCTGTCTTCCGAGTTCGAGGGTGCACTAGGAGCTGATTGCATTGAGTCGGCTGAGCTTTTGGGGGTATCTGATCTGTGCAAAGGCACACTGTGCGGCACAGACCGAGAGGAGAATGAGACGGTGGATATTGTAGACCTTGTTGAGCCGGGGCTCTTCGGTACCCTCGGTTCCTCAGGAATCGTGGTGTCAAATTTTGCACAGAGGCTGACCGTGATGGGCGAGCCTCGCACAGCCATAGAGCTCGAGTTCTTGCCTTTTTCAGCATCTCCTGGGCACTTGAACTGGTTTCTATTTCTCACGGTCTCGAGTATCCTGTCGTAATAATGCGGTTCATACTGCCGTTCCACTTCGGACTCTGCGGCCTCCATGTTGGCAAGCGTGAACCTGGACAACCCTTTCCTCACTCGACTGTCGGCAACCAGCTTGTCGACAATGAAACATTCCAAGGTGAGCTCCACCCCTACGGCAAGGTTTTTAAGGAAATTGCACAGTACAAATTCAAGCTTGTCAGTGCTCAGACCGCTGCTGGAGTGCGAAGGCTCGACAAATGCAGCCAAGTGAGACACCCCGCGGGTGATGTGGACTTGATGCACCGCGCTCCCTAGGTGCTCCATGACCTTCTTCTCCAACTGTGCTGGATAGACCAGGATTTCTCGGCGCACGGTGCCCGAGGGTGGGAAAGAAACTGCCAAGTCAGTTGCTGGGAGCGGGGACATGCACAAAGAGCCATCTGGCGCGAGAAAGCCGGAGCACCCAGTTTGAAACCAGACCCCTTCTTCTGCCGGAGTGTGCAAGCAGATCTGCCCTAGCTGGAAGACAGACCTGGCGTCTGGCTCGTGAAGTTTTGCGTCTGCTTCGTGACTGGGCAATGCAAAACCATACTCGTCGATAGGAATAATGCGCGTTTGCGTGTCAATGTGAGGATTGACGAAGCACAGCGTATCGTCGCGGCACTCGCCAGCCGGCAATTTGTAGACCAGGTGAGAATACGACGCACAGGTGAGGACACCAGAGTCTGAGACCTCCTCCCCTACATGAAACATTGCAGTCTCGTGCGGGTAAAGATTCAAGCTTGACAGGACGACGAGAACGGTATTGCGCTTGTTGTTCAGATCGGTATGGGCCCTAGCACTAGACAAGAAGAGAATATCGTACTCGGCCGGAATAGCCCCTGGAAAAGTAGGAGAATCATCTCCACCTACCTGCAGCGCTCCAAACCATACCCTGCTGCAGTAGAGAGCTGCCTGCTGTGCGGCCAGAAATATGTTCAAGGGGTGGCCTAGGAGCGGGTCGACGTACGCATTGCCAACTGTTTTGTCTTCGAGAAAGTCAACGGCGATTGCAGGAAGCATGTCCGTGTAGCACGCCGTAGTTCGAAAGCTATGAACTTTCCCGTCCATCTGCGAGAAAGCAATAAGTTTCGAGCAAACTTCCAAGTCTGTCTCTACTGCCGTATCTTGGCCCTCCTCCTCGGACTTTAGCTGTGCCGCGCATTCTTTCAAGACAGCATCAAAAGCGACAACAGGAGCGTCACCAACGCCAGGAATAAGTCTTCTATCAATCGTGTCCTGCATGGCATCTCTTTTGATGATCACGGTATACGGAGCCGTGGCGCACGACTCAAACACCGCCGAGAGATCTTCCAGCGAGGAGTCGCTCTGTTGCACAAAGAGCGTGTGGCAGACATGTTGCCGAATTACGCGAAGCTGCTCTTTCAATCCCGTGGCTTGGCCTTTAAGAGGCTGGCTATCGATGAAGACTACATCCATGCCCGCGGATATCGCCGCGCACGCTACCCAACAGAGCTCTGGCACGACTTGACTGCACATGATGGCCACGGCACCGCCCTTGCCATGCGCAGCATGAAAGTCCTGCGCTCGCTTCTGCAGCCACTCCCCCATTCGCAGGATTTGATCATGGCTAATTCTGGTCTCTTTTGCGCACGCTTCTTCCGGGCATGAAATGCTGCCCCCGTCCAGGAAGCTCACGCTTGCCAGCCACGCCCAGCATCCTCCACTAATCCCAGAGGTTAACGACAAAGACGATTGCCCATCCAAGTCCGCGTTTGACTCCAAGTCCGACATGGGAAACGACTCTTCTCCAAGCTACTGCTCCCTTCCGCTTGCAACTCACCAGACCCGAGAGAGTGTCCCGTTTACACTGTCGTCCACCAAAAATAACTAAACTTCTAAAAAAGTAGATTTAGTAGACTACACAAACCTAAGTCGCTCTCCTCCCGAGCCTCAAAAGGCACATGTGCATATGCGCAGTGAGCTATTCACGTCGCCTCTCTGCTCTAGTAGTAGCCCACTCTAGCTAGCGTTGCTGCGCCTGTACTCGTGCAGCGCATACTCAAAGTTAGTGGTACCTAACTACGGTGCTCGCACTCGAGTACTGAGTACCCTCGCAAGCTGTACGTGGCTAAAAAAATTTTCCCTCCACCACAGTAGGACTCGGTTATCTTTAATGGTAGTAATTTACTGGTCCGGACTTGACGTTTTGCAACTTTCCCTTATCTTCGCTCCTTTTCTCTTCGGAACAGAAGGAAAGGAAAGGCAATGTCTTTGATTGTTTTGCCAATTGTTGGCAAATCTCAATCAATTATCGTTGGAATCAGAACCCAAAAAGGCAGAAAAGGGGCGAATGAGTTCGACATGTAATGAGCCGGTAGAAAGTAGCAGTGAGAGTGAGAAGGATCATATCATATCTTGTGTGGGTTATATAATAAGAAAGAGAGAAAAAGAAGATGATCCGGCGTTATCTGCTGTTGATTGTGACAAAGCTGGCTGCCAGGAAGATCGAGGTTCTGCTCAGAAACATGCTGCGCAAGCTCGCTTCACAGCCCGGCTGTGGGGCATCGCCAATCGGGCAGATAAGAAGGACGTGATCTAATTGTACAGAACAAGTGGTCTTGTCCACAAAGAAGAATCCATCGCCACTGGAGCAGAGGATCAATCAGTTCATGGAAGACAACAGAAGGGAACACACAGCGCCTCATAGAGGAGCAGCCAGCAGAGCGGAGAAACGGCGAGAGGGAGCGGCGAGAATTGGGGCGGACGACTCTATAATCAAATAAACGTCTGCCCCCGTCGTCGGTTTCGCAATTCTTCAAGCTCGAACGAAGCGCACAAATCGCAAGCAAGCCAAGCTAAAGCCTACTGCGTTCTGGCGAACATCCGGTCGTCGACCGGATTCACGGCCGGTCTTCTCAAGACGAGTATCCACTCTGCATGCGTGTGAAAATGTTTTGCGTGCCCCCCGGTCCTCCGTTGTGATGGAGGATGTGCATTGGAAGAGGACCGTGCCGGATCCCAAAGACTCAATGAGCAAGTGCATGGCAATCTGGAGGCAAGCCAGATCTCGCACGCAGGTCGCCGAGTTTATTCATGAGGACCGAAATCCATCAGATCCGAGTCGTTGGTTTCCGGGTTAGAATGCCACGCTCCGTGGTGAGGCTGCATCACCGCGTTGTAGTCCATCGCGGAAGAGGAGGTATTGGTCAAGTGACCCTGGTCGTCATCGAACATCCAATACATTGGGTTGTTCGGGTCCTCGTCGACAAAACTCATGGAACCCTGGGAAGCGTTGTATGCTTGCTCCGGGTATGAGATTGGGTCCATGTGATGTTGTTCAGGGTGCAAAGAAGCTCTATCTGCATAAGCGTTGAGCCTCTCGTGGTAGGGATGCTGATCAGGATACGCCTGGGAGAGCATATCATGGTGATGATGAGGCATCGGAGAAGGGTCGTTGTAGAGGTCGTTGTACTCGAAGCGTTGGGGTGGCTGAGTTTCGTGCGTGTGTTGGTTTGGATTGTGAATTTGGTGCGCAGGGCTCTCGACGTGTCCGGTGTGCATGTGCTTGTCCGCATTGTTGTAAAGGAACACGTCGCCGGAGTCTACGCTGTTGAGCTCTGCGCTTCGGTTGTTTTCGTCCGAAAGCGACATGAGGACCTTCGGTAGGCTCGCGGAGCGCTTGGCCGCCTGCTGGGACGAGCCAAGCGAGAAGTCGTTGATCTTGCGCTTCGCGTGTCTGCCGAAAATGTCTGGGGTCTGAATCGAATCGGAGTGCGTGATCTTGTTAAACCCGGCCTTTTTGGCTTTTTCAAAGTACTTTTGAGCATGTGTTCTGATCTGCACATGGCTCCGGGTGTTGACGTGCTTGGATATGTTTTTCCAGTTGCGCCCGTACATCTGAAGCCCCTCCAAGAAGAGCCCATGCTCCTCGTCGGTCCATCTTCCCACCCTGTTTTCACCTTGGGCATCGGGAGAGGACGTTTCGCTCGAGTCCTTGCCGGACTTGTTGGCCTTTGCGGGCGTTTTCTTTTTGAAGTAATCTGACAGCGGCGACGCGGTCTGCAGCGGATGCTGCTGGCTCCCAGTGAAACCTCCCCCCGTTCCAATCGGCGAGAAGTACTGGTGTTGCTGCTGCTCCATGGACCCAATTTCCAGACTCTGTGTGTCGATCGTCGGCTTGCTCGCTGACTGCGTCATCATCATATCTCCCGCCTGCCCTCTCCTCCTCTTCTTATCTTCTTCTCTCCTACTCCCTCAACCCACAACAAACGACAAACACACTCTGCGCAGCCCGCACTTCGCCCTCGTCCCGGATAGCGATCTCCCTCTGTCTCTCTATCTCTCTATCTATGTCTCTCTCTCTCTCTCTCCGCCAGAGGCGCTGTGTACCCCGCGTCTCTTGTACGTGGCGCCCGTGTGTGTCGCGTGTGTCGGGTGTATCGCGTGTATCGCGTGCCACTGTCCGCGCTCCTGCTTTTCGCGTTTATCGCTGCTCGCTTCTGCGTTTCTGCTTTTCTGCTTTTCTGAATTCTGCTTTCTGCGTTTCTGCGTTTGCGAGGAGGAGATGAGAGAGTAGATGAGTGACTGAGAGAGTGAGTGAGTGAGTGAGTGAGAGAGAGAGGACTGCAAGGAATGCAAAAGAAAGAAGGAAAGAAAGAGAGGGAGGGAGAGAGGTGGAGGGAGAGAGGAAGAGAGAGAGAGAGAGTGAGAGAGAGCCAAAATTGGGAGATATTGAGAATTTGGGGATTTGAGGCGAATTGTTGTGAGGGGGTTTGGAGATTGGAGAGGGTAGAGACGCCCATGAGGGGGAGATGAGTGGGAGAGAAAAAGGGGAAGACTGTGTGAGGATAGAGAGAGAGAGAGAGAGGAAGAGAGAGAGAGAGAGAGAGAGAGAGAGAGAAGCTGTAAGGTAATGGGGAAAGTGGGTGAGTGACTTGGGTGGCGATTGGCGATTGTGAGTGGTGAGAGTGTGAGGAAATTGTGTCTTGTCTCTCAGGAGAGGAGAGTGGAGCGTTCTCCTCTCCTTCGTTTGTATTGTTTTTGTTTTGTTTTGCTTCTTTAGCCTAGAGAGCAAACTACTCCTCTTTCCGAGAAGGAAGCCAATCGACCTCGTTCTCCTCTCTGTCTGTCTCCCACTCGCTCATCGTGCCCTCAGAGCTCCCTCGCTCTCACTTCTTTCTCTTTGAGAAATATTATCTTAGAGCCCTTCTGAGGGGCTGAGAAGGTGTGTCTCTGAGACCACTTCTGCCCCTCTGCACTGTGAGAGGGTCTAATTTTATTTTTTTGGAAACCGAAAAAAAATTGAATTTAATAATTTAGAAAAAAAAAAAAGAGAAAACTTATCCCTTCTCCTCCGCTGGGAGATGTTGTTTGGAGATTGCTGCGATGAGAGGGCGTTTGCAAAGAACGGTAGGTTGTGAGGCAGGGACTACACGAAGACAACCAGTGAACGAAATTTTCGAAAATATGAGACTACTAGGTTATAACATAATTTGGCCCTACAGAGATAGCAACATATTAGAGCATGCATTGAGTGGGCTACCATCGTTTCTCCCTCTCATGGAAATTATAGAAAGTTGAAACAATAAACTTGGCCACCCTTCCTTACAAAGTGTTTTGCTCTGTGGAAACTAGAGAATTTGGCCATCCATCCATCCCTCACAAAAATTACTATCTTTTCTCTCCCCATTCTTCTCACAATTCACAATTCCGAATAATAACTGTAATAAATTAATTATTAAACTAAATTTATAACTAAATAAAGAAGAAGTAATCAGAAAAGCTCAGGCTCAGCTGTTGGTTCCATCAACTCAACTTTTTTAGAGGGGAGTACTGAGAACATGAAAAGGAGGACAGTTGCCGCTAGTTTCCTCCACTTGCGGCCAAAATTAGCAGAATGAGTCTTCCTTTGCTGATAAAAGCGTTGAATAAAAAGCTCGGTCGCCTTGCCTCTGACCGAAGCACGAGCTGCGAGAAAAGACAAGCCTTCGGGAACCAGGCAAGTTGTCGCTTTAACTGCACTGACAGTGAGTGCTGACTACGAGTACTTGGTTCGCTCATTCTTCATTTCTTCATTTTTTCATTTCTTCGCTTTTGGTTGGTTGGTTGATGGTGTTGATTGGCTGATATTCGAGCAGAATGTGCTCTCCGTTCATTCCTTCGGCTGCGCCGGAATTGAAAAAAACGCATTGTTTTCTTTGAACCTGTTCAATCAAAAAACAGTTGGTTTACCCTATTTGCGGTTTTCATTCATTCCGTGCAATTCACAAGGGAATAACACCCATCGCACTGCTCATTGTTCTAATTTATTTTGACTTTTATTGCCGTTTTGTTGAGTATTTGGTTGGTGATTTTATTTGATTCACTGTCAATGAACATTTTATTTCGATTGATTGACTGATTGAAAGCTGCTCGGAGTGCATTGGCTGGCTCATGTTCCATGAACTGGCTAGCGACTCGAGACAGGCTTCTCGCCCAGTCCACAACAACAGCACCACAATTACTCCATTGACTAGATCATGGTTAGCGCTATCAGCAAATCTTTCTTCTTCCAAGCGTTTGGAAACATTTGATGTACTTTAGAGATTGAGAAGTGGAAAGTTTGTTTGCCTTTTTTATGAGGTTTACTTCCGGTCAAGACGTTGTACTCAGAACAGTACTGAGTACCGCATGGGAAAAGGAAATTCACTGACAGCACATGTGAAAAGAAGATGGGAGGAAGGAAACTTTGTGGTGAGAATGTGAAGCTTTTTTCCGACTTTCTTCCGCTTTGGGGGAGGGGGCCGAGTGTGTGAGAAAAGGCACCGTTTTTACTGGGGGTTTATAGAATTAGATAGCAGTGCGGTCTTTCCTTCTGAGAGCGAGTACGGGGATGTGGGGAGCAATTTGGCAGTTTTAAAAAAAAAAAAATTCTTTTCCCTCCGGGCCTCTGAAGACTTTGGCTCCTCACTTGCTCCGGCTAATGTAAAGATTAGAGCTGACTAATGACGTACGCAAGGCGATGTATCGAACGGAATATCGTCTTCTAAATGAGCTACACGCGCCTCCATCATAGTTTGAAGTGAGTAGCATTAGGTATTATTCTTCCCGTTTCGAGAAGGCCATCGACGCTCGCACGGAGATGTCCCGTCCTTTGCTTCACACCTATTTAAACAAAGTCATAGAGGTTCCCATAAGGCACTCATTCTTGTTGTAAGAGTCAGCGATTCTGTTAAGTCGACTTCTATCAAGAAGAGTGATGTTCAGTGCATTTTCTCACCCCGTTCCCTTAGTGCGCGTGCTTAATTAGTGGATAGGAGAGCTGAAACTAGTGTTTGCTTCTATGCAACCATTATTAACTTAGTTTTCTTTCTGCCGAGGACATGCATAGAATAGATATACATAGCCTTAAGCGTGGCGAAAAGCTGGAATGCCGGCACGTGATGTACACTTTACATATTATAAACAATAGGAAGCGATATCGCCCCTGTACGGTAGTGACAGTAGTGGCATCTTCTAATTTCTTCTATTTATTCTTTCATTTTTTCTATTCTTTCATTCTTTCATCATCTCATCTGAGGAGGAGTTCCGAGTGAGGAGGACCGCAACTCAGACTCTTCATTGGCCACCAGACACACAGTCTTACCTGCTCTCCATTGATTCACTAGCTAGTCGCTGACCCCTCTCAGTTCCTCTCCGATTGAGAGAAAGACCCAAATTCAAAACAAAGTGAGGAGAAGTCGACAAACATCAAAATTCAATGAACTAAAGAGAAAGAAAGCGCTGCACTCAGTCAACAACAACTCATTCAGTGGTGCGGCTTGCCTGTGAGGGAAAGCAGAGGAAGCCAATAACTGTAACAACAAAACGTTCGAATGTCTGGTCGTTCATATCTCAACCCAAAGGGAGAGTTAAATTCTCACTGCACATTTCTCAGAGGCGGTGGGCTCGGCTTTGAAAAGACCGCCCAGGAGGAGACAGAAAGGAGGGCATGCACCGATAAAAGCTTTGGAAAAAAAGAAAAAGAGAATGGGAGCGCAGCAAGTTTAGACCAAGAATAAAAAGCAGAATGGAAAAGGGGGAAAGAATGAACCTGACCAGTGCCGACCGTCTTTCATTCACGAGCGGTTTACTTCTCTTATCGAATATCTACTCCAAACCATGAAAGTGCCTGGCTGCAAGCGGCTTTTTCGGAGAATTACGCGCATTGTATAGCGGACATCTATGAACCAGGAAATGAGCGCTTTGAGAGGGCCAGAGAAGTTTATCTTTTTATAGTGCGGATTTTTATTTATATGGGTGGAGTACCATGAACAGTAGCACTCTGGACCTCCTCAGACACGTGTGCTCCCAATTTGACCCCTCACACCCTTTTGGTGAGAATTGGTGTGAGGAGAGTTTCCTAAAATGAAAAAACTTCCGGAAAATTTTGCGGGGAGCTAGAGGGGCTAGTGAAAATCACTTCCCGACGTAAGACTATCTAGTGAATAGGTCCCATTCTATTGCATCACTAATCATATTTGATAGGAGCAAGTAGCTTTGTGCAAATTTCTTCTGCGGAGTAGGGTTTAGGATAGACATCTCATTATAGATAGAGCTTTGATACTTTCTTCGTTGAATAAATTTTGGGCCGAATCATTCGTATCACATTGAACTACAAATTAGCGTACTTTGATGTGAGAGAACGATCGCTTGTTATTGTTTTAAGTAATACAAAGTTAGTAGGAGTATTCGATGTCATATTGCTGAGAGGGGGGACCCTACATGCACGCCTATGCTTAAACCTTATCTGCGCAGTTAATACGAGGCTAATAAATGCGCAACTAGAGTTCCCTCTTACAAGATCCAGAAACAGAGGTCCGCAATTTGATAATTCAGCCATACAATGGAATGCATCGGTCACTAAATTGCGGGCTCGGTAGCTATCTTTACTAGTATCATTACATATTTCAGTACGTTAGTGTCTAATGGATGGCTCAGAGCAAGCGATACCCTAAGTCTGGTATTTAATCCCCGCCAAAGTTGTCGCGCCAAAAGCGGGACCAAAGTCCGGCTAGTCCGGCTAGCAAACTGCTGTAGTGAGCGACCGAATGGTTCTCCGGATGGGTTCTTCAAGCGAGAACCCGTCCTCTTGGGTTCTCGGTGTACTACACCATTTTATTTACTTTTCAAAAGCATGACAGAAGAGTTTGGCATCGACAACATCAACATCGACGTCAAAATGGAGAAGGCTGGCTGGCGCACGTGGAACTCGCAATGTAATTTCCCCAAACAAAGCGCAAAATGCGTACGGAGTCCGTTCAAACCGACGAATCGGCGTTGGCAGCTGCGTTTGCCGCCTCCCGTTTCTGCTTTTCAGCGACGTATTCAACCTCGAGGCGAAAGATTTTGCGAAATTGAGCGGCATAGATGGCGAGAAGGTTGTCGTACCGGCCGTCGTATTCCACCCGAGGCGCCTTCGCCGCGTTTTGAGCTCGCGAGGTCATGGCGCAAAAATACTCCACGTAAAAGTGGTAGATGGCTTCGATGGTGGCGAGGTACGAGTCCGGGTATCGCTGGTATCTCCAAAACATTGTCTTGTACTCCTTGAGGTGAACGCGAGGAATTCCGTCCAGTTGCGGAAGTCTGTCCAAGCCCGGCGCTTTCGACCACTGTGCGTCAAGCACCACGACCGTCTTAATGTTGGCCAGGTTTGGCGTGTCCGAAACGAGCGTTGAGTTCTCACCGGGAAATATCACGCATGTGGATTCTTTGTCAAAGGTAATGTTCTCGGGCAAAGGCAGCTCATACGTCTGTGCTTGGTCCGCGCCGGCGAGCACCTGCGCATGAAGTGAGCTACTCTTCTGCCTCTTCTCTTTCGGGTGACGAACCACAACGAGCTTTACTGGCAGATCCGCCAACTTTGGCAGCACCACATTGTCGAGCGGAATCAAGCAATCGTAGCAATACAGACGGTTGTTTCTCACCATGCCGCACTTGGAGCACGGCTGTTTGGGCACATTGTCGGGAGGGCTCAGGTACTCGTCGAGGCGCTCGGTGTCGGTGAGCTGAAGCTGCATGGCGTCCATGACCTCCTTCTTCTTCAGCAAGATGGAGTAATTCAGCGGGATCGCGTATCCCGTCGGCTGCACCCACGAGTACTCCGCGCCGTGCATCGCCGGGTGGTCTGGTTTCCCGCCTCGACTCGCTCCGGGCGAAGGCGGCACCTGAGCAATAGCATCTCCGTGGGCGACGTCCTGCTGTTGGTCGTCCTGCTCCATCGTGTCTCACTGTCTCAATGTCTCAATGTCGCAATGTCTCACTGTGGCAATGCAGTCCTGCAATTCTCAACTCTCAAAACTCTCAACTCTTCGACCTCGCTCTCGCAGGTTTGCGACGCGCTCCAAGCATCTCCAAGCCACCAATAATTCTTACAACATGAGACGACATCTCTTGGCGGCCAGTAATGAACTGGTACAGCGGAACGCTTTTGCAGCTCATCACAGGCGCATTCATGTATTCCATGGATGAAGAGATGGAAATAGATTGAATGAGATAGAGATAGATTGATGCTCTTTGATGCTCTTCGGGGTTTGGGTTTTCACGTGGACTGACTGTGCGTTGCAAATAAGGCATTCAGGCATTCAGGCATTGAGGAGATGAGATGCTGGCATGGTTTCATAGAAATAGAGATGAAGATTGGTCGTGCGGCTGCGAAAGGCGCTGAATCGCGGGGCTTCGACGGCGCGTGAGAAACATAAATATATTCTTGTTCATGTGGACCTTTTTTCACAATTCACGACGAAAGAGGGGAGTGGAAGAGGTTGGGTCGGCACGGAGTATCGCCATGAGCCAAAGAACGGAGCGGCATGCCATAGTGGTGTGTGAGAAGCATTAAAATCATCACAGGTTCGCAGAGCTGTTGGGGAGCCCCGCGGCGGTCCGGAGCTCCACAAACATCTCCACGTTTTTGTCAAAGGAGAACGAGTCCACGGAGTTACTTCCCTGATTGATCCCGTCGCGCGCCCCGCCTCGCACCGACTCTTCGAGGGTCTCGCGCGCTACCTCTGGTGATCCCATGACCACCTCCAGGCTCTTTCCCAGCGTGGGAAAGAGCCCCTTTTCTTGCGCGAGCACCGCAATGGCCGCAGCTAGCGCATACCCTCCCCAGTTGGACACTGAGCAGACGATGAGGCTGTGTGTGGGAATCACGCAGCCGATCAGCTGCCCAAGTTGGACGTGTTCGGCGACCTCTTGCGCCAAAACGCCCATGCCCACCTCGTTGCCACCGTCCCCGACGCCGATGGACCTCTTGCCCGTGGCGGCACCTTCCTGGAACACTCTCTGGAACAGCAAGTCTAATGGCGCGAGCTTGTCCGGGCCCATGGCTCTGCCGCGCATGGTTCTCCTCACGCCGTCGCGGCCGTGCCCGGCCCTCTCCAGCGCGATGAAACAGTCTCCCTCTTCGAACAAGCCGTCCAGCGCGAGCTGCGCACCAGTCCCCCATGCGTCCAACGTCGGGAAACGCACAAGCTCCACGCCGTCGCACAGAGCGATGCGACTCACCTGCCGCACGTCGCATTCCTCGCCACCATCTCCATCGTCGCCATCGTCGCCATCACCATCGAGGGCGCAGCGCAGTGCGAGCTCCACCGGCCGTGCGTTGACATGCTCAACCGCCACCACGCACTTGACCCCGACGCCGCGCAGCGCTCGCGCCACCGCCGCAATCCCTGCTGGCCCGTCCGTTTCCTGCGCGCACTGTGCGTACTGCGTCTTACCTCTCTTACCTCTCTGCGCATGCGCGCTCCGCTCGCGCGGGATCGTGGATGCTTTTGCTGCTGCTGCTGCTGCTGCTGCTGGTGTGAGGCACGGGAAGCCAGTGACAAGGACGGCCGTGCGGGATGTGGAGATTGCGCATCGCGCGGCGCGGGACAGCTGGTCGGCACCTGCGCGGTGGAACAGCGGCGCGAGACCGCGTGCGCCTTCGTCGCGCTGAACGAGACGCTGCAAGTTGTGAAGAACGCGCTGCGACATGGCACCGTCTCCGACTCGATGCAGATGCCCAAATCCGCAAATCCGCAAATGTGCAAATCCGCAAATGCGCAGATGAGCAGATGCGCAAGTACCGAGATCGACGCAGCGAACCGCCGACTGATAGAAGAGCGAGTGGCCTTCTTGCTCGCCCAGCGCGCTATCCTTGCGTTGACTTGGCTTGAAACCGACTCACTGTTGCGTTAGAAAGAGTGTTTGGAAAGAGTGGAAAGAATGTGAACGTGTTCACGAAAATACGTGAAAACTATGCAACTCTGCGAACAAATTTGCCCGTCCCTAAAGTTTACTCTGTTTACTCGCTACGAAGTCTCCGAAGAGTCGAACGCAGGGAAAGAAAGAAAGAATGAATGAATGAATGAATGAATGAAAGATTGGACCATCATTGTTTTCTCTCTTTTCTTTCTTCTTCTTATTTTTTTTCATCTTGATCAATCAAGAACTTAAAGTTAATGAAGCTCCGCGATAAAACGGAACCCAGAACCCAGAACCCGGAAAATGGAAAACGGAAAACGGAACCCGTCGACTTGAGCATCGGCCAACATGGCCTCGCGAGTCGCGTCGCGTGTCGCGTGTCGGGCGGCGTTCGCGGCGATCTCCTCGAGGCTGGACTGTGAAGAGAGTTGGCGAAGGAGGGCAACGAAGAAAAGAAAGCGTTGGGTTCCTGGACTGTAATGGGTTCCGAGTCGTTGGGGTTCTGTTTCGGACCCGTTTGATATTTGATAGTTGATTTAAGTTCTCAAGTTGATGATATTTTTGGAATCTTAATCTGAATTCGATGTAATTGTAATTGTAAAATTTTGATGTTGATTTTGATATCTTGGATACGCGTCCACAATCAAGGTATCTGTCTATCTGTCCATGGACATTGTCTGATATCTACACCAGTTAGAAATTCAGAAGACATGTGGACCTTTCATCCTTTTCGTTCGTGTGATCCTGGCTCGGTTCAAAATGAAACGATGTATCTGTCTGCCCTTTGTTTGCTGCAATTGACAGGGTCTTCAAAAGATGGTGGTCATTGGATTCGCAGTTGATTCGATTTTCAGACACCCATTTTCCAACGTAACCAAGAAGGTTTGGTTTAATAATAATAGAAAAATAAAAATAAAAATTGAAAGAAAAAAGCACATGGAAAAAAAATGAGAAAGAAAAACAAATCGACGATCCAAAGATTGCTTAGATTTCCTCGTTTCACAAACACTCTTCCCTTCAAACTAGCTACTACCTCTCTACTTCATACTATAATACCCAGCGGGTCAGCTCTGTCCTCGCTCAAATACTGATTCCGCTAGCTCGTGCACTAACCCTGCTATAGCCCCCTCTACTGCCTACCTCCTCTGATTACGGGAAAGATAAGTGTGCACTACTGCTTCCACTAGATTCCTGCTAGTGCTGTGAATACACACGAGGAGGGCAGTTCAAGTTCCTGACGACGATGACTGATGGACTATGAACTGATGAACTGGTGAACCGGTGACTGGTAAACCGTGGGAGAACCGAAAAGAAGGGATGTCCAAGTGTGAAGAACCGTAAACAGAGACCAGAAGAACCAGGGAAGAACCTAGCGTGGGACTGTCAAAGGCAGAACGAATATTTTAATTAACAGCAATGAATGCGTGCCGGTGTCGCACAATGCAAGTCGAGAACTGCAAACAAGACGAAGAAAAAACTCACTACCTCCCACTCCTATCACCCGACTTCTACCCAATATCTATCCCCCACTAGTCTTCCTCTTCTACCAGGTCCTACATAAAAACTTGTAGCTGGCTACTACCCCTGGCTAATCTACCCAGTAACGCTCCTCTGGTGGAAAACGATTCACTGGTTCTACAGTTTCGAGTGCTTCGTGACTACGTCATACTGTAAGGATACAGTAGGAAAGTGTGCACCGTCTAGTGCCTCCTCAGCCAGCCAGTCATTAGTCCTCCACTGCTACCTCAGGTCTTACCAATATATAACCGAAACTGCCACCACTCCCGCTAGCAAGTCCCTGAGACTCTTACCTCTGGACCCTAGCGGCCCCGTACTCCTAACGCTCAAATAGCGACAAAGCCTAAGTCGGGTCCATCAGTGTGCGTCCGAGTTCTCTAGTCCACCGTTCATCCAGCCTGGTAGTCCTCATCTAGCGCATACCGTAATATAGGAACCCCCTCTCTCTCTCTTTCTCTCTCTCTCTCTCCTCTCTTTCTCTGTCATGTGGAACACTCACTCACTCACTCACTCACTCACTCACCCCTTCCTCCTCCTAGCGAGTACCCTTAAAAGTGCGCTGAAGCGATAGAGAGATATAGAGATAGAGAGATAGGAGAGGTGTCCGCGGTCCGCGCAGAGGCTGGTAGGCCGAGCTTAGTCGCATCGTTGAGAGGACGAGGACAAGGTAGAGAACACGTGTCTGCGTGTCTCCGGTAAACATTGTTGCAGACATATATTCATTCATTCATTCATTCATTCATATATAGAGAGAGAGACAGAGACAGAGACAGACGAAGGGTAACGTACCGAGTACGTTGTCACAGGTGTGTGTATTTATTACCGTACTCGTCGCATCGCGGTTGGCGCTGGAGAAGCAGAGTGGAAAGATCGTTGGCAAGGAGAAGGAGAAGTGTGAAAAAGTAGGAGCAAGAAGAGTATTGGAGAATGTCCACTGCGAGCGGCATAGGATCGGCAGGCATTGCCACTGGCGTGGGGCAGTGGTATCAGCTCTATGACGAGGAGTCCGGGAGGTACTTTTTCTTCGACAAAGGCACGAAAACAACGTCATGGGGTTTGCCTCTGCGAGATTGTCTCCCCGAAAGCGAGCGGGTGCCTCATGGTCGCGGCGAATCGGACTGGATGGTGTGCATAGATCCTCAGAGCGGCAAGAAGTTCTTCCAGAGTGTCAAGATCAAGCGTGTGCAATGGACGCCGCCGATCATGTTTCGACCGTATTTGATGAGAATCCCTTACTTTCAGCAGAAGCGCGTGTCCATGGTCGGCGCAGCGTCCATCGGAGGAGCATCCCGCCCCACGCTGGAGAGGCAGCCGTCGCTCACGTTCATTGTGTCCAAGATCGGAATCGAAGATGTTCTGGAGAATACGACTACTTGTGCAGCTTTTCACCGCTTTTTGGTGGCCACCCACGCCGAGGAAAATTTACTCTTCTGGGGTGCGGCCGAGGTGTTCCGCGTCGGAGAGTGGAAAGGCATGAAGGTTATCGGCGAGGCCACGGAGGACACCCAAAACGGCGACGACGAGGGGTCGGCCATGTTGCAGGCGCAAATGATGGAAACCCGCGCGAGCTATAGAATAGGGTTTGTTCCTGGCGTCAAAAGAATGTCAGTGGGGCGCGAGGCGCGAGTCATTTTTGACAAGTTCCTGCGCGTGGATGCTCCCATGGAGGTGTGCGTGGATAGGAGAGTCGCCGACGAGGTTCTGGACGGCCTCACCTCCCGCAAAAAGCTGGAGGACCGGACCCTTTTTGTGCGAGCGCAGGAGAGCGTTCTGCGCGGCATGGAAGAGGACCTCTTGCCGCGTTTCTTGAAGGTGGCGCTTTCCGATGAAGACGAGACGGTGGGCTCCAAATCCAACTCTTTCTGCTCCGATGAGGTCGTGCGGACCGCATTGAAACGTCTTGCAGGTACGGCCTAGATCTGCGCAACGTTAGTGGACCCCGAACTTTTGTCGCTCGCTTACTCTTGCCGAATCCCCAAAGTCGCGCCGGCTGGGGACCATCTGTCTTCTATATATATATATTTGTGCTGTCCACATGTATTACGTGTTTTCTCTTCCATTCACCGTTCGCTTGATTGTTTCTTTGTTTGTTTGTTTCAAGAAAAGAAACTTCTTCATTCAGTCCCAGCGACCAACAACCTAAAACCACATCGCCCGTCGAGTCAGGGACACAAAATGGCCCTCTACACCTTTCAAAATCAACCATTTCAAACATCTTGCAGCACCATTTCATCTCCTCATTCTCGCAAGTTGCACCCATCGTCTTTTCGTTTCTACTCTCGGCGCACACTCTTCGCCTCAATAACATTGCACAAAGACACATAAAGCCGCATGGAGAAGCAGTCCCTCACGGAGATGTCAAAACTGTCAGAGATCGCAGAGATCGCTGGTCACATTCGTTCATAGTTCATATCATGATCGCTCACATCTTCTTCGCTCTGTCAGTTTCACATTACACAGATTACACAGCATCCTGCGCAATCATCACATTCACTACGGAAATCGATGGAAATCGATGGAAATCGAAAACGTGCAACCCAGACCTCAACAAATCTCCGTACGAAACTCGTTGTCCTTTCGCCTCAGGCGAATCGAATACTATTATTTATACTAGTAGACAGTCACTCGACGTGCCGCGAAATTCGCACCGCAACGTCCGCGTCGCTTGTCTACAACCCACCTCCGAGCGGGCTGACAGTTCAGAGAAGCTAGCTTTCCCCATCGCGGACGCAATCCCCGCACGTACGCACGTACGCACGTACGCTCCGGGAGGAAGAAGGAGGAAAGAGGAAGGAGCAACGATTCGCGCGCGGTCTGGTTGAGCTCTTGCTGAGGCGCTGGGTGGTGTTGGCGGAACAGTTCGAGGTTTGAGGCAGAGGAAGTTGGTTTTTTTGTTTGGTTGTTTGTTCGTTTGCTTCACAGTCGATTCTGAGCACGGAAGCAGAAGAGCGAGATTTATGGGATAGTAGATAGTGACGCGGGCGGTGTAGGCAGGATTCGAAAACGCGATCCAAACATCACCGCATTGTGGGCTGGCGATATTGGATTGAATCTTTCGAGCTTGGTCAGGTTTTTGGACAGGAAGACCTTGAACGTCGCAAGTCTGGGGGTGTTTGATCTGTGTGAATTGTGAAAACTGCGCAATCACTCTCTTTCGGGGAGAAGCTCCTTTTTCTGTGTTCCTTTTGTGGATCCGTTCGCTCGTTTCTCTCTGATAGCTATTCGCAGTTTGGTATTGGGCCGGAGTGCGAATGGAAGATAGTCCTGAAAAACCGTCTGCGCGCCATGGCGCGGGGGCATTCCCGCTCCCTCGAGCGTCCACGGCCCTGAAGCGAGCAAAGGCCTCGGCGCGCTCCGCCAAGCAGCGCATGAAGGGTATGAAGAAGAACACGAGCGGGGTCAACCTTTTGGGGCACGGCATGGGCCGCCGAAAGAGTCAGACGGGCTTGATGCAAGAAGCGGTTGCCTCTCCGGTTGGGCAACTGACGAGTATCTCTCTCTCTGGTTTCATGTACAAAAGGCGCAGTGGCATGACCGGTCTTGCCGCGTCTCTCTTTCACCAGAGTGAGTCGTGGACGGAGCGAAAGTTCGGGGGGAGGCTTTGGATTCTTCGATATTTTGTGCTCAAGAACGGTGTCATCTCCTACTATGATGTGCCCAAACACGTAAGAGAGGTAGAAGAGACTCTGTTGGGCCAGCGAGGCCCTCCAACCGCAGACGAGCTACTTGAGCACTGCCAACAATTTGTGCCGGAGGCGGGAAAGGAGCGCGGCTCGATCGAGTTGGGGAGAACTGGAGTACAGCTGAGAATGTCTTTCGGGCACTCCAGTCAATTTACCAACTTCATGAACGGCGTGCCGAACGCAAGTAGCGAAAAGTTGGCAGGCACACACACTACCCCTGCCAGTGCTCCCGGAGCTTCCTCTAGCACGGCGCAAAGTGCTGGTCCTGGAGCACACGGCCCGGGAGCTGCAAATCTTACAAAGTCAGGAACTCCGCGGCAGCAGCGAACTACGGCGGGAGATAGAGCGAATATGTCGGATGACCAAGCTGACGATCCGGATGCTCCCGGACTGATCGAGGCGCCAACCTTGGAAGATCATTCTTCGGCCAAAATTTTGCTCTCATCCGACTCTGCGTTACCTCAGAGCCCGAATGCAGCTCCTCACCACGTGCCAGACACAAGGTCGCCGAGTCCGTACCAGCTCGAAATTGTGTACAATAACATGCTGAACCCGAAAGAGTGGCAGTCATGGACTTTGTGCGCGATGGACCGCAAATCTTTCTTTCGCTGGACGCGTTCCATATCGAGTGTCATCTACGCTCCGCGTGGGCAAGGAAATGTTCACCTTCCTGATGACGACCTCTCGGAAGATGACACCGAAGACATGGAGGCGCATCAGTCAAGCGGGAATCTCGAGGTCTGCAGTCCACGGACGGATGGCTCAGGGCGTGTTGTATACGAAAGTCCAATGGGTTCACTTGCTCTGGATGAGTTTGACTTTGTCCATGATGATGACGAGTATATGTCTGATGAATCGGAAGCGCCCACGTGGAAGAAGGCCCTAAAGTTCCTTTACAACAAGCAAATTCAGATTGCCACGGCACTGTGCTTTAGTAACACCATCCTTCTTGCTCGGGAGGAGATATCCTCCGTGGTTTCTCTCATGGTTCTCACCTTGGTCTCGCTCTTAATCATATGGAAGGTGCAGGATATCTCCGATGCGATAGGGGGGGGCTCGCGTATTCGCAGGGCACCAAATCAACTTGCGATCAAGACGCCAGCGTCCCCGCCCCGTGCCGTCGGGCCAGTCACAAGCACACATGCTGAGCACTTTACTCACCAGCCCTCTGCTGACAAAGCCGAATCTGCTGGCTCAGACAGCGCCTCCTTGCCGAATGCTTCACCCGCACAAGGCGAGGAGTCCGGCTCCTTCAGCCCTTCTTCAGCTCCAGGGGGTGGTTCGGCTCGGCAAGGTCCCATTTCAACCATGGGATTGCCCCAGAGGAAACGCGTTGGAGGACTGACTTTACCTTACATTCCGCGGTCAAGTGTGACCAAAGATGCGCAACATTATTGGACTGACTGTGAAGATTCTGTGCTAAACGTCCGTGTCGGCCCTGACTACAAGATAAACAAGCAAAAGGCGCCCACCAAACCGGCGCTCTTCAAAACCATTGGCATTGACCTCTTCGACGGTGAAAAGAAAATCAGCGACATGCTCAAGAAAGTCGCCCTTCCGTTCGACAAATGTGCCGATAAAGCCAGTATCCCAGAGCCCTTCCCGCATCTATTGATTATGAACTTCCAGCTTCCCAAACCAGGATGCTCAACATTGAGCTCTGCAGACGGGCCGGGCTATACTTTCCCGCTGTACTACACCCCCTCCGCGGAAATGATCAAACTCGCCAATGACATGAATGAGAGTAAATTTGTGGAGCCCTCGATCCGCCTGCTAAAGCGTTGGTTCGCCGAGTGTGAAACCAATCAGGCAATGAAGGAGAGGCTAAAGCTCGTGGGATATATTTTAAACCCAGATGAGTGCGGCCTCCCAGGATGGACTCAGGGATACAATGGCAAGCCTGTGATGATCCGCAAGTCTGGAACTGTATACAAAGACGCCGGTCTTCGTGTTTTTGAGATGGCCATTGACTTGCGCATGTGGGGATTCATGACCCGCAAAGGGGTGTCTGCATTGTTGCCAAATGCGCTGGCAAAGATGGACTTTATTGTCTCTTTGGTCGTGCAGGGAGAAGAAAATGACGAGTTGCCAGAGCGCGTCATGACCGCGAGCCACGTATCCTATTTGCATACAGACCGAGCTTGCACTCTCGCCCCGTGATTGACAATGTCGTTCGCCACTTGATCGACCGTATTACTTCTCCTCTCGAGTCGCGAAAGTATCAGTTCGCCGTATTGCCTTTTGGGGACTCGAGTGTTTATTTGCTTTTGATTTTAAAACCATGTACAACTTGCTCCATCGTTGTATTGTTATATTTATTTTTATTTTGACTTTCTCGTATTGCTTTTAAATGACGTGGAGTGCAGTCAGTCCTTTATATAATAATTCCTTTTAAAAAAGACGGAAAATGCACTTACACATTGAAGGTTTAAACTCTACAGTCTCTTTGAAATACAACAGCAGCCGCCTTCCTGCCTCTTTCGAGATCTCGTGGCGCGCCGGGAGCCAATAGCAAGCTGCATGCTTCCCACTCAACCGACATACAGTACGCAAACTGTTATTAAATTAGAAGAACGCACCAGATCAAAAATGTTCATTCCTCACAGTCAGTCCAAGCGAGAAATCAGGACATTTGCACAGCAGTAGCCAATCGCAAGGCGGTCCTTCTGCGTGCTGGCCACAACCCATCTCCCGCACTCCACGCACTCCAGCATGAGAGGATCGACCTCCTCCACCTCAAACATTGTTGCCAACTCGGAGACCGTCTTTGTGTGGTCTTCATTTCGGCAGACTCTTTCTGAACTATATGTTTCCTTCGCATGCTCATTCGCCGAGCGCCATTCAGAGCTCCACGTTCTCTTGAGAGAGTCTTGAGTATTATTCTTCATATCAGAGCCTCTGGAGGACCGGAGCTGGGTCTTGGATTCCTCTTCTCCTTTTTGCCAAGCCATCAGCAACAGTTGCGTCTCTTTGCACTTTTCGAGCTGTTCCTTTAGGAACGATGACATGTCGATGCTCGAGGTGATCTGCATTGTGGGTTTCTGGCCTCCACTGCCCAGGAGATCCCCGCCATTTTCACGGTCATCGACCTCTTTCGACACGCATGTGCGCAGGCCTTTCTCCTCCACGACGGCCTCAACGAACAGCTTGCGGTTTTCCATGTACAAGTCCTTCAAGGCCTTGTACGCATCTTCTTGACTCGCCGAGAAACTATCCACCAGCTCCAGCTCCCTCCGTTTGACGCTCTCGGCCAGGTCTGGCAATGCGAACTCTGCCGCGACGGAATGCTCCTCCATCATGACCTGCGCGTGCTCCATGCCCTATGTATTATGCTCGCGATGACATCGCTCGCCCACTTGGCGTCCAAGTCAATCGTCAAGGCCAGACAGCGACTCAGCTGTGCGAGCCCAATGTGAAGAGATCGCTCGAGTGGTCTGCGGCATATCCGGTCACATGGATAGACTTCTATATACTTGCGTGTGCACAATTTCTGCCCAAGTAGCACTAGAGAAGTTTGATTGCAAAAGATTGGAAAAGTGTTGCACCTTTGGTCGTGAGGTTGTCTCTCCAGAAGTCATCGCCAATACAAACCCAATCGAATTAAAGCAGAACATGACAGAATGCGACAGAGCAGAACAGGATGATGGCTTGTGTTGATGGTTTCTCGGCTTATCTGGTGGCAGCCAAGCCGCTGTGGAGAAAGGCGACTCTGGAGGATTGTTTCACTATCAATCAAAACAAATTTCCATGCACAATCGAGTCGAATGACGTTCACACTGATTCGCAACCCTAAAGTCCCCTTGAACTCGTCGTCTCATTCGTCGAGCTGGTATCCAGTGCCTTTGACTGTTTCATTCTCACGTGCAAAAATTGGTATCTTGTGTAAATTTCACAAAGTGTTCAATTGACAGACTTTCCCAGTTTCATAGTCTCGGAGTTCGACGTCGTGGCGCGTTGTCACATGAACGGATTTCTCGTTCACGATACTGCCCTCCATTACGCACGTTTCGCCAACTTAACCGTAATTATTCGTCACATTGGACCTCTTCATGACGATAACCCATAGTAATTCTCCACGTTCTGCACTTTTCTGCATATTTCTGCACGTTACTCATCGTCCACAGCCTGTACTACTCATTTCACGTCACACATACTCCCTTGTGACGCGATTCGCGAAAAAGCAACCCAGAGGGAATCGAAAAGATCGGCGCTAGCCCAGACGCTTCTTACTGTTTACATTAGCCAGTGCAGCTAGCGAGTCTCGTGCGTATCCTTTTCCAAAACTGACTCTCTCTAAGAAGCGCGTAGTCGCGAGGACACCTGGGACGACAAAAGATCCGTTGGGCGGTACGGCGGCGTACGTCACGGTGGGACGATCTCGTTCGTTCCTTTTGGTGTGGAGTGTGTGGAGTGGGACAAACACTAGGCCTCGGAGTGGCGCAAGTTGGTTGGAGTTGTGGATCGCGTGTGTAGAAAATAGTAGATTTGAGTGGAGAAGTTGGGGCACAGGAAGCACAGGACACGGGAAAATGGACTACTTTGACAAAGCGAAGGACCTGTACAATCAGGCGGTGAAGGCCGTGTCGAAGACGGAGACGGAGAAGAAGTTGGCAGAAGCATTGTCCAATGCGAACTGGGGCGCAAGTACGACGTTGCTGCGCGAGATTGCGAATTTGACGCATGATTATCAAGAGTACTCGGTGGTGATGAGGGAGGTGTTTGACACGCTGTCGCAGCAGCCAAAGTACTGGAGGCAGATCTTTAAGGCGCTCACACTACTCGAGTATCTGGTCAAGAACGGCGCAGAGAGGTGTGTTCAGGAAGCGAAAGATCGTATCCATCAGATCAGGACCTTGACCGGGTTTAGTTTCTATCACGATGGTGGCGAGAAGGGCGCTGGTGTCAGAGAAAAGGCGAAAGCTCTTGTCGAGCTTTTGGGTAAGTTTTTCCATGTGGGACCAGATGGAGTGTTTGGCTCCTGCGATGATGGATCTTTGCACTGATGGTTTCCTTTTTTTTTTTTTTTTCCCCTCTCGTAGGCGACTCGGAGCATATTGCAGAAGAACGGGAAAGAGCGCGCGCTCTTAAAGACAAATACACTGGCATCGGCAGGGACGGACAGTTTGGAGGCTCTTCTGGCGCGGGTGGCAGCTACGAGCGCGGTGCAGGTATTGGACGGTATAATGACGACACATTTGGTGGCGACGGCCTAGACTCCAAAGAGAAGAAGAAGAAGAAAAAGAAGGAGAAGAAAAAGAAGAAGAAGCACAGCAGCGACAGTGACGACGACGATGATGATCTCTCATTCGGCGACGACAAGGCAAAACAAGATGACGACGACGACTTCGGGGACTTTGGTGGCGCTAGTTTCGAGCCTGATTTTGGCGACGACGATGATGATGATGCCGAAAGCAGCAAAAAGAGCAAGAAGAAGAAGGAAAAGAAGAAGAAGGATAAGGAGAAGAGCAAATCTAAGAGCCGTGGCCAAAGCGGTGGCGACGAGGAGGACCTCTTCGGCGGCGCCCCCGCTTCCAGTCCTGGCGGATTTGATCCTTTCAATGACGGTGGCGCCGGCAACGAGTGGTCTGGGTTTGAGTCTGCTCCAGCTCCTGCTCCCATGCAGCCACCGCCGCAACAACACCGGCTCTCAGGGTCGGGATCCGACTTTGGAGACTTTGACGGATTCCAGCAAGCACCTGCGCCTTCTATGCCTCAGCAGCCGTCTATGCAGCAATCTGGGGGCATGGACATGTTCGGGGGCATTTCGCAGCAGCCGCCTCAGCAGCAGCAGCAGCAACCTATGAACCAGAACCCTATGGATTTCTTCGGTGGCCCTGCTCAGGCTCCTCAGGTCCAGCAACACCAGCCTATGAATCCAATGGGGGGATTTGCTCATCCAAACAGCCAAACTCCTGCGTACCCTTCTCACAACGGAAGCCATGCCCCCCACAGCACGCAGCAAAAGAGCGATCCGTGGTCTGGGCTTGTTGACCTTGGCAACCTGTCGCTTAACGACAAAAAGGACACCTCGAAGCAGTCCCCAAATTCATTGTCCCAGCGCCGCATGTCTGGCGGAAGCCCGACCTCAAACCCGCATGGCAACATGATGATGGGTGGCAACCAGCAGGCGCAAGGCATGAACATGGGTATGAGTGGCATGGGCATGGGCATGGGGCAGCAGCCCATGATGGGCCATCAACAACCGATGATGATGCCGCAACAAGGGTTCCAGCCGAACAATGGCATGCAGCAGCAGCAGCAAGCACCCAAGAAACAAGACGATGACTTTTTGCTATTTTAGAAATAAAGACACGAAAAGGAAATGAAGGTTTACCTCCTTTTGATCCTCTGTAACATTTTCGACCACGCTCACCTTGGTGACCAACATTCACAAGCACACAAATCCTCCTCTTCCCCTCTACTAACAACATCTCTTATCGCCTCCACCTACGTCCTTCATAGCACTTCCTCTTACTCCTTCTTCTAACCGCCTTCCCTACCCTCCCGACCCTAAACCTCTCTAACAACCTAAGTAATTCTTCCCCTATTACATTTGTTTAACAGCCGTTACTCCATACGCCTTGATAGTCGTTCACTAACCGAAGCAACCACGCGCTAGAGAAGGCGTATGTCCGATTATCCTAACCATATACAGTCCTATGAGGAGCGCTACGAAGCAATGGCTGGCCATCCATTCAACATCATTCAACAACAACAACAACAACAACAACAAACTATGCGAAACTAATCCATCGTCCATACATTTGACATTTGACATTCGACAATTTGCAACGAGCGCCTTCGCGGACTGGGACGGGGACACCTTGGGACACTTTGGGACGTTCGGTGGGACGCTCGGTGGGACGACGGGGACAGAATATCTTATCTCGTTATCTTGTGGGCTGCAGGTGCGTGGCGCTGGTTGCAATTGAGGTGGAGAGATGGGCGAGAAGAGCAGGAAGAGGTCGCGTTCTGAGGAGGAAGAGGAGAATGGGACGGCGCTGAAGAGCAGGAAGGTGGACAAGTCGAGTAAGGATGCGTCCAAGGAGAAGAAGAACAGAAAGAGTGTGAGTGACGAGAAGAAGAAGAACAAGAAGAAGAAGAACAAGAAGAAGGATTCAGAGTCTTCGTCATCTTCTGATTCTGATTCTGGTTCTGGTTCTGAATCGTCGTCGAGTTCGTCCTCCTCCTCGTCGTCTTCTTCTTCTTCGTCTTCCGTGGCCAGAAAGAAGTCCAGTTCGAAGAAGGACTCCAACAAGTCAAAGAAGAAGAGCAGCAAGGCGGAAGACCCAGCCGCGGAAATGTCGCCAACGACGGAGAAAGCAGTGAACGGATCCCCGGTCAAATCGAAGGACATGGACGCCATGTCTGTATCTTCGGATTCGGAGGAGGACAGTCCCAAGAACGAAAAGTCTAAGAAGAAGAAGAAGCGTGTCTCCTTCGCGTTGGAGCAGAGCGCCCGGGATGCGTCTTCGGCGGAGGAGTCGGAGGACGAAGAGGAGGACCTCAGCTTTGATATGGGGAAAGCACCCAAAGAAACCCCAAAACTCACCGCATCAGTTGCTGCTCCGCTGCCAGAGAAGGTCTCCCTGCGTGTGTCCAAGTCCTCGTCTAACAAATCCATGATTGCCACGTTTCCCCAGTCCGAAGGGCTTTCGAAAACAGCAGCTCTCGAACTCGGGCTCTTTCGACGAGGAAGCAAGCCTCATCAGAAGATTTTATTTGGGCGTTTGAACGAAGTCAAGTTCGAGGGAAGGAACTTTGGGCCAGGTCAGAGCTCAGACAACAAACTATGCCGCTACCTGGTCTTCAAGTACAAGCCAGACACAAAAACTGCAGAGTTGCTCAACACCGAGCCTGCATGCCAATTTCCAGTCGAGATGCACAGCTCGGTGGTCACACTACCTGAACCAAGCGTCAACATTAAGGATGTCCATCTGGAGGAACTTGAGGTCGAAGAGGGAGAAACCGCTATTGAAGCAGAGCAGCGCAAATCTCGAGCGCTATACTTCGACCGCACGAATTCTCTTGTTGGCAGCTTTGGAGCGGCGAAGGCCAAAAAGAAGATCCAGTCTTACGAAATGAATAAACTTACTGGATCGGCTATGGTCACCGCTGATGACGTCAAAGAGACGCTTAAGAGTGACAACATCGTGGTCCAGGAGAAGAGTGAGGGAATAGAGTCCTCACGCAGGGCTCTTCTGCCACCTTACCACCCCGATGCAACCAGGGTAGCCAAGGTCTATCTTGAAAACGAGATCATTCCGGAAGCACTGAATGAAGACCTCAAGTCTTTCATGAAGAGGATGATCCCTATCGCTCGGAGCCACGAAGAAATTGGCAAGCTGGAGGAGAAGAACCGAATCAGCGTTATCGTCGCTGAAAACTTTCACAAGATGGCCGACGGCCACATCGAGGACAAGAAATTGCTCAAGAAGATGCTTCGTTTGTTGTGCTTTGCAGAAGTGCTCATTAGATTTTATCGCAGCCGGAAACAACTCACTCAGATGGATGTGGAGAAGCTGCCGGCGAGGCTCGGTGGTGTGTCTGACGCCTTCCTGGCTTGGCTTCTGGACACTTTCACGGAAAAGACCAGTGGAGATTACACGAGATCGCAAAAGATGACCGACCGCCTCATCCTGCGGATTTTCGCTACAGTCCTCATCCTGGAGGGATTCAAGTTGAATCCTGACAAGGTGAACAGCTTGGCGGCATCTTTCTCTCAGCCCGTCAAGTGGGTAGAAAACTATTTGCGCGAGCTCGGCTGTAAGGTGACCACCAAAGGAAAGCGTGGAGACGGAAAGACCGCAGAGCTCACGATTCCACTCACGTTTCCAGACTATAGCGCTGCTGGCAAGAGACGCCCTCGTTAGGGGACCATACAGTAGCAGCATCTGTGCAGATCAGCAGCTCCACCAACTTTCCTCCCCCGCTGGCCACAGGTTTATTAGTAGTGGAACCAGTTGACATCTTGTGAATCGTTTTGCCGCTAATTGGTGGTCGACTTGTCTCAGCGCAGCGTGAAACATCGCCACGACGTCGAAATCAGCACTCGAGAGAGAAAGGCAACTCTGCAAATGAGAGATGGTCACTCCAGCTGAGCTGGCGAGTTGTTGTTCGCGCTGTCGGGCTTACGCTTGGAGCGGATAGCCCACTTGTCCTTTTTGATGTCAACCTTGAGCGGCGCCCAATGAATTTTTTCAGGCAACACTGCTGGGCCTTTGAGCGGTAAACCTCTCAGCTTTTCCTTCATAAGATTTTCGTCTGCACATAAAACGTGGCGGCCATTGATAAATTTGAGCAGGCCGAGGAATTTCAGCGCAAGCACGACATCCTCGGTCTTGATAGAAGTAATCCTAGTGATGTCAAAGACAGATATTTTGTCATCTTTGATACGAATCAATTCTTCCAAAATCGCTCGACACCAGTAGCTCCTGTAGCTGATTTGGCCCAGGTCACTTAGAGGCTTCTCCGGCGAGCCGACTTTCTCCTCCTTCTTAGAGAGTTCGTAGCTGAAAGAGATGAGGAATTTACCGTACCCCTTGCGCTGATAAGGCGGAAGCGTCAGAATGCAAGCCAGGTTATAACCTTGTTCTGAATACTTTTCCTTGCTGAAATAACCCACGATATGGTACCCTTTCTCGTCAAATTCACAGAGCACATAAAACAAGAACGGGTCCACGTCAAAGTGCAGTGTTTTGTGGTCGAGAAAGAACTTGGCCAAATAGCAGAGATTCTGTGAGTAGACCTTGGATTTGGCGCCATCTATCTCGAACATGGATACTTTGGCAACTTCATCTCGGTAGATTTCATCACCAGGAGGATGGAACTGTGTGCACTTTTTGTAGTGCCGCGCCAGCTCGGACTGATAACGAAACATCTCCAGCGTGAACTCGGAGATGTACAAAAGATCAATCGGCCCATCTGGTGTATACTCGGAAGGCACCGGGGAATAGTACCACGTGTTGATAACGTTTCGTCCGAGCTCAATCTGATTCACGTTCTTGATCTTTGTGATCTCCTCGTGCTCGCGGATGCTCGCCTCGTCCATCCCGTTATTCTCTCCGTAGTCTTCTTCCACAAACTCCACAACCTCGGACTTTTTCTGGGTCCCGTCCGGATGCTGCTCGCTCGAGTCCTCCTCTTTAATCCACGAATCCATGCGTCGATTCTAGCCCGTCGAAATCCCAATCGTGTCCAACGTTCACCACAACGGCACGGCATCAGCAATCGAGTCGACAAATTCAACGCCGAAAAACCAACCCACAGCAAAAATAAAATAAAACAAAATAAATAAAATAAAATGGCCGCACTTACAAATTCCACAAAGTGAACATAATAGCTCACTTTGCCGTCCTTCGCCTTCTTCCGCTCAATCACGTCACACAAACGGTACGTGCCGTCGCCCGCGTACTTGCAAAACACCTTTGCGCCCACTTTAAACATGCCAGTTTCGTCGCGTACGGTTTCATCGTCCGCATCTTTGCCCTTTTTCCCGTTCTCATCCCTCTTTCGGCCTTTCTTCTTGCGCCCATCTTCGTCCGCTGCGTCCCCGGCTGACCGTTTCTTCCCTTCCTCCTCGCGCATCCTTCTATCTCACTTGTCCTCAAATTAAAGTACGCGGCGTATGCGCCGGTGTCCTCGCAGAGTCTACCGACTTCCAATTGTCCGATACCTCATTACGTTGTGCGGTTAATGTAGAAATTGTAGAAATGCGAAGGTGAATAAACGTAAAGAAGGAACAATGTTTGAGAACTGGAAAATTAAAATTCGAACACTGCATGTGGCGGGCAGTTGCAGGTCCGGCCCGAGCCGTGAGAGGAGGAAGAGGAGGAAAAGAAAAGGAGGAGGAGCTCGTGGACGAGAGCCGCATGCATCGAAGAATGGGTTTCAATCAATCACCTACTCACATTTGGTGCGAAGATGCCCAGTTGGTTCTCAAGTGGAGAAACCGCGAGCCGATTCGCGACAAAGAAGAACCATAAGCGCGTCTGCTAAGTGACCTGCCGGATGACAGATGACCTGGGTAAAACACCTCGCCGACTCTTTGATTCGTAATCTTGTGCGCGGACCTCCATGCCCGATTGTCCTCTCCCGGTTGTCAACATTTCGGCGGCCGAGTGGCGCAGTACATGCTGTGGATGTACGGAGGGAGGGAATGGGAATTAATCATCGCTGATGCGACCTCTATACTTCTCACATCCACTTACCTCCTTCGCTCCTCGAACTCATCAACCAGTCACACTCGTCAATGATCGATCACTTGGTGACCAACTCATCGCCGATGAACATCGTCCCACGTCCACGAATAGGTTAGGGTGTAGAGGTTTATCGGTTAGGGTTCCCCACGCTGGACCAGTTTTAACAAGAATGCGGCCCGAACTGAGACCTGAACTATTCATGTACAGATTAGTATCAAGAGTAAGTTGACTGCGGACGGAGTTTAAAGTCCGGGGGCATGATCCAAAGTGTTTGAGAGAATGACGGCCATGCGAGTGCACGTTGTGTGCACGCGCATAGTTGCATAGTTGCATAGTTGCAAAGCTGGATAGTTGCATAGTTGGAGGACAGCAGACGATATGGAGGACGAGTTGAAGGTGAGTGCGTGCATATGTGAATGTGTTGTTGCGCGTCTGTGTTTGTGACCCCGGGCGGTTTAGTTTGCATAGTGTTTTGGGAGGCTTTGGATTTGGAAAGAAGTTGTCGAAAACGGCGCAGAGATAGGTCGACTGACGCGTGAACTTGTGCGGGATGATTGATAGGGCCATGACCCGGTGCAGGTGGCGTTGATGGAAGAGAAGATCGTCGTGGTGGACGAGAATGATGTGGTGGTGCGAGCGGGCTCCAAGCATGAGTGTGAGTTGTTGTTGATGGCTTCAGGTTGGTGCTCAAGAGATGGTTCATTCGTGTGGTTGAAAGGTCGCTGACAAGAGTGCCGGACGTGCTGGTTCAATACGCAGGTCACTTGAATGGAAATATTGACTCTGGGCTACTCCATCGCGCGTTTAGCGTGTTTTTATTTAACTCTGAAGGAAAGCTGTTGCTTCAGCAGCGCTCGGACAAGAAAATCACATTCCCATTATTTTGGGCAAATACATGTTGCAGCCATCCCCTTTTCACGCCGGACGAGCTGGAAACCAATGACGCCCTTGGCGTAAAGCGCGCGGCAGTCAGAAAGCTTGGGCACGAGCTTGGGATCCCTGCTGAGCAGCTCCCCTTAGAAACATTTACTTACCTGACGAGGATCCACTATGTTGCCAAGCAAGAAGGCGGATGGGGCGAGCACGAAATCGACCATGTGCTGATTATTCAAGCCGACGTTGACGTAAACCCTGAGCCGAATGAAGTGAAAATGATACGGTACTTTTCGGAGCCGGAGCTGGCTGAGTTTCTCTCTCAGGCGGAAGCAAATGGTGACAAGATATCTCCTTGGTTTGGACACATACATCACAATTTTCTGCGCAAGTGGTGGGCCGCACTTCGCGAAGGAGACTTGAGCGGCTGTCGTGAGCCTGAAAAAATATATCGCATGCTGCCTTAGTTTAGTAGAGTCCCCTTGGTTGTTGACAAAGTATACCTGTTCTCCGTTCTTGAAGCTGAGATTATTATTTTTTCTTCCCCACGAGAACAAAGCCAGATATCATAGTGACAAAAACAATCTATTGTGCCTCAACGAAAGAAAAGGAAGGCAAAGTAAGAAGGACGATTTGAATATCTATACAAATACGCTACACATTCGCACGTATCACAGACTCTCTGTTTGCAGTCTGTTGATTTGATTCTTACTGATTGCCTGAGCGACACCTCTTAATCTCCATAAGCACCGGTACCAAAGATATGACGCGTTCTCCGCCCAAAAGTCGGGAAGTCTTTGGCAGGTCCTCAGAGCCTGCGACATCGCCTTGCAACGTCCAGCCAGCAGAGACAGGATCGTAGCTTGGGTTGTGGATCCGAACTACGCGTTGCCCATTGCCCAATTGCCTTGACTTTGAAATGAGACCGTGAAACTTGCAGAGCCCATGAGTAAGGAGTCGATAAACCCCGCTCTTGAAACTCAACTCTACCACTGGCCCGAGCTCGGCGGACACATCGATACGCGGTTCACTCAACAGTACACGAGACAAGCCTTCCTTGTGTGCGTCAAGAGCTGCGGGGCCCTCATTTTCCATTGCGGCAAGCAGGTAGTTCTCGAGGTTTTGCAAAAAGAAGCAAAAAGGCTCCCGAGTACCAGTGTGCAGCAGGTGGTGACGAAGTGACTGATCAAGCCTGCTGAACCGCGAAACAATGCCGTTTCCTCCGCTTGAAGCTTTCGAAGCGCGCCCCTCCGTCTCGCTTGCCGAGCCAGCTCTAACGAAACCGCCTTCGCAGTTGAGAAAATCTCGCCTCATCTCATCAGTGAACCCTGTAAAGGCGCTCGAAAACTCGCGTTCGTAAATGAGCTTTGCAGCTGCGCGAACGTCGAAAAACGCTGGGTCCATTTCGTAGGCTGCGTTGTTTTTGTTCGAGATCTCGACATTCATGTCGGCCCCGATCCTGCGATCGTTGAGCCATCGACGTTCCTTCTTTCGACTCACGGCCCGGCGTTCGCCACGCTCGTCAAAGACCAACTTGACTGGCGACATTTCCCGAGTCCGGTCCTCCTTAGCCCTCGAGTGCGGCCTCGACGTGTTCTTGTTGGACCTCCGTCCGCTTGGCGTAGGCGTTGCGGCTCCTCCCACTGCGTTTTCCGCCACCACAACCCCCTTCGTAAGGGGCTGGTCATCGTCCAATCCAGCGAGGAAAACGACGCCACCATCTTCGCTCGCCGGCTCGCGGCCAGAATTGTCCTCAGACTCTGCCATTCTCACTCTCGAGGGGGTCTTCGCGGCCTCCATCCCAGACATTTTCTCACGAATGCCAATTCCCCAGAAATCTTGCAGCGTCTTCGCTTTGCCTTTCTCTCCGCACAGAGCTCTACCTTCTTTTCTCCCGCCACAAAGCTGCACCAGAGTATTGACCTCAACAGGCAATACAGAACGCGATACCAAACGACTGAGCCAATTGCGAGAGACAGACACAGACACAGACACGTCAATAAAATCCCAGCTCTTCCACCAAAAACCACACAAAGGTGTCTAATAAATCACACCCAATTCAATTCAAAATCGATACATGTGTACACCACTCCGCCGTCGCACTTCTCCACTCTCCACATGGCGTTCTCCACATCCGCGCCGGCACTCATGCCACGCCAAAGGGAAACTCCGTATGGCTGGCCCAGTTTTCCCGTGTGTCCTCATCCCCGTCAACAACCTCTGGCCCACTCGCCAGTCTTCCCCTCTCCCCAAACATCGCCGCTGCACACACTACTCACCGCACAGTTCAATCCGTTTGATCGAATTCGCCGATTTCACCGATTTCACCGCGGACACCTCCTAAATGCCTAAATGCCGAGCTCTCCCTTTGCCTCCTTTCCGC
The DNA here is from genome assembly GCA_012862575.1 of Parietichytrium sp. I65-24A. NCBI lineage: Eukaryota > Bigyra > Thraustochytrida > Thraustochytriidae > Parietichytrium > Parietichytrium sp. I65-24A. The sequence continues at coordinate 85,636 of BLSF01000081.1, forward strand.
TCTTCCCACTTTCGCTAATACCCACCCACCCTAAACACTAGCACCCAAAAATGGCTACGATAAATGTTAAAGTGCTTATGAGGGAGTCGGAAGGGTAAGGGTATATAGATGTTGGAGTAGAGTGGCTGAGCACTAGGGCTAGAGGTAGGTGGTCGGCGTAGGACACGTGTGGGAAGTGCTAGCTGAGTGGTAGAGAGTACTATGGGCAGGAAAAGTCTGAGTGGTCGTTTCCGCAACGAGACAGGATGCACATAAACATAAGGGGGAGAGTGGGGAGAGAATGAAAGAATGGAATGAAAGAATGACAATGAAATTGAATTGTGGAAAGAAAGAAAGAGGATTGATTCCATCAATCCTGGAATGTTCTTTTCGAAGGTAATGGTTCACGACTACGACGGGTGGTTTGTGGAGCGGCTTGTAGTCCAGTTTCTTTGTTTTTGGAAGATGAGGTGAGTTCCGTTCAGCAGCTTCGCACCGTGACCGAGCTTAGAGGCCCAGGTGACTTCTTGCATTGGCGATTCTGAACATGCGCTTCTCGACAGCAGCTTGCACCTCTGGATCTATGTCTGCAGAAAAGATTTGCGAACGATCTTCGCCGTCGCATTTCTGCTCTTCGATGGAGCCCATGAGAGAATTCATGTCGGAGATCATCGCTGACGGTTTGAGGTGAACAAAGTCGCTAGCGCTTTGAAATGAGTCGATGGAAGATCTGTGCGACATTCTCGGGATGGAAACGTGGTCATCCCTTTCGGAGCGCGCCGTCGATGCGTAGGAAATAGTAGAACCGCGCCTTTTTGCTGACCCCACTCCCGAGAGAGACACTGTGCTTTGCGCCTTTTGCCGGTCATGGTCGATCATGTCCTGCAATGTATGCAGGCCAGTGGCGCGTGAACTCATCAGACTGTGACAGGTAGCAGCGCGAATTGTGTGCTCTAGCTCCGCTTTAGAAATCTCGATCTGGTGCTTCATTCGCTCTACCTCCGCCTCGAGCTCCGAAATCACGGCTTCGTTTTCAGTTTGCGAACACTCAAGCTCTTTGACGACTTTTTGCTGAAGCTCTTCACGCGCCCTCCACTTTTGCATGGACCGGATGGCGTCGTCCAGGTCCTCTCTGTCGCGGGCGTTTATTCTGTGGAGTTCGGCTACATGGTCTAATAGTGACTCGAAGAGCAAGCTGGTGCAATGTGCAATTGCACTTGCGCCTTCGCTTGTAAATCCTGTTGCCCCTTGCTCCAGCATTTCGGCTGCTCGCCAAGCCTTTGCCTTTGCGTGCCGCTTCACGCTGCACAAAAATATCCTATCAGCTCCGCGCAAGCTCACGAGACGAAGATACCACTTGACTTACCTTTCCGGAAGCTCCTCTCGCATCGAGCCAACCTTTTCTGCGCATCGCAGAAGACAGCTCGCAAGGGTGGCGACGGCCATCTGCAGCTCTGCATTCTCGCGGTTTGCAAGATCGTCCATTCTCCCAAGCAGAGTCGCCAACCAACACGGATGCGCCTCGAAACTTGCTCTGCGCCTTTGGGCCGCCCTTCACGCTGCGCTGAAGGGCCTCAAGTTCCAGTTCGGAATTCGGAGAGCAGTTGCGAGCCACGACCCTGCTGCAACCCTCGCTTTCCACGCGCCTCTAGCTAGCCCTTGCACTTGACACTGTCACTCCGCCTCACTAACGGTCCTTGCAATTACACACCTTCCTCAATTTCCGCTCGTCGCATTCGGCATTGCAACCGCAAATACTCTGCAGATGGCACCGGTCCACGCGAGCAAAGCTTGCTTTACAGCGTCAGTTCTGCGCGTCTTTATCGTATTTATTTCAAAGCCGAAAAGACCTTTCATTATATGTTTTCATTTGCACAAAATCCAAGAGGCTCTTTGCGACTTGGTTTCCTTTCACTTTCCACTTCTTCACTTTGTGTCACTTTCCACTATGCGCATGGCACCCCATCGCCTTAAGCAACACTTATACAAAACAATAGTCTTCTGGCGAAGTTGCATGTTAACGGCTCTCAATTCCAAAGTGCGGAGCACACCTCTCGAGTTATTGTTACTGACTTACATGCGACCACATGTCAAAGGCGCAGCGGGCGAAGGGCCATTGTCATTGGATGGAGATCGATGCGCAAGTTGTTGTTGTTGTTGTTGTTGGCTGTCGGTTGTGCGAGCACGTGGAGATTAGTGGCAGGTCAGCAGTGCAGGAAAGGCTGAGGTCGTGTGGGTCACCCGCAAACACATTTCATCGTCGAATGTTGGCGGTCTGACGCGAGAACAGCAGAGTTGCAGAGGAGCTGGGCTCGGAGACGAGCTGCGAGCGGCGCGGGAGATGAGGCTACATGTCCACGCGAACGGAGTGGACTTTGTGACGTGCTGCGAGAGTGGGTCGACGATCTTGGAACTGAGGAAGGATATTGAGCGGCAGTACTCGAGCCTGAATCCACGACTTGCGTAAGTGAAATCGTATCGCGGGGCTTTAATTTGCTCTGGCTTTGGCTTGGCGGGTTGAATTGAGTAGTGGCTTATCATGAGTTCGCGTTTGTGATTTGGTTTGGCGCGCAGTCCGCTCGCGACGCACTCGTTGCGGGACAATAAGGATTATTTGCTTCCGGACAGCTTGATTGCCGGCCAAGTTCTCGTGGATGGGGACCATGTGTTTACGGTGCCTGAAAAAGAGTTGCGACCAGCCCCGGATGTCGACTTGTCACAGGTGCTGAGCCGGTGGCAATATTTTCAGCGTTACACATTATTAGCAGTCTCAGCGACAGTCAAGAGGAATGTCAAGGAGAAAAAACCTATACATATCGACCAAGGCGTGGCTCTCGTGCTCGTGGAAATGCTCGCTTCGACAGACCCAGAGACCGCGCGCGAGTCCATACGGCTTTTGGAGGCGATTTTATGCGGTCCGTATGGCACTCCAAACAATATCGGTGTTTGTAACAAGCCTTCGAGCCCCGGATACCAGTGTCTCAAGTGGATTTGCACACTTGGGCTTTATAGCACGGACGACGCCACTATGTTTGGTTGCGCGGTTATTCTCGACTCGCTTTTAGGAAGCGATTATTGCAAGCAGACATTGATTAAATTCGGCGCAGGTGCTGCCCTCATGCGGCTTGCTCGCAGCGAAGACAAAGACACTAGAACAGTTGCGACGAAAGGGCTTCTAAAGATGACGAATTCGGAGAGGCGAGAGAGTAACAAGGCCAGGCGGAAACATCTGCCGCCCATTGGTTCGCCAACGGAGCGTAGCGAAGGCGGCAGGCTTGGCGAAGTCGCCATGGAGATGTTTGCAAGCGTTGACGACGCGCTGGTAAATTTGGAAACCTCTGATGTGCGACAGGTCCAGCGCATGGCGTTGGAGACTATATTAAGAGAGGCTGGAGCGGACTCTTTACACCGAATCGCGGCCACAGACGGTCCGCGCTTTATACGTGCTTTTAAGCGAGCGTGCCGAACTTCAGACCCGGTTCTCACTCAACTCGTTAGCGATATTCTCGTGGAGGTATGTCCTAGAGAAGAGGAATCGCACATTTTATTTCGCGGAGGGGGCTTCGAGCTGCTTGTTATGCTCGTGGAAGACGAGGAGGAATCGCTGCGCCCTCGCTCGCACCGTTCAGGATTAGGCCTCACACCACGCACGCCTTCACTCCCTAGCCGCCTGCATACAATTTGCAGCCAGAAGAATTTCCCGCCTCCCGTTAAACTGCTCGTGAACACTCTTGTTCAGTCCTCGTCACCAGCCGTTCGCCAAATCGTGGCAGAGACCATCCTGAGCCTCTCCAAGGAAGATGACGCGAATGAGCTTTACGCTTACATTGGTCTATTGCTTTCTGCGGCTTCAAACAGCCCTCACGACGGGTCCGAGGAAACCTTGAGCTTGGCTCAGACCCTTAGCGTCCTGTCCGTTCGAGAAGCGAACAAGCCCAAGCTAATCAAATACGGAGCCGTGGGCGTTTTTTGCCAACTACTGATCACCGACGAGCGCATTGAGGTCCAGCGAACGTCCGTAAAGGCCCTCGCCAACCTCGCGTCCAGTACGCCAGAGCACCGCGCAGCAGTCATCCAGGCGCTCCAATCGTCGCCGGACCCTTTGGACAGCTTCTCGGACCCGATCATCACCATGTATCTCGAGATGATCTTCATCGCAGACTAGCATGCTCACCAACGAGCCTCTCATTCGCAGCATTCCTTCATTCCTTCATTCAGAACACATCCAGCTAATAGTCCATCATCCGCGGAAGCAACCATCCCTGCTCACGTCGTGCCCACGCCCGTGCGCGCGAACGGGAAGAGTAAGAATGTGGCGACACGGAAGCACGGTCAGACGAAGGCTTCGGCGCCAAGAGTGTGGCGAAGCTGCAGGGATAGCTGGAGGTGTTTGTGATAAAATCGCAAGTCCTCCCACCTGAAGGAGACACTCTTTCAGTGTGGCGAGTGTGGCGAGTGTGGGAAAGCATTTACAACACCGTGCTACCGTCCCGCGTCTCAGCCCAACTTGCCACCGAGCTCCTCGCCCGAACCTCAAACTCACACTCACACATACACATACACACATACACACATACACTCACGCCTCGTCTGCCTAGCTCCGTGCCTCTTGCCAGTGCCAGTGGCCGCCTCGCGAGCTGAGCTTGCCTTGTCCACTCTCCATTGTCCCGTGTCACATGTCAGTTGTCACTTGCAGATAACGTTTTACAGCTGTTCGCGGCTGGGAATGGCTGCGGCACGGGCCGCGACGAGCGAGTCTACGGTGGACAGATGGCTCTCGTGGCTGTCGCAGTCGGGGAGCGTGGAGCGTTTGCGCGAAAAGAAGCTGGAGGAGTGGGAGCTGTGCCGTTGGTTCGGGCGCTGGCGCGAAAACGCAGGGCATTCGCGAAGGACGCGACGAGAAGAGCGGTGTAGGAGAGCGAAGACAGCGCGGCAGAATGTACTGGTGCTGCGGAAGCGGAGGGCTCTGCGCAGCTTGTATGCAGCGATGGCGGCCAGGCTTTTGCGCGGTTTGGCAGTGAAAATGCATGAAACGGCGGTGTTGAGGAAGGGTTTTGAGGCATGGACACGGTGGACCGCGAAGGTGAGGAAGCGCAAGCGTGCGGCGAGGCACAGAGATCTCACGGTTATGCATGGCTGCTTTGCGCGGTGGGAGGAGTTTGTTCTTAAGCAGAAGAGGAATACATGGGCCACGTTGGCAGAAGCTGCCGCGCGCAAGGAGGTCGAGACGACGCCGTGGCTGGCGAAACATCTGCTGCTGCGCAAGCTGGGCGCAAGTGCGCGTCGAAAGATCCTCCTCGAAGCGTTTAGGTTGTGGCGGTTCCATGCAACTGTAATTCGCATGCTTGCAGTTGCTCGCCCACGCTCTGCAAAAGCTTCGCTGCGCAATTTATCCCGGCGTGGCACGGGAGTGATCTTCGAAGTTGCATGAGGAGGTCTTTTCAAAGACATTCTGGAACCGAGGGTGCTTGGCTGGCACATGGACCTCGAGACTCGGTTCACTTGGCTCGAAAACGTCATGTTTTCATTGCAGTGAACACCAGTCTCGAGGAATCCGTTCCTGCTGCGAGTGACCCTTACATTCTTGGAGAGTAGATTCCGGTCAATCTCCATTTGTTGTTTGCTGGTCAAAGATACTCTGCGATCAATATTATTATTTGTCATTGCAAATGTTAAGGCCAACTCCGCGAGACGTTGAGCATTGCGACTCCAACTTTGCAAGCTTGAGAACAACCGCACGACGACATCATGTCTGTTACAGATCGATCTTTCGGGTTCTGACACCGATGCCAAGAAATGGTCCACGAACACGTGCACCGTCCTTGTGCTCCAGTTCAGCCACCGTGCACCCACATCTCATTTCCAAAAGAGTGTTGCTTCCATCCAAGCCTCCAACACTCTCCATTAATTTATTGATCAAGATCTCTCTCTAAAAAGCTCCAACGAATTGAGTAATTAGTCCACTTTGAACCCTGCATCTCTTGCAGAATTCAGAATTCAGAATTCACTGTTAGATCATTTCCAAACAAATTCCATTCCTGCCATCACGCTGCCGCCTTCGTTGACCCAAGCGATCCCAAGCGCATAGTTATGCATAGTTCCATCTCTCACAATCCCACCATCGCTAATAACACCGCCGTCCCTGTTGAGCCTCTCCTCTCACTCCCACTCATTCATTCATTCATTCATTCATTCATTCCAGCAACACTCCGCACAACTCGAGCCCCATCCGCGCGCGTACACCCCACACCTCCCCGCGTACACCCGCCAGTCTTTCCTCCCCACACGAAAAAAGACAATCCCTCACCTCATCTTTACCAGCTCTGCTTCCCACTGCCCCTCAGCACACAGAGACCAGAGACCAGAGACCAGAGACCAGAGAGAGCGCGGACACTCAGAGAGAGAGAGAGCGGGAGAAGGAAGAACAAATAGCCGAGCAGGATGGGAAAAGGCAAGAAGAAGGACCGAATGGCGCTGCTGAGCGCATTGGCGGGCGATCAGGAGGCGGAGTCGCAGGCGCAGAAGACGACGGAAGAGGAAGGGCTGAGCAGGAAGCAGAAGCGCGAGGCCAAGTTGGCGAAGAAGCAGCAGAACAAGAAGAAGCAGAACAAGAAGAGTGCGACCAAGCAGGAGAGCGAGGACGACGACGAGATGGAGAATGACAATGACAATGAAAATGAGGATGAGAATGAGAATGAGGAGGAGAATGAGAATGAGAATGAGGATGAGAGCGAGGAGGATGCGCCGAAAAAGTCCGCGTTCGCGATGATGGACGACGATGAGGACGACGATGAGGACGACGAGGATGATGAAGGGCAAGTTCGCGGGGCCGCTTCGGGCTTTGCCGCTCTGGGGCTGTCTGACGAGGAGGAGGAGGAGGAGGACGACTCGAGCAGCAAGAAGAAGAAGAAGAGCAAGAAGGAGAAGAAGGAAAAGAAGGAGAAGAGCAAAAAGTCCAAAAAGTCCAAGAGCGGAGACGATGAGCAGACCGAGGAGGTATTCTATGGGAATCCTGAGGATGAAGGGTTCTACGAACAGTCCAATGTAGACGGCGCTGGAGCTGAGGACGACGCCGAGGATGGGAAGAAAGGCCGCGGGAGAAAAGGCAAGCTTAGCAACAAAGAGCGCAGGAAGCTCAAGGAGTCTCAGGAGTCCGAGCTGCGGGACAAGGCTCTCAAGGAACTGGCCAATAAGGAAACCGACTTTGCGGTCTCTGCCACCATTCAGGCCAAGGATGAGGCCTGGGAGAATGCAACTGACATCAACATTCCTAGCTTCACAATTTCGGCCTACGGCAGAACGCTTTTCAAGAATGCTGAGCTCAAGATCGCTGCTGGACGCAAATACGGTATTGTAGGTCCAAACGGACACGGCAAGTCCACCTTGCTCAAGCAAATGGCCAATGGCGAACTTGCGATCCCGCCTAAGATTGACTGTCTTTACGTGGAGCAGGAAGTGAAGGCTGACGACACCCCTGCAGTTGAGATGGTGTTATTGGCGGATAAAACCCGCACTCGCCTGCTCGAGCGCGAGAAGGAAATTATGCATACTCTGGAGAACGATGTCAACGACGAGCTCTCTCTGGAGGAACACGAAAAGCTTCAGACCGAGCTGAAGGATGTCACCGACGAGCTGAGGTTGCGCGGCAACGACTCGGCGGAGGCTAGGGCGCTCTCCTTGCTGAACGGTCTAGGTTTCACCAAGGAGATGCAGCGTGCACCAACCAAGTCTTTCTCCGGAGGTTGGCGCATGCGTGTGTCGATTGCGCGCGCATTGTTTCTGGAGCCAACCTTGATGCTTCTCGATGAGCCTACTAACCACTTGGACCTCAATGCCGTGCTCTGGCTGGACTCGTATTTGCAAAAGTGGAAAAAGACTCTCATGATTGTGTCCCATGACGAAGACTTTTTGGACTCTGTGTGCACAGATATCATCCACCTCGATCAGCAGAGACTGTTCTACTACAAAGGAAACTTTAGCATGTTCAAAGACCAGCTTGGCATCCACAAGGAGAAGATGAAGAAGGATTTTGAAAAGCAAGAAAAGCAGCTCAAGGCGCTGAAGGGCAAAGGTAACACCAACAAGAAAGCTGCTGAACAGCTCGCCAAAAAGTCCAAGCGTGAGGGTGGCGGCGCGCGCAAAGGCAAGAAGGGATTGGAGCAAGAAGACGAGGATGCTTCTGGTGGTCTTGCCGATCGTCACTTGCTCTCAAGGCCAAAGGATTACGAGGTCCAGTTCACATTTCCAAACCCGACCGATCTTGCGCCACCTATTATTCAAGTGGACGAAGTATCTTTCGCATACGGGGCAGGCAAGCGCTTGTTCAAGAAAATCTCTTTTGGTATCGACATGGAGTCCCGTATCACAATCGTCGGTCCTAATGGTGTGGGAAAGTCTACTCTACTAAAGTTGGTCACCGGAGAGTTGAGTCCAACGAAGGGAGAGGTCAAAATCAATCGATTTCTGCGAATTGCGCGGTATCACCAGCACTTCGTGGACGTGCTCCCACTGGACCTGTCCCCAGTGGACTTTCTCCGAAATGCACATCCCGAAATTTCGTATCAAGACGCGCGTAACCGCCTGGGCCGTTTTGGCCTTGAGGGAACTGCACACACCATCAAGATGCTCAACTGCTCTGGAGGTCAGAAGGCGCGTGTAGTATTCGCCTCCATGAGTTTCCAGGCACCTCACATTCTGATCATGGATGAGCCTACCAATAACTTGGATTTGGAGAGTATTGACGCTCTATGCGAGGCTATCAACGCTTTTGAAGGTGGTGTCGTTCTGGTTACTCACGACGCCCGGTTAATTCAGGAGACCGAGTGTGTGTTGTGGGTCGTTGAAAAGCAAACTGTGTATGAGCAGATTGGTGGGTTTGAAGCCTACAGAGATGAGATCCTCAGGCGCCTCGCAAAGGAGGAGGAAGAAGAGAAAGCGCTACTCGAAGAGAAGCAGCAGCGCGCCAACGCTGCCCGCCAGCAAAAATTGGACGAAATTGCCGCCCGCCGCAAGGCCAAGCTCGCAAAATCCGGCGTGGCGCCTCCAAAAGCACCATAAGTCTCGTGTTCCATCCACTCTGGTGCACTTTATATTCCACAAATTTACTAACAATACATCACTTCTCCTTTTTTCGCACCTTGCAATCGGAAGATCTCGTAATTTCACACGAAATGCAAAACTCACATCGGTCCTCGGCTCTTGCTAACCATTTAGAGCAGTTTAACACCGGTTGATTCGCCAAATAAACTGCAAGCGAGTCAACTCAAAGTTCCAAGCAAGCCACTTCCATGCAGAGTTTGCAGGCTTCGCCACTCAAGCTGGGCGAAACATTCCTAAACTCCCACCCAGGCTTCTCTTCAAATTCGTTTGCAACCCATTCCATCGCAGCAATCTCTCCATCAACGCAGAGTACAGACGTCAAATTTCTTGCTCACATTGCTGAACGCTCTGTGGCCACAGTGATTGTCACAGACAACGACCATGGAAACGATGGCCATCGCCTTCTGGAGCATTGAGCTCCGCCGCAACTTGACTCCAAAACACGCAACGTTTTCGAGCGTCTTGCAGACCGTACAATCGGGGTTGCTTTCGATTTGTATGACCCCGACATCCGGGCCCTTTGGCATCCTTTGGCATCCTTTGGCATCCTTTGGCATCCTTTGGCATCCTTTGGCATCCTTTGGCATCCTTTGGCATCCTTTGGCATCCTTTGGCATCCTTTGGCATCCTTTGGCATCCTTTGGCATCCTTGGGCAATTGGGTTCGTTCTCAATTCTAATCTCTGACTGCCGACACTGCCGACACTGCCGACAGACCGCCATACTTTGACGTCTCCGTTTTCAATTGATTTGCTTTTCAAGTCTCCATCATGTTGATCCGTCTCCACACGTCTAATCTTCATGAACATAGTTAGTCTAAAGAATGAAATAGGCCTTTGCACTCATTGCATCTCATTGCATCTCATTGCACTCATTCCACAACTGGACGAACAACGCTGCAACACTGCAACATTGGGGCCCCGCAGCAGGCCGGCAGGCGCCCATGTGGAAACTATTGTGTCTGTGTTTGGCGCTGTGCGCGTGGTCGTGTGGGAGCACAACGCGCTTCGTGCGCGTGGCGAGCGGCGCCGTGGAAGCGCGGCACGCGGTTGATTACACCTGGCGGAATGGGCACTCCGGCGACTCTGGGGATACTGGCGACTCTGACTACTCTGACTACTCTGGCGACTCTGGCCCACGGGACCCGGCGCACGGGGACGTGGCAGATGTGGGGTTCATCGCGCTAGCCGATGCCCAGCCGGTGCGACGCGAAGCCGCCGCGTCAGGTCCGTGGCGCCAGGTGCTCAGCACTGTGGGCGAAATGTTTCGAAGAGGCAGGTCGGAGAAGGGGCAGACCTCCTTCGCCAAAGACGCGAGCGAGCAGCAGAAGCACAACCAGCAGCAGAATATGGACGGCTCTGATCGCGCTGGCCACGCCAATCGTGGAGGTCAGAGCGCCGAATATGATCACGAGCCTCGCAATGATGAGCAGCAGCAGAAACAGCGTGTGAATGGGGATGGGGATGGGGATGGGGACGAGGATCTGGGCGGGTCTGATGAAGCCGGAAAGAAATTCGCGGTGGTGGGGTCTGTGGAGCTAGCATACTTGTACGACGATGTTTTCCTGGAGAACGGGATGAGCATGGCCGAGCAGGATGTGCACCCGAGCGCGAGGCATAGGTCGGTCGACGGGTTTGACGAGCCGGAGTGGGCGGAGCTGGCAACTAGATGGGACCACGTGCGAGGGATCGAGATGCGTAGAATGCATGGGATGTCGTCTTCTGAGAAGGAGATTGAGGCCATCTTCCGAGAGCAGGGCGGCGTGCACCAAGTGCGTAAGCAACTGCAGAATAAGATCCTGGTAGCCGGCAGGAGCAACCCGGAAATGTGGGCGGTGTGGAACCAGCTCGGCAACACCTTCCGGGCGACGGGGGACGTGCACCACGCTATTCAGTGCTTTCGGCGGGCGCTCCACCTTAAACCTGACGATGCGGATATTCTCTTAAACCTCGCCGTGGTCCTCCAGAACCTCGGCTTTCTAGACGGCGCGGAGATGCTCATTCGGCACTCCGTGCAACTGCAACCTCGCGGAGTTCTTCACCATTTTATCCTTGGCAACATTCTCTCAGACCTCGAAAAGTTCCACGAAGCCGTGAACGCTTATCGCTGGTCCTTGCGAGTGCAGCCCAACTTTTTGCCATCTCTTAAGCGCTTGCAGGAGCTTGGCGAATCAGTGACAGGACCAAACACGAGGGAGTATGTGTCGGAGGAAGGAAGTGCTCACCAGACGGACTCAGAAACGGAACAGTCCATCGTTGGCTTCAGTGCGGGGGATCTTCTGTACGAAGTATTGTTAGCGAATAATATTATTGGAATCGTCCTTTTCGGGCTGGGCCTTGCCCTTATATGGTGCAGCGGAGGTGATTTTGGCGATCCAGCAGATGAGAGCGGCGACGAAGACGATGGCGAGGAGAACGCAGGGGCCGCGCTTGGAAAGGCAAAACGTAAATCTGGAAATCGTAAAAAGCTTAAACAAAAAAAGTTTCAGTAGACGTGTTATGGGCCGCAGTACCACGCTTTTTCACGCACCACTCACGAAAATTGTGACAACAGAAATTTTGGCGGGGGTGAAGATTCATCCCAAGCGGATGTCATCTAACCCCCATCATCCCACGCCACCTGGTTGACTGTGTGAATATGAATTCAAAATTTTACTTTGATAAAAAGGCTTTTTTTTTCTTCTTTCTACGTGTGTACACGAAAGTATGATTCAAATAAATAAAGTGGTTCGCATCCGTTTTGTCCATCCGTGGACAACCTGTCACCCGAAATTCAATAAGTAGTTTGCTGTACATGGGTCTCGAAAAGTTCCGAATAAATAAAATAAATAATGGGTCTCGACAACGCAAAGATTGCGGTTGTACAGTATGCGCTGAGGAGGTTCCGCGAGGCAATGTGCACTGCCCGCGCATTTCAGGCGCTATTTTTGTGCCAGATGTACGCAGCCGGAACTGCAACGCCCATGGTGAAGAGCAGACCAACCGCACTTCGGCTGAGCATCCAATAATAGGCCAATGATTTGAGTCCACGAGCACGCTGATGGGCCCCGTTCAGCGTTAAAAGTGTTTCTGCGGCATCAATCGCATGGCGATAGTCGCTCAGCCTGTACAGACCGAGCGCGCGGTAGTAGATGCACATTTCCAGGAGAACAGATTCGTCTTCGGAAGCGGGCGGAGAAGCCTGTTTTGAGGAGAGCACGTGAGGACTGTGCGACGGTTCTTCCATACCCCCGTCACTACCGTCGTCCTTGGACTCTTCCTCCTCGGCGTCATCGTCATTGTCGGAGTCCGGCTGCTCCCCGATACTTGTTGGCCCATTTGAGCAGTGATCAAGATCGTCATTCTTCGAGTTTGGGTCCATACAGTCTTTGCGGTTCAACAAAACAAACCCATCTTCGTCCTCAAGAAAAGGCGTCTCGATTTCGGAGTCCATGAGCCACGAGTTTTGGTTCATGCGCTGCATGTCCGCATTCGATATCTCTTCGATGCTGGACGGCGAGCCAAAGCTAGCGCCTCTCTCTTTCGTCTCAATCTCCCTCTTGAGCAGAGCCTCCAGCTCCTTCAAAAGCTCAATTCCGCGGCGAATCTGCCCGCGACTAGCGCTGCAGCAAAGCGCATACCCATACTGTAGCTTGATCCTCAAATTCGCCTGCTCTTTGCGCAAGTCTGCATCGTACTCGGACTTGAGTTTGGCGATCACATCCGCAGTTGCCAGCGTCTCCGCCGCCACTATTTCCGTCTCCAGCGACACCGGTCTTCCTTTCACCAGCACGTGCAGCAGCATTCTCCACCCCACTCTCTCGCAAATCTTCACTCTCTGCTTAGAATGTTAGATNTGTTAGTATTCTTGGTATTGTTTGTTTGTTTGTTTGTTTGTTGATCTGCTCCCTCCTCTCTCTCTCTCTCTCTCTCTCTGTGTGTTTGTTGCGCTTCTTCGCCGCTTTGACCGAACGCGCGCTTCACCTGTGTATGTGTGTATGCAAGCGTACGCCAAGTGTCCTCGCAGGGTTAACCTTACTGGTACTCGGTATTTGGTGTTTAGGAGTGGAAGAACGTGCCAACTTTGGAGTGTGGAAATGTGGGCAATTTTCGGAACGAAGAATTGGTTAAGGAGGAGCCTAGCACTGCATAGCACTTGGAGGAGGTCCAAGCTAGGGTTTTGAATAAGATGGAATAGTGTCGGTGCTAGAAATATCGTTGTTCACGGCGTGTAGGAATGGCTACGGAAAGTGATAGTAGTGAGGTGTAGTTGGACCATCTTTTGTACGATTTCTAGCTCAGGTCCCCATACTCCATATACCGGAAAGTGTAATACCAACTTACACTACTGTTCAAGTTAAGCAGGGGTTATGTACCGACTCGAGCGAAAGAACTACGACCAAATTAAAGTAAACTATAGAGACGGCGGATGTTGCTATTACGTCGCTGGAAAAGGAGAAAAGTTGTAAAATCGGCTATCTGAGACTGTCTATACCATACAGTAGGAGTCAAGGAGAGGACTTACTACCGGGATATAGTCTTCAATTAGCTTGAAGTGGTACTCAACTAGCTAGGAATGCGGACGGCAAGGGAGAGAGCATGTTTGTTGTTTTGTTTTGACTGACTCGCTTTATGCGCATCAATGAATAGGTCAAAGAGAGATTTTGACAGGATGCACAGAAAAGCTGAAGTGAGCTCAACGTTCAGCTAATTTACCGTGTAAAACTGAGAAAAAATAAAGAAAGAAATACCTGAGGCGACATTCTAAACTAAATTTTGGTTCATAACAAACAAACGGTCACAAGTTGCGAGTGCTTGCAGTATTAAAGTTAACTATAAGTCTCCGTAGGGAGATTCGGAGCGAGAGGAGGGAGGAAGGAAGTGTGTGCCACCTACTAGCACTATCGGTAGCTGTGAGTAGTGTGGGTGCCTGAACGCGAACAGTATACGTATCAATAAGACGTTATTAGCCGCTGACGTAGATAATTCCTTCACAATTGACAGTGAGTTCCGTCGTAGCAGTTCGTACAGCCTCGGTATAGCAAACTTGCGCAAGCAGCGCACGCTGGTGTCTTTCGAGTCTTTACTACATCGTAGCTACGCAGAGTGGTAGTACTGCTCGGTGAAACGTGGTTCCTGGACAGTAGTAATGAGTAGTGACGTGTAAATTTTTGGATTTCCCGACATTTTCTCCCAGATAGTGTTAATATTATTTTCTTTAGCCGTTTAGGAATTCGGATGATTATGATTATTCCGTGAGTGACTATCACATATGCTAAGCAACTGGAACCGAGTGCTGAGGGAAGCAGGAGAATAGTTCCAGTTCCCTCTTTCAGGTCAGGTCAAAAATTGTTCGCCAGAAGCCACCCTGATACGTCCCATATGTCCCATGGTTTAGAACTCGAGTACCGAGTGTGAGTGCTGAGTTGGTGGCATTGGTACTGAGTACTCACAGTCAGTGCCGGTCGGAACAATTATTCGAGTAGCTTCTCATCATTATCATTATGCAATCATCATCGTCATCACACGGCCAATCGTGATGCGCATCAATTAATCGTCAGCTCGTTTGGCGAACTCGCTCTACTGTGCATTCTTCCAAGATTGGAGCGGTGTGCAAACGACGAGCTGCTCACTTGCATGCGCAAGAAACGGTATCGAGGTTCCCGCCACATCTCGACGCTTGCTAACGCCATTGGTAATAATTGCCGTGTTGGAACTAGCGTTGGGGCCGGTCGGAGCAATGTGTGAACGGAGCGCCTCGTGTAGCTCAACATCATACGGTCATATTTGAACACAGTTTTTACACTCATATGCGCGTCAGCACGTGCAAGCAGTTCCTTTCAAGACTGCATCTCTGTCTCTTCATTTGAACAACACAGAAAACTACAAAAACCAGAATCCGGTACCATTACTTACCGCCAATGTTAGAACCCTCCTCGCCTTTGCACATCTTTGCACGACACCTTAACAGGACGCTATAACGCCGGTCTAATAAAGTGCACACCTCTTTTGGAAGAGAGCCAGATTAAAAGTCTTATACAGCACTAGCCTTTTCCCCTGGTCTGGGAAACCCATTTGCAGCGGCGAAATCTGGTCCGCAATAGGAATCGGCTACTACAGCTAAGCTCTATGGGAAAAGTTTTTGCACTTGCTAGAGCATAGTTATGTACTCTTAATGCTCTCATACTTCACTGCTTCCATCTATCACTAACAGTAGGACTGGGGGAAGAAATTACACGTCGTAGGAGTAAGTTAACCATACGCGGTAGCAGACGCTGCTGAGGACCGCTAGTAGCTTCCTATTGTCCGTAGGCGCGAGCATACCTTGGTCTGGTCAGCTGGTAGCAGCTCCTAGTGGGAAAGCGGTAGTGGAGAGAAGTTTGTACTCTGTGTAACGACGGGCGGCTCTAATTCAGCGTTCTCGCAAACACGTTCCAGACCGCAAACACGTTTTGGCGAAAGAGTGACGGAGTGCGTTGTGTGTTGAGTGTTGTATGTGTTGTGCGTCGTGGGTGTAGTAGGTCAGCGGGGAAAGACGAAATGGCGGAAGGTTTGGCTGCCGAAGTCGGCGTGAGCTTGGCGGTGACGGCGGGCACGAAAGTATTCCGCGTCTTTGAACGGCAGTGGAGGGCGGTGGCGAATCCAACCAAGGAGTGCAAACTGTTGTACATCGATGTGTGCATCCTCGAGGAGGCTGCGGATGCGGCGGAGTTGGTGACAGAAGCCACCGTGCGCAGGTATTTAGAGAAAGTAAAGTTCGATGTGATGCAAAGCTCGCAACTTATTCATGAATATGTGAATATGGGAACTCGACAACGATTCTTCAAGGCACGCGCGATGGCCAATCGCTTTAAAGAGCAACACGATATTCTGGAAAGGCACATCGTACACCTCGGCAGGGAACTGCAAGGTCAGTCTACCTTTAACCTCACCGCTGCCCGCAAAGAGGCAAAGAACCTTGCCGACCAAAAATACGATGAGACCAACAAGGCTCGAGTCGATATTTTAGTTGATCAAATAGAGCTGGCAGGAAGAGAGAATGACGAAAATGCAAAGATGACATACTACTTCGAGCTCGCAGCCCTGCTTGGCGACGAGGCGTCGGCTAAGAAAGCTTTGGCTTCAAGAGTCAAGTCGATGAGATCTCTTGGAGTCAAGTCCATGAGATCCCTTAGTCCAGAGGAAGAGCTTGCGCCGTGGGAGGAAGGTATCAAATCCCTGGGCCCTTTTGGAGTGTGCCGCGCGAGTGAATTGGACGCGGACAGCTTTAGCGTGGACTCGACGAATAGCACGAATCCGCGGTACGAAGTCAGTACCAAAAATACCAGACTTCGTCATTTTCTGAGCGTTCTCAATAAAGAAACTTTGTCTGGTTCGTTGTCTCCGATCGCCAAGGTCAATGTCCCTCTGATAACCCGACAAGCGCTACTTATTCCACAGGATGCAACCGAATTTGCTTTGGTGTATCCTGTGGATGGTCTAGAGAATGCAGATCCTTCTCATTTTCATGATACACCGAGGTACGAGGAGTATCTGTTGTTTCACGGTGGATTCGTCTACTTTAACAACAAGAAACGTGTGGTGGGAGTCAACTGCTTCTATGACAAAGAGAACAAGAACCCATTTCTTTGGTTTCAAAGCGCAATATGCCTCTCGAAGGACGTTGAAGAGGCTCTTCATTCAAGCAGTAGATTCCATCCTGTGACGGAAGCGTCTCTGATGGAGTCCGGTGCTATTTATTTCGCCTGGATCAACCCTGGGGAGAAGCTTGGAAACGCAGATGGTTCCGATTGGCTTTACGGCGCTTTCGCATACCTTAACGAAGACTCGGCGTACAACCAACTCTTTCCACTCGTAAGTATTGAGGACATTTTGAGCGTGGATTTGCTCGCAGACCGTGCTTCAACTCAAAGGAATAAACCTTTCAGGAAGAAGTTTGGGGCGGACGAAGATGATAAGCTGGTGTCCGTTATGGACAAAACCCCAAGCTCGGAATCTGCTCGCGCTGGCGGAAACGGTTGTTGCATTATTTCTTGAACAGATTTTGCGATCACCGTCGCTCCAGCCCTAGTCACCTTCCAGGTAGTCCCGAATTCCGCAATCCGGGTTCTATGGCCTCGTTCTGGCACCTGTGCTAGATCAAAGCCCGGGCCTCACTCACCTTCTTTCCAATCGTTGCCCGGATGAGCTTATTAATAAACGTCTGACAGTGAATTCTGAAGAATTCTCCGCTGACAGTGCGGGTCATCCAGTGACCCCTAACATAGTATTACAACAAAAAAACACAAATTTATCACACCTGTTGCTCAATTCTGTTCATGAATTCTGTAAAAATGCAAACAAACTCACGTGTCGGAAACATTCCCCTGGGCGTGCACGCACTTATACGCACTTGCCCTTCGTCCACCTCCCCATCTTCATCCACATTGACTTTGAACATCACATACATAACCTGGTACACTACTCCACCCGCAGAACAGCATCGCAGAACAGATTCAAACCCCGGCCTACCTCAGCCGCCTAATCACCACCTACCACCCTGACCACAAAAGCGTTCCGCAGTTGGAAGCCAAGCAAAAAGCACGAAGCACAAAGGCAAGAGTCAAAAGTCAGAACTCAACTCAAGTCAGAGGTGCGCGAGAGTGAGGGAGACGTAGGAGTAGTATACATAGCACGATAAGAGGCGTGGAGAAGAGTACGCGAGTACCCCAGCGAGGATCGGCAGAGACTGGCGTTGTCGGGATTGCAGCTGTTCGGTCGGAGCGGAGGTTGGACGGATTGACGGACAAGTAAAGATGCAAGAGCACTGCGAACTGGTGGAGAAGTACGCGCGAGCGCAGAATGAGCGCAACTTTGGCGTCTCAGAAGATGTTTTCGAGCCTTTCACGGAAAGCGTTATGGACAAGCTGAGATGGTTTGCGAATGCGAGACTGCAAGTGCAGAAGAGTACCATGGAACCTGTAGATATTGAGCTGGCAGAGGAGGTGCAGGATTTGGAGCGCGAGACTGAGGCGAGAATGGCTGAGCTTGACAAGCAGAGAATTGAAGTGCCAGAGAGAATTGAGGAGCTTTTGAAGCGACACTGGAACACACTCGATCAGCAGATGCCGTCAGGAGAGGCGCACAGTTGTGCGCGAAGCAAAAAGACTGGAATGGCTCTGAGGAATTGCACCGCACGGGATGAGAAGATACAAAAGTTAAAGTCGCTTGTTGCGGAGCACAAGGCACTGATTGAAAATTTGGCCGGTTCTGTGCCGGGCACGACAAATATCTTGAGAGAAACAATTCGGGTTGCAATGAGCGGGGAGCCGTTGCAACAATCCGAGGTAGAAGAGTTGCTCGCAGCCAAGATCACGCAAACAGATGAGGGAAATGCAGCCCAAGAAGAAGCTAATCAGGGGGTAGTCTCCTCTGTGGACCAGCTTCCAAAGCACTACCAGCTGGTGAAAGGGGTGGCAAGATCCATGCGCATGACTAATTATGGCAGCAAACGGAGCAGAGAGGAAGCCGAGTTGGTGAACGCTTCCTCGACTACCCGTCCGTCCACTTCGTTTATCAATAAAAGCGCAGCCGTTACAGATGCAAGCCAAAGTTCCAGAGACACCGAAACCGTACCGACTGTTCAAACCCGCCCAAAGACTTCCAGTGAAGAGAAGCAGTTGCCATCCCCCGACACAGCTGTTCGTGAGCCTGGCCGTGAGCTACAAAATCTGGACCACTCTGTATCTTCCAAAAACACCTCAAAAACACCTATCA
The DNA here is from genome assembly GCA_012862575.1 of Parietichytrium sp. I65-24A. NCBI lineage: Eukaryota > Bigyra > Thraustochytrida > Thraustochytriidae > Parietichytrium > Parietichytrium sp. I65-24A. The sequence goes on from BLSF01000081.1 coordinate 104,447, forward strand.
AAAAACAACAGCCTCGAACGCCGCAAAGCACGAAACGAAGGAAACTTGCGGCAAAGTCGCCAAACTCTGCAACGCCACGCCAAGAACTTTGCTCCACTCCGCACGGCCTGCGAGCGTAGGGCTTGAGGAGAGCTCGATTCCTCTGACTCGAGATTTAAAAACCTGGAATTGTACTACCAACTTGCTATCGATAACTTCGCTTCTCATACTTCTCGTACAATCTCTGTTTTCGTCTGTGCTTTGCTTCGCAAACAAATACGTATCTATTCGGCTTCTCCTCTTCTTTCTATCCCGCTGAGTGGTGTATAGCTTGCACTTTCTGAAAACATCACGGTTGGTCGACACTGTCAAATTGTTCTCCTCTTCTTGGAAAATGTGGCCGAGCTGGCTGTACGAAAGACAGTGCGAATTTGAACAAGTGAGCGAACTGATTGTGCCATGCAGCAAAAGAATCATCTTATGCTTTGATAATAAAATGAAGACTTTATATTCTTGAAAGAAAACGTTATCTTCCTTTGGTGACTCGGAGGGGCGAGCTGCAACGGAGAATGTGGTGCGTACCAGCCGGCGAAAGGGACATTTCATGATTCGAGAATGCAGAGAAACGTTGTGTTTATGTTATTGAAAGAAAAAAGTTACTCTGGAGTGAGATTAGCTGCAACGGAGACTGTGGTGCGTACTGGGTAGAGTTCTTGCAAGCTGCTTCTCTGCAAACGACTGCCAAGCCGCCACGATGTGAAAATTTCTAAGCAAATTGCTTCATGTACTCGTGGGCAACAATACGAGCACGGGTGTTGACGGTGATTTTCATTCCGTTGATCTCCTTGTCGATCTCTTCCATGAATTGTATTACAAAGTCCACCAGCTTGTGCTTCCAAAGGTCTTCCAGGTGCTTGTGGGTGATGAGAAAGCTCAGGTCAAACCCCTTCAACGCTTTGCGGCGGAGAATGATGAACTGCTCTGCGCGCTGCATCAAGAAACGCGAAAACCTGTCTGTAAGAATCATTTCGATCTCATCGGCCTGCTTGATGCGGATGCTTACGCGCACCGAGTTGATCGAAGACTCGATAAAGCACTGCTCGTTTTCGTTTCTGGATACAGTCACAGGCTTCAGCAAGAGCTCGCGGCTGCCGCGAACCTCCACCTCCGGCTTGTTGTGCCTTTCCACCACCTGGGACGGAAAGTTTCTCAGACACATAGCCCCCTCCAGGGAGGTCCTGATACTGTCGAGATACGGCTTCAACGTGTTTGCCTACCATCGTCCATTGCCCGCGCATTTTAAATTTCACCACGTCACATTCACCCACCCGGCCCAGGACATAGTCACATACACACAATCCTCACACGTCAGCGCCAACATCACTCGCCAACGAGCGATGTCCTCAAGCATAATATTACCAACTCACCATCTTTCCTCTAAAATCCTTTCTTTATCGTCTGTACACACCTGTTCTTCGCCGGCCTCCTCTACACATTCACAGTTCGCAACGCCAAAAAATCGTCAGTTTACCCATCATCTTCCCTTCCTACCGAATGCACACTTTCTTTTCATCAATTTCCCCGCTCCTCTCGCGCAGCTCCCCTTCGCCGGTCACCTACATTATTTATCAGTCGCAGCGGCCACAACTGTACCAGTGGCGTACGCGAAAAGTGTCCTCGCGGATACTTCTACTGTGTGTGAACTGTAACTGCTAAGTAGTTCGACCAGTTCGGCCTACCTACTGTATCTTCTCCCTTCGCTAGCATTTTGTATAGTACACGCTAGTAACGCTCTGGAGTATCAGTGTTTGTGATAGATGGGGGAGGTAAGAGCTGTCTGATCTGCTTCCGCTTATTCCTTGAGTTCTAATGAATTTATTAGCAACAACTAGGTTCCTGCCCCCTCCCTCGATACTACTGATAGTAGTAATAGGTCCCTACACGGACAGGGGAGAGGATAGCTAGGTGTAACACAGAACCCTCTTTCACCTACCCCAATCTCTAGCAGTTGACACGGGTGCTATGCCGATAGGACGTAGGACTACTAGAGGTGGGTAGATAGGGATCATCAGGGATAGGGATAGGTCTAATGGTAGTGGTAGTGGAGAGTATAGTAGGAGTGATCAAGGCTGGCTACTCGAGTCTGCCCAACTGAAGGGGGGCATCCGGGGTGAGGTTCTACTAGCAGATACTCTAAAGGGGGGAAATGGTGTGTTGTGGTTGTTGTGGTACAGTGTTGTGCGACGAACGTTTGGAAGCTGACAGTGGATTGATTGGCCTTCCAAAAACGCATATTGCATACAAAGATGGGGGAAGACTCTGTTTTGACATTGACGTTTTGTTGTATCTTTTTGACGATTCTGAGTTCTGTTCTGATTTATTTGGAGTGATATGGTGCAAGCATGAAGAGTTCGGAATTTGGAATGGGCGGTGTAGTGGCACGTTGAATGACCAAGATGGAGCGTAGCGCTGGCTCGCGATGCCCGGTGCCGTACTTCGGCACTAGAATGGTTGCCCGTCACATTCGAATCTGCTTTTAAGGGCTGTCGTACATTTGCGATATTATTAAGAGACAAAACGCCTCTCTGGTGTTGTTGACGGCATTCTGTGGCAGGAACCTATTCAAAACTTGCGGGTTCTTACTGACAAGTCGATCATCTTGAAGGAGGCATCAAGTCCTCGGTTCCAGCCCGATTGTTCTTAGACGTGTCTGAGAATTAGAGGTCGGTGAGAAAGGAACGCCCCTCTATGGTCAGCATAAGGTACTTTTGAAGCGGGTCTCTTCCATCTTAGCGGAGAATGACGAAGAGGCGAGGCATAATTTGGAACCTGAAAAACCTGAGGCGAATACAAAACTAACATGTTTTCATATACACATATATCTACAGGCAAAGGTCCGTCTCTACTAGAGTCAATTTAGCAGATCGTGCAGCCACGTCTCTGTGGAACCAGGATCATGTGGCGGATAGCATTGAACACCTGCAAAGGGCTGTGCTGTATGACCCAGACCGAGCGTAGAGATGACTCGCGATGTCCGCCGGCGTACATGCACATCATCATGCCTGGAACGATTGTCATCCACATGCAAACTCGCATGAAAGTGTTGTCGTACATTCGCGCCATCTTGTTGTTGTCGTCTGAATTTAGTAAGAAGGAGGAAGACACGTGTCAGCGATTGGTTCCAATTGACTTCATTCTGTTGAAGGCACAAACTTAAACTTACAGATTCTGACTGACACGTCGCGTTCCTTGACAAAGACATCGAGATCCCGAGTCCAGCCCAGTTGTCGAACATACGATCTGACGAGGTACACGAGTGCGGACTTGTTCCAGTGAATCTCCTTCTTCATCTGAAGGCACCGCAGCTTATTCTTGTCGTGCAAATAGGAATCTACCATTTCCTCGACCGTCTTTTTGCTTCTGTCAGCGGTCGTAATTTTTCCGTACGGATAAATAAAGTGCGAAATGTCGATTTCATGTAAAAAATCTCTGACGCGCCTCCGTGTAGTGTTGCCATTGACATTTTCAGTTCTGTGGTGATATCCCTCAACCTTCAGATACACCACAGGCCTCGTGTTGTACATATTGAAGAATTTGTAGATCTCTTCGCGGTTGGACAGAAGAGGGTCGCGCGAACGAATTCCGCTGTGCAGGGTGTCCGACCTAATCTTCGCTCCAGAGTACGCCCAAGGCATAATAGGCATTGCTCCATCAGCGATCTCAATTTTCTCTGAGGCTTGATCTGCGGTGAAGGCTGGAGCAGGTGGAGCAAAGTTATTCTGGACGCCCGTGTAATCCACAGCGACTGGCATTCTTTGGTTATTCAAAACATTGATCTCCTCGGCAGTGAAGTAAGTTCCCTCTGGCGGAACAATGCTTGCCGTTGCAATGTTCTGATATTCTGCGTCACCCGTGAGCTTGCTCACATCAAAACCTTGCATTCGATAATCGTTGAGAATATGCGCTTCGGGAATCATTTCCGGCATAGCGTGAGAAACGGTACCGCTTTTGGTCTCAGGCTGCGACAAGTATGGAGTTGCCATTGGGATTTCTTCACTTGGCACGCGTGGAGCGCTTGGCTCTGGCATGGACCATTTCGCGTCATCTCCCAGCATCGTTGCTGTCTGTTCTGTTTTCCTACTTACTCTCTCCAATCGCCGATGTATCTTTTGCTGCCTTGTATTGCTTTGCTTTCGGGTATTTCAATGTCTTTTGCTGTTTGGGGTTTGCAACATGTCGCTCAACCGCTCATGCCAGTTCAAGCGCACACACTTCGCTGGCACTAGTATTACCCAAAAGCATAACAGCACGCATAGTAGTATTAGGTACTTGGAACTTTTTCAGTTACAAATTCAATTAATCAACTCCTAGTCAGCTTCGAGTTCAGCGGCCACTATCGTTCGTCATAGACGATAATTAGTACAGTACTACAGTAGCAAATATATAGCTAGCTAGAGCATTCTTGTAAATGTGGCTACTGGGTGTATTAGTCCCAGCGTTAATGTCCAAGTAAATCCAAGTTTGCCTCGCTGAAAATGCTTACTCCCGAATGGCATTAGAAGAAGTAAGCAAGCATCCGGTCACTACGATACACACTGGCAATGGGTTCGTTTGTACCGGTTTTGATTCTGAAATAGTTGTCCTGACAGTGAATCTGAGTTCCCTTACGGGTACAGTTGACTTATGCAAGTTGATGTGGGCTCCAAGGTGACTCCGCAGCAAGTCACTGCGAAACAATTACGAAGTTAATGTTGAGATCTTCCGAGTCCTGAACCTTTTCTCAGCTGACGGGGGCTGATCGCTTGTTCCATGAAGACTGCTGTTGTCAAACAACACACCGGCCCCAAGTAGCAGTGATTGAACCAGCTTTCACGGCCTGAACTTGACAGCCCAGCCGAACAAGACGACAAGTGCTTCTTGGGACAAGAATGTGCCCAGTGCGCTTGGCGCAAGAGACTTTGTACGACTTTGGATCTTTTGGGACTATGCCAGACGTCCCGAGAGGCCGCTGCCAGCTAGCTCCGATCGCGGTTAGCCTTTCGCATCTATTGAAATAGGGCGTTGGCACCGCCAAATCTCGACAGACAGTGAAACTGATTTCCCACTTGTCGCAAAAAAGTTCTGATTTCTGGCGTCCGTTCTGTATGCCGATGGCCTCAAGGTTACCTAGCTGAATAGGAGCCTGATCCTTGCGTCATTGCGTTTCGGTCGTTTTCGAACGCTATAGAAAACGAATTATCGCGGAACGGTAAAGCAAACTTTCCCCGCTCACTGGAATCACTGTACGTGCCTTTCTTTCCGCCATGCCGGATCTGAAGCAAGCTCTCCGAGCTAATGGAGCGTTTCTGTAGTAGTGAGACGTAGCCCTTGTCGGTTCGAGTCCATGGAAAAAAAAACATGATCAAGAATGCCTTAGCCGGCAAGCTGAAAGAAAAGATTTAATTGCTTGGAACGCGTCCGTTTTCATTGCTGCACAGCAAAGAGGGTCATCACCTATGTTGCACGTTTCTACTTTTCTTGGCATCGCAGAGCAAAGGGAAGATCGCTACAGTTGGGTTCAACAACTGAGCGCGGGCCTTTCACTCCATCCGCAGCTCTTCTGCACTGCTCTGAAGCTGTCTCTGAAGCATTGGCTAAGGCCATGGTGCCAAGCCCGCTTTCGACATCATATTCCGTCTAGGGAGAACAAAATGCGCCAACCCAACCGCTGGCGCATCATGCTTTCCAACTCCTCGGAGCTTTCACCAACGTTCGAATCCCGAATCATCACCTCCTTCACCACCATTACCGAGCGAGACGGACAACCGAATTCAGGCAATCCAACGGAGAGAGCCTCAGAAACACCGAGAGAAACCGGGAAGGCAAGCAATCACAGCGATAACCCTCTTGATTTTGTCTGGTCCAAACAAAACTATCTGAGCATTTTGCACCACGCGCATCACAAAAGATCGAACGCGCCGCCGTTTGCTAGCTCCCATCACCCACCCACCCACCTTTCAGCCAATGATCCCAGAGTCCTCGAGCACCGCCCCATTCATCATCATCCTCCGAGTCGTCGTCGTCTCCCTCGCCCTCCAATAGACTTTCGCACGCTGCGCTGCGCCACCCTGCCTGGTCACACGTGAGCTCGTAATCTCTCATTCTCTCTATCTATTCCTCCATCCATCTATCTTTCTCCTTCTTCGTCGTCTTTCGTTTTCATTTTCATTTTCGTCTTTGTCTTCGTCTTCATTTTCGTCTTCGTCTTGTCGTCGTGGTCGTGGTCGTGGTCGCTGTAAGGAAAGTGAGGAACGGGAACCTCCAAAGAGTAGCTCAGCTTTGCGTTGTTGTCATTGTGTCATTGTGTCGTTGTGTCATTGTGTCATTGTGTCATTGTGTCAGTGTCGGCGGTGGACAGTGCGCGTGAGGACGCGTGAGGCCGTGGTCGCAAAAGTCTCAGAGGTCGGCGACACGGAAGTCTTGTTCGAGCTTGCATAGGGATTGTGTCTTTGGCGCTTTTCGTATATCTCTCTCTGTCTCTCTGTCTCTCTCTCTCCGTGAGAAGTGAAGAAGTAAAGAAGGAAGGAAGGAGCAGTGCGGGGCGCAGATATGGCGGTTGCTTTTGCCGGCGTGGGGCTTTGGCTGGTCGCAGGGTTGGTCGCTCGGCTGGGACTTCTGCTGGCGTGGGACGGGGTGCGCAACTGCCTGTCCTCGCAAGCAGAGCTGGTGACCCCGTTCTCGGACGTGCATGTGGCGTATTCGGGGGTTTTCCTCAAGCGCGTGGGCCACTCGGCGTATGCGCAAGGGTACGCGCCGCCGCCGTTGGTGTTGGCGGTGCTGGATGCCGTGATGGGCGAGAATGTGGACGCCTTCAGGGTGAATGTGTTCTTGGCGCTCTTGTTTGCGGCAGCCGATGTTGTTGCTGCGGCTATGATTGCGTTTGCAGTTAAGAAGATGGTGGCGCGCGGAGGGGAAGAAGGAAACTTGCTCGAGATTGAGATGGTCAGGGAGACGGTGATTTCGGAGAAGAGCGGGAAAAATCAGTGGGGGCATTTCGACTTCTTAAACGACGTGCAGCTCAGCAGCGAGGGCGGGAGAATAGCGCTGCTGGCTCCTGAATACGCGCCAATATTCGCGGCTGGTTTCTACTTGTTTAACCCTTACACACTTTTATCTTGCGGGGCCATGACCCTCAACGTGTTCACAAACTGCCTTGTGTTTACAACTCTGGCGGCTTCGCTAGCCGACAGCGCTCTTGCCTGCGGCCTAGCGCTGGGGGCTCTACTTTATGTGGATGCTCTCCAGGTCTATCTTGTCGTACCTATCGTCTTGCAGCTCATCTGGAACGGCTCAAATCGCTCGACTATCAGTACCCTGGGTAGAGTCGTTTTCTTTCTCGTCTCCAGTGTTGCTGCTTTTGGGGGCCTGTTCTACATGTCTGGGTCAATGTCAGGCGACTTGGCAGAGTACAGCAATTTGTTTTACTTGCTGTATTTGAAGAAGCTTGATCTCCCAGACCTCAGCCCAAATATTGGGCTATGGTGGTACTTTTTCATCGAGGTATTTGTGGAATCCCGCTCTGTCTTTCTGTACGCGTTTCGCGCAAATATGCTGATCTGCACTATTCCTGTAAGCATCGCCTTGCGCAGGCACCCTCAGCTACTTGCACATACTCTGGTCGCAGCATACCAACTTTATAACCCGTACCCCGAGCTCTCGGGCATCGGAGTCATCTTGACGGCGATCATGATGCACCCCCACTCGCTCAAGAGGATGAGCACCTTTGTGTACTTTTCCATCGGAGTAATTGGCACGTCGTGCATGCTTCCACTTATGAGATATATGTGGCTCACGGCAGGATCCGGCAACGCAAACTACTATTATTTCCAGACCCTAATTCTGCAATTCTGCTTGTCCAATATCGTTGCAGGATTTGCGAGAACAGGCCCACTACGAGACAAGCACTTGAAGAAATACGGCAAGCTCAAACAGAAGGGGAACTAGATCTTACTCTTGCTGCTGTACTGATGCCTGTTCAAACCAAAGTTGCCAATGTACCCATTTTTCTAGCTAGATTCTCTTTTTAAAATAGAATTTCATACTTCATCAACACAATAAAAGAAAAGAAACAAGTGATAAGCAATGCTCTCCATGCGTGTTTCGGTCATATCAAAAGCAATTCTCACTTAGCGCCCTCTTCCGCGTTGGCAACATCCAGGCTCTGCGCTTCTTCTCCCTCTGCTTGCTGCTTCTTCAAGGCCTCCAGCCTCGCCTTGTTCCTCTTGGCCACCAACCGCATTGTATTCTGCTGCTCCCTCTCCGTCATCTCCGACCAATTGGTGATCCTAGACAGCGTCCCGTCCGTGTTCACCACCATCGGCCCCAGCGCATCCAGCTTGACGCCTCCCGAACCCTCTTCCGCGCCGCCGTCTGGCGCGTCTCCAAGAGCCAGCGACATGCTCCTCGGCCCACACGGCGCTGCTGCTGCTGCTGCTCCGACCTGAGCCGTCTTCGCCACGGAGAGCACACGAGAAACGCAGGTCGTCGAAGTGCGTGCTTGTTCTGTTGGTCGACTGCGAGAAGTGTATCGAAAGAAGAGATGTCCCCAGCACGGTGGGCGAGTGATAGTCGATGGTCGATGGTCGACGTTTCAAAGTGGAAGAATGGAAGAATGGAAGAATGGAAGGACGGAAGGACGGAAGACGATGTGTGAAGGGTAAAGTGTGCTTTGGAAATGTTTTTTACAACCTGGCCCTGGAAACGCAAAGTCAAACACATAATAAAAAGGACTGGCGCGATGGCAGCTTCCATCAAATCAACAACCTCTGTTGGCCTTGGACAAGGCTGTTTGAAAGACACCAGGCATCGGGCCGGGTTCGCACACAGATGTAATGACTTATCTATCTCTCGCAAGACACTCACCCTTTTGCGCAAAGTCGATTCACAGACAGTCAGCATGTTCCCTAATTTTCACAGCATTCCAGTGCTAGCCAAGTTGGTCTTGAAGATGATGTGTTTGCACATGTTGAAGACTGTGCGAACGTTGTTGGTGTTTGTGGCCATGGTTTGAAAAGGATATATATCTGACGCCATAGAGTCCACGCTCTGCAAATCTTTTGTGGCTCTGAAGATGCTCACAAATTGATCTTGTACATAGTCGACTGCCTCATCATAATCCGCTCCCCCCTCGTACTCTGGGAAGCAGACTCTGAGATCGACACGCTTTATTTTCTCCTCGAAAAGATCCTTCTTGTTGAGGAAAAGAATAATGTTAGTCTCCTCAAAATAGGGGCAAGCAACGATGTCTTTGAATACCGCCATAGCGTCATGCATCCGGTTTATTGTGGAGTCTTCCAGCAGAAACTTGTCATACTCTGAGAGCGACACCAAAAACATGATTGCGGTGACGTTGTCGAAATGGCTGATCCACTTTTTTCGCTCGTTCCTTTGGCCACCCACGTCCAGCATGCGGCACCTTATGTTGTCGAGGGTGAACTCGATTTTTACGACTCCACTCGTTCGTGCTCTCGCTTGCAAAATGTCGTCCGTGGAAGGCATATATGCGTTGTCAATAATACGGTGAATATGACTCATGAAATATGTGATTGGAACCTCCAACATTGAGAGTTTGCCTTCGTACTGCATCACCAGCGCGATGGCCGGGTCTTCCCACACCTCTTTGCACAGCATCCCTATCTGAACTGCGCTCCCTTCAAACTCCACTTCTTGCCAGATCGTCAGCGTTTTCGATTCTTTGAGCAGATCCACGATCTTTTGGACTCGGGGCTGAAGCGTAATGGTCACCTCCTCGAGGTCGTTTACTCCTTGTGCAACCACAAGGATACCGCGCAAGATGTTGAGTGACACCACGTGCTTGTGCGAGTTTGCATCTCCGAGGCCCTGCTCCGTGTGTAAAAATTTGAACTGCTTCAAAATTGTGCTCTTTCCGCTGTTTCCTGTCCCGAGAAGAAGGATCTTGACGATGCTTCTCTCTTTCTCGAAGTCGGCTGCGATCTGTGCTTCCACGGCCTCATTTCTATTCTTTGCTGCTCGCTGGGGATTTGCCCCAGGAGGGTCAGCAGTTCCAGCGCAATTTCCCATGGCAATTGGGTTCAACTCTTTTGTGTTTCCTTCCTCTTGGTCTCCTGCCCTTGATGTTGGCGCACGCAAAATCGAATGAGACGGACTTGCGTGGCGCGCCGCAGGAATCGAATAGCCGCCGCCTTGAAGTTGCTGCGCCCCGAGAAGGCCGCTGCTCCACCTTTTGCAACCCTCTTCCTCCCTCTATCTCATCTACGAAACCGCGTCGCTCTCGCCTCCTCTTTGTCGCCGCACGCCGCCAAATACAAGAAACGACGTCCGCAACCAACGAAAAACAAACCCAACCTACTTGCCGCCAGAGACAGGCACAGCCTCGGCCACAGCAGACAACCGCACGGCCCACGCACCCCTTCCTCGCAACCTTTCCCGGCAACGCGATGGACGCGATGGAAGTGACAAATTGGGTGATAATAAACGCAACGGATCAAGGATGATGGACGATAGATGATGGATGATGGATGGGGTTATAGGTGGATAGCTGGGTGGGCGGATAGGTGATGGAAGGTTAGGCAGGCGATGGACGATAGATGATGGGCGACGGAGGCACCCGGAGCTGCAAGAGCAAGCCAAAACAGACCCTACTCCTCCGCTAGCAAGGCCGCGTTCGGCCGGACTTGTCAGTTCTGACTTTCAATTTGGTTCGTTTAATTGTGTGCTTTCTTCCTTCCTTCACTTCTTTCTTTCTTTCTTTCTTTCTTTCTTCCCTTTCCCATCCTCTTTCACACGCCAACTCGCAACTCTTGACTGCTTTACCCTCTCTCTCTCTCTCTTTCTCTCAAATCTACTTTTTATCTCTGTCACGCTGCCTCCATAGTAGGAGCTTCTTTCGCAGTCAATTGACGTTGTGGATGTTGGCTGCAGTGCGCGCTCAACACTCAACATTCAATTGTCATTTCGCTGTCACCAACTTGACAATCCACTTCTAATTCCACTCACATCACTCACTCATGGCATCACTCTTTCCAAACGTACAAATCGCTGCGCATTGCTAACGGATCTCGTAGGAATTGTTAGGCGGGGAGCAGTGGAAAGAATGTGCGAGCGAGCGAAATTGCGAGATATTGCGAGACAGACAGACTCTCTGCAGACAGTGAGAGAGTGTGTATGGCTTGTATTCATAAAGGCAAATTTACGACTATTTCACGATTGTATCGAATTGTTTGATTGTATTGGTTTCGATAGATTGAGTTAAGTAAGCGGGTTCCAGAGAGATCCAGGAAGGATGGGTTGATGTTGTTCTTGTTCTTGATGATGTTCAACATGTTGGTACAGAGGACGATCAAAATGGGTCGAAGAGCTTTGTCGCAAGTCGCGATTAAGAAATTTGGGAGGTCGCCGGAGTAGGCTCTGGCTACGTGGAGTTCGGTTGCAAAGGCATGTGCGTGAAGAAAGAATGAAAGGAAGGAAGGAAGACGGGGAGAAGGCCGCGTCTTGCGAAAGAGAATACAACTTCGTTGGGAACAAGAATTGTAATGAAAATGAAAAGCCGCGACCATCTTCTTCCATTTCTTTTGTTTCTATCGTACGCGCTTTGCAAGTGGTAAAGGCGTTGAGCGTGGAAGCACGACTGCTCGAAAGTGGCTGGACAGCTGACAGAGTGGGCAGGAATGCCTCGAAAGGATCATATGGCATTGTGTGTGAAGTCGAGGAGTTCGTTTCATTCTGAATTCTGCTCCAGCTCTCATTCGTACTGCGGTTGCAGGCTAGCAGTTTGGAGGTGCACTTTCGTTCGTTGGCCAAGCCACACGGCTGGTGCTGTGCTATGGCTGGTAGGTAGTCTGCACTCTCCTGCGAGTGAATAGCCTGTCTCGAAGTGTAGTTTGGCGAGATTGCGCGAGTGATGGAGCAGTTCGAGCGAGCGGAGCGAACGAATAAACCATAGGCTGGTAGGTACTCCTAAACTGCCGCGATGCCTAACGATGCGCCGAAGAAGCACGGGCCAGACCGTGATCTCTCGCTTCTGTTTGTGGTCGGTCGAGTGGCTTAACGTGCGCCACTTTCTCATCTGGCAGAAAGCTGAAGACTAAAGACTGAAGACTTTGCTCGTGGCGCGTTGCTATGTAGCGTGCTTTGCTGGATAAATTACCACGGCCAACGTCAGTCAGTCTGGCGCGATGACTTGGAAACAATTTTCAAAGTGCAGCGCGATAGCATTGGCTTAGCCATGAAGAGTTTTCCATTGTAACAGATAAATCAGCGACTCTCTCAGCTTAGAATGCCACATCAATTAAGTAGCTGTGGGCTGTCTGGCTGTGGATTTGTCTCCTTTTGCACGATGGCCAGCCGCACTCAAGCAGGGTTACTGCTCCTTCTTCTTCTTCTTCTTCTTCTTCTTCTTCTTCTTCTTCTTCTTCTTCAGCTTTTTCTGTCGTGGTCCGCGTTGAAGAGCACAATACCTCGACTCCATCGATTCTATGCCAGTCTCTGGCCACGAATTTGTGCGTGTGAAATATGAAAGGAGATTCATCACTGCCTTCGACCGCATTGTCCTCTATGTCGTCGAGCAAAAGAAGATTGAGCCGCTTTAGGTAGATTCCATCTGAAGCAGGATTGGATGACCAAAACTACCTTTCGAAGCGGCTTGCTTATCAGCCGCAACGGAGGCTTCGTCACGGCCACGGCGACGGTGCCCGAATCGTCAACGCATCATTTGCGGTGAGGGGCAAACAGATTCAGAGACACTACGGTTTGATGAGCCCTACTCGAAATGCTACCACAGCGAACGGATCTCCGCACTCCTCGGACTCCTCCGACTTGGACTACAAGGATCCTCTACTATTCCAAGTTGATTATAAGAGCCATTTGTTTGAAAGAAAAAAAGAAAAAAAAAAGTGATTCTGATTACAATACGAGTAACAAGTACAACCTGGTTTGTTTTCTCTGCACTCATCTTTCATTTTGATTGTTTAATTGAGAATGAAATGAGGATCAATGGCGTGTTCTCTCGTTTTTTCGGCATTAGATGAGGACTCACTGTCGGTACTTTACCTATGGCAAGCCTATGATTTTAAAGAGCGGAGATGGGGTGGATATGTCCTCATACCTGATCGGAAGCCATACTTACACGCTTAGATAACGACTCCTCCACGAGCGCTTGGCCCTCTTGGTGTTGCATTCGTCACCCCAATCTGAACGTTTGGCTCCATTGGAGGAGGATCCTTATGACTCGGTCCGGAGCCATTTCCGAATCTTTCAATGACGATGCGATAAAGATCTTCTTTGGACTCCCCAAAGTCCTCAATTCCCTTCGCTCCCAAGAACCTCTTCAATGCTTTATGGGATATGAAATCTGTCGCATTCTCAATCACACCTAACTTTTGCAATATCGGTCTCACTTTTCGACCAAGGCGATTCGCGGCCTTTTGTTTCACGGCAGCCTCTCTTTGTTTCTGAGCCTTCTTCTTCGCTTTGCGCTTGGCAAGTTTCAGAGCTCTTGACTCCTCATCGTCAATTGTGTATCCAGACATCAATGCAGCTTGGTCGAATAGCTTGTCTATCAGGTGGTGGACTTCATCCGCACCATCATCGTCATCATCGTCATCGTCGTCATCTTCAGCAGTCGCTCGAGCGGTCTCGTTTTGTTGTTCGGCTTCACCACTGATCCGGCGCCTTTTGCGACCACTTGAACTTGAAGATTGTGAGTGGAGAGCCGCTCTCACCTTCTCTGCGATGTTTGGGTCCATATTTCTCATAATTCTTCGGACTTCAGGGTCCGCATTCTCGTATGCCTTAGGCTTGACACCCCGTTTCATGATCTGTTTGGCTGAAGGTAGCGCGGTCAAATCCTTGGGTTTCGGCCGTACGGAATTCTCTCGGCGTAATTCACGGTCTTCCTTGGCTAGTCGATGCATTGGGACCGGCTCGATAATACCAACAAGATCGTCTGCGCGAACCGAGCGGAGCTCGCGCAGAGTTCTCCTTGCCTCGGACTCGGGCGCACGCAGATAAGCTTGCTCGTAGTCAGTGGAGGTAATGAAGCCACCAACAGGGCGGTAATCCTCTCTCGGAAACCCGTGCACCTCGTGCAAGGTAGCAATCTGCTCCAGCGCCGTCACAACATAAAGATGTACATCCTTGTAATTAATTTTCCCCAGCTGCTCCCCGAAAACCAGATTCAGGTGGCGTTTTAGATCGCCAAGTTTTGAAGTTGTGTCTTCCTTATTTCTCTCGAGACCCTTCCGGTGTGCGGCGACAAACCTGAACACCTCGTTGTACAGTGCCTCTGGTGTCAGCACTTTCCAGCCCCTTTTCACCACGTCCCCCGCAAGTCGTTTCGACATTTCTAAAATCGTCCTCTCCGCAGCGTCTGCAACCATATCTCTCATCGTGTTCGAAAAGGTGTTCTTCAAAACGGTCCGAAGCCTCCGCGAGTGTCCCTGCAAACTACCCACGACAAATTGCTCCAACATATCATTGACTGCTTTCTTCGGGTTCTCCGCCTGTTCAACGGGCTTGCGGGATACATTTGGGTGCCTTCTAGATCTAAGATCCATTCTTCCGGGTCGCTCTTCGCTGTCTAGTCCTCAGCCGCACCCGCACACCCACCGCTGCTTTCAGCTCAGAGTCGGATCTCCCAAAGCCGACCCATACGCCGTCTCTCAGCCTCTCAGCCTCTCGATCACAGATCCACAACTTGGCAAGACAATGAGAGACTACCTCAAGCGGCCGCTGCATTTATATGCGAAGTATGATGATGTACTCAGTACGCATGTACGGAGGCTCGCACTTGTCTCTCGTCTCCACGCAAGCTCACTTTCGGACCAATAATTCTCGACTCCCAAAGCTTTCTATGGCGAATCGCTATTATTGTTGCTTAGTACCGACCTAAGGATGTTGACGGTGATTGACTTGGAGAGAATGATGAGATGAGGACATATGAGGACAGCAGTGGAAAGCGAAAGAAGACGAGGTTGTGATTGTTGTGATGGCAACAAGGTGCGCACAGTGAGTTGCTTGGAAATGCGATGGTGATTCTGTTTTGAAAAGTCGAAACTTCACGGCGGGAGGGTGCACGACGGCAGACTTGATGGTTTGCGACCTGACCTAGCGATAGAGATGAAAACTCGAAAATTTTAGGAAATACAACCAGCTCTGAAAGGTAAGTCATGAGGGGAGCTGCAAACACTGCAGATCTTTTGGTATCGCGATGTATCGTGGGCATTCGCAGGATTCGCGGAGTATTCACGAGCGCTGGCAATAAGTGCAAAGGGTTTCGCAAAGCCACTGACTGGTACTCCTTACAAGCCGTTAATTCGTTTGTTCGTCAGGAAGTTTCCCAATGCGAACGTTAAGTTATGAACTGCGGCAATGTGGCAGGCACATCGGCGACCATCAGAAGTCAGTAGTCACGAGATGATTGACTGTGAAAACCGAAGTCCACATCCGTCTCCAAACGCGAGCTGATCAAACTTCGTTTTGAGTCAATTCGTTTTACTGCTTACAACGCTGGTTAGAATCCGTCAACTAAGCGAAAGCAAACGCAAACGCAAAGCTTTTAAGAGTATCGGCAAAAGTAGAAGCAAAAGCAAGCGCTGCGAAATTGTAAAGGTCTGGCTGCAAAGAGTGGAAAGCAAGTCTAGCTAACCTCCCGACAAGACGGAAAGGGCAGCGGAGCGAGCTGGTGTAACTTGGCGACCTTTTGCATTGTTTTCCTCGGCAGGTTTAGGCACAGGTGCAGGCACAAACTCTCAACGAACTCGCTTGGGCTGACTCTTCTCCAGCCAGGTGTGAACCAACGTTCGCAGCGCAAGCTCTTCAACGAGCACCAGGCCGGGATCTGGAAGAGAGAAGAAAAAACTGTGGCGCAGCCCGGGATGGTTGGCCAGCGCGCATAGACGTAAAGTCTGGTTTGTCGCGCGAGATGTCACAGAGACGCAGGAGTCGCGCGCGGGCGCTCGCAGCATGGATCGGCTTGGTCGGAGTGGCCCTTTTTGCACAGGTTGCAGAGGCAAAGACGGTGAACAGACTATCGTGCACGGGCAAACTGAGGGTTTGCCAAAGTGGAGAGGACCCGTATCACGATGATGAAGAAGCTGGAGTGCAATACTGCACCGAGAATAAGCTTGATCGGCCGGCTGTGATACTAACCGGCGGAGGGTGGTGGACGTCGGTGTACAACATGTGGATCGCGCAGATCATCATGGAGGAACAGATGCAGGTTCCTGTGCAGATTGAGCAAGTCAATGGCGGGTCATTTCAGTATTGGACCTTCAACAACGAGGCTTATGATGTGCTTGACGGGAGGATGTATTCGTGGGACGCACTTCATCTCGCTGCGAATGGATCTATGGACTGCTCCACCGGCTTTAAAAATGTATATGGTAGTGTACCCGAAGACCTGACGGCAGCTGGGTGTACAACCAACTGCATGCCATGTGCGCATGCCATGCTAGAGGTGTGGCCGCACGGGCAAACTGACAATTATGATTTGTATGTGGAGGAGAGGAAGACACTGGAAGATGGGGGTTCGCTAGGCACGATCGGGGAACATGGGTGGTGGGCCAGCAAGGCGACATTGACCGAATTACCTTTGCTTTCCTCTTTCCGCGGGATGTCCAAGAGCAATAATTCAACGGAGGCGAACCCGACGAGGATTTTTCGAAAGGCTCTGACTTTGGGTCAATATTGCAACTATACCTACTGGGAGTGGGAATACATTGCCAGCTCGTTCGGAGGGCCGTCTCAAAACCTGAAAGCAGCTAACATGTCACATTTTTGCCACCATTTCTTTGAGTCGTCAATGGGAGCAGAATATCCCGACCTCCCCTGGAGCGAGCAATACGATACGGAATATCAGGCGCTGCGATGGGATCAGCTGCAGCGGTGCGCGTCGAACGAGAATGTCACGGTAGGGCTTTTATTCTATGAGCTTTGTGTTCAGTTCTGGATCACTCCTACAGACCTTGACGAGAAGCTACCTGGAGCAGCAACTGGGCTCAATAGAGCTGGCTATGCCCCTGACATCAAGTTCTTATACCGGGGCTTCTTCATGCCGTTCGAGGATGGCGACATTGGGTTTCTGCAGACAACAACGTGTCCTCTCAATACCTGGATGGACTCTTCCCCAGGAGCTGAAGATTGGACGGTTTGGGACAAATCAGGCTATGGAGTGGACGGGTACACTAGATTTGAAAATTATGACCCTGACATTATTGAAAGTTTGCAATTGAACCTGAAGCCTATCTCGATGAGATCTGATGTGCGAAGTGTCCTAGAAGTGTCTGCTCGACTAAGCGAGGAAAATCCGGACGAATTTTCTCCAGTCCTTCTATCCTGGTTCAAACCAAGCAGCATCTTCCACCGGAAAGACTACAATATGAGCAACGAACCTTGGGGAGGTTACTCTGGAGCAAATTTTGAGCTCGCCAGGGTACAGCTCCCAGAATATGCGTCTTCTTGTGAAACCTCTCGCAGGAATTACAGCGAAGCTTGCAAAGCAGGCGAATATGCTTCGACTGATGACACAGAGCAATGTGGCTATGGGCAGCAGGTCCTCTACAAGGTATTTGCGTCCAAGCTCAAGGACTACTCTCCTGAAGGATACAGATTTTTGAGACGGATGAAAATCACCACCGAAGACCAAGAGTGGATTTTATCGGAGATTGACTATAGCCAGAACGCTGCGTACTCTACAAACCACCCCACTAGAATACGAGACGTGGTGTGCGAATGGGTAAAGAACAACGAAAATGTCTGGAAGAATTGGCTCCCAATAACTTCCGATCAAGTGCGATGCTTAGGGGAGCTTGGGGATCCTTTTGCGGTCGAGGATCCGAATTATTCGGAAGCGACGGACAGCGTCAAGGAGTGCTCCAATCACGGGTATTGCAACTACACAGATGAGTCGCTGAAACTTCACCCAAATGCTGGCGATTGTGTATGTGATCTCGGGTACCAAGGCGACGATTGCTCCGGTCTAATTGAGCCTGCTTCACTGAATGTGACATACACCAGTGCGGTATTTGTGCTCATAACCCTGTTGAATCTGGGAACCTGTGCAGTGGCGTCCCGGCTTTTAAAACGCCTGGAAAAGTTCGAAAAGGTGTCGATCGTGTTTCGAGTCTCCCACCCGAGCTTTGTGCGCCTGAATCTGATTGCTATTATAGCTGCCTGCGTGGGGTCTTTTTTCTGGGCTGGCACGGCCACCATCATCCACTGCTTGGCACGGCCGATATTTACAACAGTACCACTTAATGTGGTGAACTGTCTCATGTACGTGAAGTTGATGCGCAAGAAAATGCGATTTGCCATGAATCTAGAAGATATCCACGGCCATCTCTATCCTCTCCTTGGTTTTTTCGCAGGACTTTTTGCTGTCTGGTTCTTCTTGTTTTCGCCGTATGCCGAGGACGTCAGGTTGGAAGATCGAGTGTGGGAAAAGTACTCTTCGTGCAATTTTGGCTCCAATCAAGCCGCCTTTGAAGCGCTCATCTTGGTCACGTCTTCTTTTCTTGGAGTGTCAAATTGTATGCTAAGCTTTGAGCTCCGGAAGAAGCCAACTTATTTTGACGAAGGTGGCGACCTTTTGAAAACCTCGTGGGCACTGAATGGTCTGATGGCGATTCTCTATGTCAGCGCACAATTTGTGGTGTCCCCAAACGAGCAGGGAAAGTATATCCTGAATACCCTTGTCCCGCTCTTGTGTTGCTGGTCTGTTTTGTATCTTCTGATATGGCCGAAATTTCGCGTTCACTACTATTTTCCGGAGAAGAACAATTTGAAAGACGGGCTCTATCACCCAACTGGGGATCCGGCGCTGGCAGTGGGCGACCCAGTCGCGAATGTGCCCAAAATTCTTGCGGAGGAGGAAGCCGAAGATGCGCGTTTGAGCAAACTCAGAGAACACGCGGCCCCAATGGCGAAATCATCGAGCAGGCCCATGCCTGCTGGGCGCCCAAGGCGACTGACGATGGGTGTCTCTCTGCGACGCAAGGTATCCGTAGCCTTTCAGAGCGGGTCCAACATGATTGGAGCATTTTTACAGAAGCGCCAAAGCATAGCTCCAATGACCAGGCACCAAAAGGTGCACATTGAAAACCTTGAGAGTCTCGATCGTCTAGATGAGTTTCCGCCACCGGAGGAGGAGGTTTTAAAAGACCCTCACAAGATGCACGATGAGACCAAAAGAGCGATCGCCTACAGGAGTCCAGAGATGTACTTTCTTTTGGAGAAGCGGCTTAAGATCATCGAGCGAGAGAATGCCGAGCTGACTAGAATTCTGCAGGAGCACCGCATTGACCCGGTAACTGGAGAAATAGACGAGGACTATCTTGCAGCCCTTCACCGCGTCGAAACAGAGTACAAAGAAAAAATGCACCTCTTGGAAACCGATCACAGTCAGGAGGTTCGCGAATTGCGACAAGAGAATGAAGACCAGCGAAGGCTGTACGAGAGAGATAAAATCGATGCTGTGGCAAGACTCACAAAGGAAAAGATGGACGCAATCGCCGATCTCAAGGCAGAGACATTCCACCAGGTTCATCAGCTCTCACGATTGGAACAGGACAATATTCGTCTTGCCAATACTTTGCGCGGGACCTTGCCGGAGCTTTCGAAATTCCTTGCTGCATTTGGATTCGATGAACACGAGCAAAATCTCTTGCAAGAGGGAATCGATTCAACGGAAAAGCTCATATTGGCCTCAAAAGAAGATCTTCAAGCCGCGGGAATGCGCCTCGGTCACGTTCGCAAATTGGGGTCAATATTACAATCTATGGAGGTCGCAACTCCATTCGTTGTCATGCCCGAGGCAGCAGAACCCAGACCTCAATTTTCCAAGGCAGAGCCTGCTGAGGCTGACGAGACATTCGACAACAACCGCTCAGATGGCCATGGGCAGCGAGAGGAACGAGCAGGCACTACGTCCAAATCAAAGAAACCGAAGCAAAAGAAGAGGAAGAAGGATCAACAACGTGATCCAGGTTGGCTTATTAACCGTGATCCGAGCAGTGGCAAGAAGTACATGATCCACCCTCAAACTGGCGAAACAAAGTGGTACGAGGGGGAGGCAGACCCAAATCCGACATTGCAAAGGCTTGGCGAGAGGCAAGACGTGGAGGCCGTATTCTCCGATGACAGTGACGTGGAGGAAACAGTTTTGGCCGACGAAAAGGATGGAAGCGAGGCGAAGCAGGACAAAAAGTCTAAGAAGCTCAAGAAAAAACCCAATCAGCACGAGTGAACTCGGTCATTTGTCTCGTGTATATGGCACAGGGTTTAGCCGCTTGAGTGGCATCTGACAATGTCGCAAATACTCAACGCATCCTATTTGATTTCTATTTGGCGAGAGAGCCACTTTTCATGCGTTGAACTCGTGTCTAGTTGTAATTTTTTTATTTTTTTTTGGGAGTGGTGTAAGCAATATATTGACTGCAAGAAAGAGATTCGATCAGGCCTTCTTCTTATTCTGTACTTTGACTGTCTTGGCCGTTCCGATTTCACAGGAATTCACCTTGTGACCGAATCGGAGGGAGCACAAGCTTTCGTGCATGCTGAGCGGTGATAAATTTACAAACATGAGCGTCTTGCAGTTTCCGCCCAGAGAGTTTTGAAGAAGATAAGTCAGTTTTGAATTCCGGAAGGGCACGTGCTTGGAGCCATTAGCCAGAGCAAAAATGACGTCCCCAAGGCAGGAAAGAGACTTGTTAATAGCTTGTGTTTCCTTGAGCTGTTTCCCCTCTGCTTTGCTAGACGCCAATCTCTCGCTTCCAGCTAAATCTACAAGGTTGAGAACCCCACGCAGCTGGTCTCCGGATGCAGTGTGAGTACCCGTGACGGTAAGCGTGAATACGCTGTGCGATCGAGAAGATTGCTCGTTGCTTTGTGTGGAGCCGACTGCTCGTGCATTTCTTGCGCGTCTCATTAGTTCCTCGAGATCCTCGGGGCCGTCAACTTGCACCTCGGAAAGACCATCGACAGTAGTTTCCCCAGAATCTTGCTTGTGTCGAATTTCAAAGGTTGGTGCAGGTTCAGCACTTTTCCCATTAGACCCGAGGTCCCGAATGGTTTCGTTGTAAATCTCCAAAAAGCTTGCTTTCAGCTGGAAGTTCCACTCGTGCTGAGCAGCAATAACACTAAAGAGATGTTGAACGGCGCGTGGAATAATTCCGTTTCCGTTTTCACAAGACGGATTGCCGTCCATGGTGTACGTCTTGCCACTTCCAGTCTGGCCGTAAGCAAAAATGCATACCCGGTACCCGTCTAGAACGGACTGGATGAGGTGAGAAACTTCTGAAAAGACCTGCTCTTGGCCATCTGTCTGGCGAAAAACTTTGTCAAATTTGAAGTCGTACACTTGCGGTGTCGTTTTGGAACCGTCCACCGACACCTTGGATTCTCCAATCAGAGTAAGCTGTTGCTTCTCCGGATCATCGAGTGGGTATTTGAAGAGCGGCTCCGACGTTTCCGATCCGATCAATGGACGGACGCGAGCAAAAACACGAATGTTCCCTTTCAGCTCCAAGATTGTGTTTCGAAGGTCGCGCATCGTTTGCTCTTGCGTGTGAATCTGATGCTTGAGCTCAGCGATGAGTTCCTCAGCTTCGCGTTTTTGCTGAAGTAGAGTCGTTTTTTCGCTTGAGAGCGCTGCATTTTCTTCCTTGGACAAAGCCAAACCAGATTGCAGAGAGTTCCGTTCCTCTCGCGTTTGTTCGAGATCTTTTTGTAGGATACACACTTTGCCTTTCTCCTCTTGCAATTCCTGTTTGGTTGTACTTAAGCTTGATTCGAGTTGAGCACATTTTTCTTGCGAAAGTAGCAACTCAGCTTCCGCGGCTTCCTTGGCGAGATTTTGCTGCTCAAGCTCCTTTTCCATCTCTACATCCTTGGCCTGGGCTGGCTGCTTGCTCGCTGCACTTTTCCTCGTCCGCGGCTCACCGCGAGTTGCAATGGACTGTCTAAGAGGTGGAGGCTTGGAGACCACTGAAAGCCTGCTGGACGTCCGAGACTTTTTCGTGCCTCTTCCGCTCGGCATAACGTTCGCAGAGTTGAAATCGTTCTCGTTGCGCATGCGTTTCGCCGCCGCCGCGCGCGCCCTCTCCTCATTTTCCTGCTTTTTCTTCTCCTTCATCTCCTTCAACGCCATCCTCCTCTTCGCTCTTGGCGTGAGATTGTCCACCATCGGGTACGACGACGCTAGAGGAATCGAGTTCCCCGACCTCGACGACGCCTGTGATCTGCTTTCGTCTGGGCTGTGCGTAGAAGACATTTCCAACCAGAATTCCAATTCCAAATCAACCTTCCGTCCCGACCCAAGACACCACCTCCCGTATCCCGTATCCCGTATTCGCTTGACGCACAATCTGCAGCTCCTCGTTGCAGCCCTCGACTCGATTCGATTCAAATATATTGCAACACCTATGCTTATTCGCGACTTGCAAAGACAGCAACCTATCGCCAGCTCCTTCGCGGTCGGTGTCTTCCAAGTATTCCAATTGCACTTTCGAAGCCGAGCTCGCACTGCACCACTTGCCCGATTCTTAACGATTCTCTATAGCAAGAGCTAGAGTTGGTATGCATCCCCGAGTGTAGGTTGCAAGAAGATGTTGCAAGTTTCCATTCACTGTTTTTCTCTCTCTCTACTCTCTCTTTTTCTTATTCTCTCTCTCTCTGTCTCTCTCTCGCGGACAAACGTTACTTAACCTCGAGTACTCAGTACGCGCTCCCATGTGTTGTTGCCTGACTTTCCAGCACATACTCTATCTGCATCGCAGAGCGCTTTCAAAATATACTCTCGCAACAACGGTTACTACTATGGTTGCTCGCATAAACGTTTCTTACGATTAATATTGAAAGTCAGTAGTCGCAAAAGCTGGGATATAAGCCTATTAAGGTTTATGATGGTGCGAGTATTGAGCTAAGAAAGCAAAGTGTTCATTGGGTGCGGAAACAGGAGTTACATTTTCACTGATTGATTGTTCAATCGATTGTTCTCAATGATGTTCAATGATGAAATGGAAAGTGGCCAAGTGTGAGCGAAAGGAGCAGCGAGCAAGAGATACAGAGAGAGAGAGAGAGAGCTGTCCTGTCTGCTAAAGTGAGCGTGTCTTGATCGTGGGGGAAGAAATGGAGGCGGTGTCAACGGCAAAACTGCGTCGCAGAAAGGTGCAGGTGAGTGGTGAAAGTCTGGTTGGTGCACGCGCTTTTGAGGGAGCGTTTTTTGATGAACAATGTATGAAGATGGACCGAGAGATACTGACCGTGGCTGAGAGGCTTTGCTGATGCTGCCGTCTTTGTAAATGGGGCAGGAGGTGGACCATCTGACGGAGTTTGAGCTCAATGATGTAGTGAACCGGATGTTTGAAAACGAGGCGAGCGACGTGGTGCAATACAAGCCGTGGGACGAGATCTGGCTGTGCTCGGGTCGATCTGCGCCCGCATCGTCGAGCAGGCCAAGCAGCAGCAGTACACGCTCCTTCAAATTGAGCTCAGGCTACCAGCCCAAGTCTGTCTTGCAGCCACAGCAAATGAATCAACCTCAAACAGATAGCAGTACTGCGAGTGGGAAGTTTCGCCTTGGAAGCATGTACAGCTCGCGCTTTCAGACGTCCGAACCTCTCGATTCGTAGACTGCTGATACAAAAAGGCTTTGTTTTGAACCATTTGGCTATTGCTCGAGCTAGCAGTAGCTCCATTCGCGATGAATCGCATAACTTGTATCAAAATTGTTGACAAACTTTTCGGAATTTTTGTTTGTGAGCTCTATAATTGTATTGATCAGATGGATACAAGCTGGGGGGCATGTTGTCTTAGGGCGCGGTGCTTCTTGTAGGGTAAGCCCCAAAATTTTGGTCAAAGCCAAAGTAAATACGTATCTGACTTCGCGTGTGCAGATGTGCATTTCTATATCGGTGCACATGAATCCAGAACTTTCGAGTCTCTAAGGAGCTTGTATTTGATGAGGGCTGACCAAACAATCTCGTATTAAAATACGCCTGCGCGAAATCGCTGTTTGCCATGGAACTCAGTGTTGGTACTGGGGCAAAGAGCGGATCGCGCAGGCATGTCGCCTCCAGTTTTTGGCCCGTAACATCCTCTGTAATTGCCACGTTTGCAACGTAAATGCCAGTCTCGGTGCTTTCCGAAAGCTCGTATCTTGTTACTCTCCCTTTTATTACGAAATGCTTTGTTTCTCCTAAACGCAGATTTTCCAAGTCCTTTTTCAAGTCCCCAATAGTGGTTTCTGCCATCTCTGGAAATCTTGCTGCAAGAGCAAAGGGTGAGTGAGGAAGAACAAGGCTAACGGGTATGCTCTTTCCATGGCTTTCACTCAGGTCAAGTTCCTGCGAAGCATTCTTTTCGAACATGTGTTTCCAAAATGCAAGAATGCGCTCCTGCTGGGTTCCGCTCCCGTCAAAAGCTCGCACCAACTCCCCGGCGCGGGAGCCGGACTCTGCAACTTCCCAGACGACGCTAAGTCCGTCTGGATGAGGCGGGTCAAGTACGATGGATGAAATGTCGGGAGCCAAAGGCGCCATAACGTCTACGAGCTCTGCACACACTTGGCGAACCTGCTCTTCGAAAAACATATTCGTCTCCGAAGTTGTCCGGAAGCATACTGAGTGCGGAGAGTCCGATGCGAGAAGTTGGACCACCAGTGCGAGACGAGTCAAGAGAACGAGCTCGCCAACAGGCGCCGCTAGAAAGAAGCCGGGAATGCTATTTGCGTATAAATGAATCACAAACTCGGACTCGGACATCAAGTCGCGCACCCTAACCCACCGATACTCAAACAGCTTGCCGGATTGTGTCACCTGTATTTGCCTTTCACTAGCATATGTGAGGACGCCAACCACGGAATATCGCCTTTCTCTTGCGTAGTCGATATCAGTCAGATTCTTGCCGGCTTCCGCCTGTAGACGATCGAATGTGATAAGATTCAAAAGCCTCAGATCCAGTCTTCGGATGGTGCCCTCTGAGACGCCCAATTTGGACGCATTGATCGCCACGCTATTCCCAGACTCCGCAACGAATAACTTGGGCACTATGAATGGGCTTTCGTCGTCACTGTCCGAGGAATCGATACGATGGTGGTGCTCGCCGTCGCGCTTATACTTTACTGTCCTGGAGAGCAGATCAAACACGTCGTCTTCTTCGCCTTCGTGGGCTTTCTCGTAATCAATTGCAATCTCAAAGTCTGACAAGTCGATTGGAGTGCTGGCTTTGATGGCGTTTGGATTCAGCTTGCGAGCCTTTAAGCGCCCATCCTGGATCACCACCAAACTGCCAACCTCAATGCTGCTAAAGAAAACCCGGC
The DNA here is from genome assembly GCA_012862575.1 of Parietichytrium sp. I65-24A. Taxonomy (NCBI): domain Eukaryota; class Bigyra; order Thraustochytrida; family Thraustochytriidae; genus Parietichytrium; species Parietichytrium sp. I65-24A. The sequence continues at coordinate 129,759 of BLSF01000081.1, forward strand.
ATGTGCGGTTCCAGCAAGTGACACGAATGGTTCCAGTGTCGTCCGCAATGTCAAACCAAAATTTGATCGGCCAAGCCCCAGGAACCTTCGACGTCGCATAGTTCGAAGGGGCGCTTTTCCGGGTGACGAATCCCATCGTTTTGGACATTGTTGTGCCTTTTCGGGGAAATTCAAGCCGTGAATTCATGCCAACAAGCTTTTTTACACCCTGAGTGATCGCAGTCATGATCTTCACGCAACCCTGCGAGTAATCGTGCACATTAATCAGCTCCTTGGCCTTTTCCCAGTAGTCCGCCCATCTTCTGTCCCAAAATGCGCCAGTGCGGCCCTTGACTATTAACCAGTCTGTGATCCATGCCTGGAGTGATTTTTCGCTCAGCGCGCCAGCATCACTGGTTTCTTCTTCGCATAGACTTCGCACTGCGAGTGTGAGTAGCGGAAAGTAGGGTGTTGACATGCACATGGCGCTGCACAAGCAGTCGTCATTGGACATCGGAACAAAGTATGACCTACTGCTTACCAATGGCTTGGAACATCGAATCACAGAAGCACTATTGTTTCTCGGTCTCCACAGCAGCTTGGGACACCACCTTATCTCTTCCTTTCGAAATATGACTTGACTTTTGGCTGTCGGCTGGCCGTCCAGTTCCTCCACGACGATCAAGTTAAAGCCAGTGTTCCTCATGACGCTCGCCCTCTTCACCTTGATAACGCTCAAATCCGCAATCGACCCTTGCCTCACTAATGCGGTCAATGCGCTCGCCAAAACGGCGCGGCACCTCTGCTCCCCATCGCTCAAGACGACCTCAAAAGCTTCCACGCTACCCTCACCTATCTTCCCAGCCCCATCTGCTGCTGGCAGTGGTCTGTCGTTCGTCTCCTCCTCGTAAACATGCGCGTGCGGCGTGCCTTTCGCCGCGGAGGTTTCATTCAGCATTCACAGCGCAACAGTCAGCATCCTAAATTCGCCAAAAGGACAGAACAGCGCTTCGCCCGCCCAGCCAGCCAACATCAACACCCCTGGACAATCTCAACTACATTTGCGACTTACTTCTCAGCACCGCCAATACCTGGAGCGTCGCCAATTCACCGCCCAAGTCCAGCAGCGACTCCACGCTTCCCAGCTGCTCGCTCTTCCTGCGCTTTCTGGCCTTTTGCTTGCTCCCACGCTTCGCCCGCTTCTCCATCTCGCCCGCGCGACTACTGCTACACCCAAATGCGACCTATGCTGCCAACACCGCCAACGCCAGAGTCCAGCAAACAACCATACAAAACACTGAACGCGTACTGAGTATCGTTTCTCCGTATTAGTGGAAGATGGATGGGAGGACCGAATAACGAGAGTGATCCACTGCCAGCGAAACTCCACAGTGAGACCTGCACAGAAATGCGCTCCCAGAGAGATAGACAGAGAGTGAGAGAGAGAGAGACCCTGTTTTCGCTGTTTTCGCTGTTTGCGCGCTTTGTCTCGTTCGTTCGCGGCGCGAGGATTGACTGTGAGTTCGTGCTTGCCGAGAGAGAGAGAGTGGAGGAGCACAAAGGGAAAAAAAAATCTGTTCTGTGGTACTCTACCAACGTTTTATGCTGTTTTATGCTGTTTTATGTGATGGAAGATGCAAAGTGGTGGTAAGGTGCGTGTGCGCGTTCTGACTGATTTCATTGTCAAGCTTCTCGTCTTTTGTCGTCGTCTGTGGCCCATGGTCCACGGTCTCCACGGTCAATGTTGAAGATGAATGATAAATTTGGGTTTGATTGTGGTGGGTTGGGTTGAATTTATCTTATGGTCAAGAAATGAAAGGTGCTGCCCCGAGCGGTTAGTGCATCACAGACACGAACCACTGGAGCATGTCCTCATTGGAAGCCACGGCGCTCTGCAAGTCGCCCACTACGACTGCAAAGTCTTGCCAGTTGATCTCTGCGATTCCCACTTTGACGTCCCCGATGATAACTTGCAGAGTGATTTGGCGCCCGGCCTTCACCCCAAAGTACGGCTGATCAATGGTGGTGGCAACGATTTCGCCGTAGCGCACCTCGTTCAAGAGGGAGCTAGAGTTCGTGCTTGGGATGCTGGCCATGTCAGCAATTGCTTGCTTGGCGAATGATGCCGATTCGGCAAAGATAGGAAAGTGCGTTAAAAAGTCTGGCTCGACTGCGTCGGCGGAGAAGAGCTTGAAGATGTCAACGTAGTTCGCGTCTTGAACGTTGACAAACAAAGCCACGGTGTCCTGAAGGCCGTCGCCAATGATCTTTGACGCCCCAGTATCATCAGAGTACCCGCCATCTGCGACAGTGAAGAGCTGCTGAGTAGCCACGTTGTCCAGCCATTCAGAGCACTGCGAATTTCTGCGATTTGGGGTCAAAGAAGAGTGGTCTTGAAACGCCTCTGCAGGGTCCTCATTTGCAAACACGTACAAGGCGAGATTGAGCATGTCACTGTAAACAGTGGGCCATTTCTTGCCAAAGTGATCTGCAAGATCGCCAAATTTCTCCCCCATATAGTCTGGGACAGAGATGAACTCCCCCAGGAAAGCCGAGGACGTTGCCACCGCATTGCCCATTGACACGCGGTTGCTCGCTGTCTGGAAAGTTGAGAAGGTTGGTGTGGCCGAGTTGGTCACCACAGTTTCTATTGGTTCCCCCCACGACTTGTTTTGGCCTGGAACAACTGAGCTTGGCCACAAACTGAACACCTGGGACAGCTCGACGTTCTCGCTGATGAATGGCAAAGGGGACTCTGCGGAGCTGTTTCCGACGACTGTGCTGAATGACACTGGAATATTTGCATTCGACTGGCCTGGAACTGTATATGTGATTGAGGTCTCCTCCGTTCTAGTACCGTTCGAGCAATCGGCGTTGTAAACTCCAAACGTTGTTTTTCCTTGGGCCGTGATAATCACCCCACTGATGGACCACTCTTTGTCAGTAGCCCATTCACTGGAAGTGAGCTCGTTCAAGGCTTTGGACGGGTCAAGATCGCCTCTGTAGTACGCTTCGGGGTTAGACTCGGCAACACAACGCTGAAACAATTCAATGTGCATACTTACGGAATTGTCAATATGCCATCCACAAAGTCGCGCCAGGAGAGACGGTCTATGATTATATATTTCAAAATAATGGTTTTCCAGGAGTTTAGATCGCTGTCAGATTCCAGCAAGTCTTCCCAGAGTTCGCTCAAAGTGTTGCCGGCCTCTAACGCGAGACCACGAAGCTTTTGGCCTTCAAGGGCTCTGCGCTTCCCTGCCTCAAGCTTGGCGATCCATTGTTTGCTGTAAATGCTTGCGGCATCTGCTCCAGTCGGGGAGGAGGATATCTCGCCGAGCATGTCATCAAAGTTTGGCGAATACAACAATTGCGCCGCAAACCATGAACCCCCGGAATTGGATCCGAACAGATCCACATCCCCAAAAATATTGCTCAGCTGCGTATTACTTGAGCCATCGGAGCTATTCATCAGTCCCGAAACGAGGCCCGTGTGCACGGCATGGGCGCGGAAACCGCCTCCATTGAAAGCCACGCCAAGACCTTCTCCACCATGCACGGCTCCGAGGATCGCCGCGGTGTACACTTGGATGCGCATTTTCGCAAGCTCTTTTCGTCGTAATGACCTTTTGAACGGATCCCGGTTTCGCTTTCTTTGTATTTCTGCTCGTTTGAGTTTTGGGTTTGAGATGTCTCGAAATCTGCAAACTTTCCCTCCACATCGAAGCTTTTGGGCCATTGACTATGATGCCGTGTCAATTGATCACCAGAGATCATGATGCGGCTGCGTTTCTTGTAAATGTAATAATAGCAACACAAATTCAGTGGCAATTTCGGCACTCGTAAGTGTACATGATAATTTACTGAACGAGCTGTAAGGTTGTGTAGGTTCTGAGTACTAGTCCCGTATGTGTACAGTACAAATTTGTGTACTCGCCGAATCCAACTCTAAGCTTACTTGCTTTTTGCTATTCTACACAACTCGATTAGCTAGTTTCTATCCGGTAGCCAGGCCTCAGCCGCTGTACTATTGGCACTGAATAGTTTTTGAGCGAAAGTAATTCAGTCTTCTTTTGTAATGCATTTTATTGCAAGTTCGTCTTGGCGAACTTACAAGTGTGAACGGTCGCACTCTCCCCAGTCCGTTTTTACGAGGAAGACGAGGAAGACGGACCCAATCGAGACGACGCTAAGCCGTGAATACCGGCGCACTTCTGAATTTTCGCTCTTCAGGCCTTGTATGGCCTGATTGAAGGGCTTCGAATGTTGCACCCATCGCATGGATTCGGCTTTGTCGAGAAGCACTCTTTCACGTTCGATCGTCATGAAAATCCGTTGCGCTGCAAGCGTGTTTCGAGGCGTTTGCGGAACGGTGCCGTGGAGGAGTGCCGCACAAGTGCTTTGGCTGAAACATCGCAGCACCTTTCTAATGCGGCTTTGCGCGGAGGAGGATTCAAGGCGCGGCAGAGAAATCTTTCAGATCAATCATGAAATCAAGGCAACTGAATCCCAGGTGCATGAAACGTGAACCAGCTCGCAAGCAAACTCCACGCATTCCGCGCTCAACCTATCCGGCAAGTCCGTCGACCGTCCCTGCTTTTCAACTTGCTGAGTAAAAAGTATCGCCCAAGACCAATCCTTGCATCCAGGCGAGAAGGACGCTATTCTCTGTCTTGTTGCTCCGAGTCGAAGCACACAGTGAGTCTGCTCATGAGGCTGCCGAGAAGGACCTACTTTCTTACTTCATTGGATGAATTCGAGGAAACATAATAAGACGCAAAACAAACTCTGGCAACAGGATGCAACACGATTGCCCTGCTCTAAATCTAAACAAACTATGGGCAATAGGACTGACATTGAGTAAAGCATTCTCATAACCACTGCTCCGAGTCTACTGCCCTATTAGCGTATCTTTCGAAAGCTCTCGAGTCCCCAGCGAGGACACCCGGCGCAACGACGGCAGCATCAGCAGCACAGAGGGAGGAAGGTTTATATATAGAGAGAGAGAGCAGTTGGTCCGCGCGTCGATGAGCGTACAGTTGCTCGTGGCCAAGCCCGACTTTTGTTTCTGTGACTCAAAGGCAGGACGCTCACGCTGAAAATATAGACAATACAGACTCGTCTTCGTCGAACTTGTGAGAGAGAGAGGAAGGGAAAAGACGCTCGTGCAGCTCGCATTCGAAGGATTGGAGCGCGGAAACTTTGGCTTTGAGGGCGTACAAGTTGGAAATGGGCAGAGTTTATAGGGCTGATGTGGCGCTGGTGGCGGCGCTTGGGGTGTCGGCCGCGTTTGGTGCTGGGCTGCAGAGCATGGGATCAATGGCGATGCTGAACTTTTTGCTCGTGCTGCACGCTTGCTCGGCGACAGAGCGCGGTGTCTTGGTGGCATCGGCGTTTGCGCAAGGGTTGGGCCAGTTCGTCGCGGTTGCAACTTTGGTTGGCACAAGCGGAGGAGCCACCGCGATTTCTCTACTTGCGTCGTTCGCTCAGACTCTGGTGCTGTTTATGGCCATCGTTCCCCTGGCCCGCCGGCTTCCGGAGAGATTTGATAAATTCGCGCCGGAAAGAGCTGGCCCGGTGATTTTCCCCGTGTGTGTCACAGCTGTGTACGCACTCTCGGCTTTGCTGTCGCCAGCGGGCACCTGGGGGGCGCCAGGGTACACACTCGCAAATGGGGGCAGCACCGCGGCGCAGGCGGTTGCTCTTCTCGGGCTAGACGGTGTGCATTTTGTCACAGCATGGACCTGCTCGTTGCTGTACTTTTTTTATCTGCAGTCCAGCTTGGCTTCGGGTTCTAGCTCTGAAAGATCAAATGAGACTACGCCAGGCACAGCCGAGGAGGCTGTTGCTGTGCGCTACGTCCTACTACAAGAGGAAGAAAGACGCGCTGACTTTGAGAAAAAGCGCGGGAAACACATTTCGAGGTACCTCGTGATTGGGCTGCTGGCCTGGGTAATCGCAGATGCGCGACTATTGAATGAGTACCACAAGTTCTTCCAGCGCGGCATCGAGTATTGGGATTCCAAGACTATCAACGCGGTTTGTTTGAGCGCTTATCAGACGGATAGCACGATCGAGGAGCATTTGAGAGCGACAAAGCGAGTCGCCAATCATAACATTTTCGTGAATGACAAGCTTGAGTTCCAGAAGCCGGACTTCCTTCTCTGGTCGGAGACCAGTGTGCGCCTTGGAAACGCGACAGAAGAGAAATTTTTCCTCAATAGTTTGCAGTCGATATCCAGAGATTCTGGCGCCATGATCGGGGTTGGATACGCTCTTGGAATCAACGAAGGGTCTTACACGGAGCGCAACATGTTTGCGTTGATCGATGGAAACCAAACCCTCATCAAGTACCAGAAGGTGCACCCGGTTGTTGGTGTGGAGACAACCGTGGAACCCGGAAGAGACCCCGCGCCTGTAGTCGAAACCAGATTCGGCAATATTGGAGCCGCAATCTGTTTCGACTATGACTTCTCAAACTTCATTCGGAGTGCTTCGCATAAGGCCCAGCTCATGTTGCAGCCCGGGTGGGACTGGGGCCCAATCGGAACACTGCACGCTCACATGGATGCTCTTCGAGCTGTAGAAAATGGTTTCACCTTGTTTCGCTGCAGTAGTGGAGGAGTGTCTGGCGTGTATGACCCTTACGGGAATGTTGTTGTGGAGAAGGTGATGGGGACGAGCGATAGTGACCCAGAAAAGTTTGAACAGGCCTACATGGTCCAAATTCCATTGCTCAATCGCGTTTGGACCCTGTACTCGTACGTCGGCGGCGCGTTAGGATACCTTTGTATCCTGTCCTGGTTGTTTTTGATATTCGTGGCGTTTCTTCCGATGACCTTCATTATTGAGAACGAGACCCTTACTTACTACCTGCGCCCGATGCCCACCATCGATTTGTAGACCAAGTGTTCTCGCTCCGCCGGCTCCGGCCAAATGAAGCAGTCAAATGCACATAACTCGAGTTCTCGAGAAACCTTTTTAGAATTGCAATAAATTTATACCACTCACGCGTTTTTGTATGAAGAGGTTGGATTTTTGGAAAGTAGATAGATTTCGTTCTCGCGCCTCAAGGACGGGTAGCGGTATCGTGTGGATCCTTTTCTCACAATTTTTAAAGGGCAAAAAGAATGTTCACGTTGAAAATAAATGTAGCATTCTGGGTTCTCCAGTGTGACTGTCACTTCCTAGTACCGGTACCTCTACTTACTCCGGCAGAGCAGGTTCAAGTTCCCCCCACGCTTAAAATAATTCTACCTGCTTCTCTTCTTGGCGAGAGACTGAGGTGAAAGTGATGACGTCGCGAGTTGCGGGGGAGTATTCTTGATGGCCCAAAAATCGCCAACTATAGCGTTACGTATGTTGACGCCTGACGACCACTCATTTGAAGATGGTTCATGTACTCTTAGCGGCGATGCGGGTGTCGTCGCTGTTTACACCAGTGGCGAGGAGTGCCTGCTTCAAGATTTCCAGTGGAGTTGGAAGAGGAACGAGTTTTACGAACCCTCTGTTCGCATCGTTTACCTTGTTCACCTCACGAGAGGGCAAGGTCGCTCTGGGAGGAGCCTCCATGCTCGCACCGACAGCTCCCCATCGGGCGTGTCTGGGTTCTCATAGTGCTGCAAAGCGTTTACGACAGCACATTTCAGTTGATAAAACGCAGATCATCGTAGTAAATTTGTGCCAAACTCTGGAAGCCTTCCGAATTGTAGTATTCTGAACTGACTTTTCTCAATCAGGTGTTGCAGGTTTCGCGATGGCACACGCAGCAGCCAAGGGAGGCCAGGGATGTGCCCAATGTTCCCAGGGATGGATGTCATTCTGGAAGTTGACCAGATACCGATGTGGCCAATAGACCACGTGGCTCTAGCTCGCAAATGCAAAAGCAAATGCAAAAGCTTGAATCAATTCATTCTGACAGTGACTTCAAGCGCGCCATCGCGGCAACAGCTTTCCTATCAAACTATTTCCTCGCCTCGACCATTGAATTACAAACCACAAGTTCATTCACGAGCTCAATTTGGCCATTGCTTCGCATCGCATTGCGACGGACCGTGGTGTGTGCTGCGAGTGACAGAGTGTTCAGAGCTAACAGAGCTGACACCTTCGCTTCCTGTTACACTCCACGCATGCAGTAGCACAACAATGGCTCATTTCAATGCTTTCCCATCTTTCCCAATTCCCAATTCATACAAGTTTGCAGCCTTTTCAAAGTACAATAGAATGACCCACATTATAGGGTTTACTATCCATTCGAATAAGGTAGATAATATGCTGTTGGGCCCTTTGGTTCTATGTTTTCATTAAGTGTGACCCTATTATCTATGGATGTTGGTTAGCAGAAGACTAGTGCGCCGTCTCTCGCCCCGCATTTGTGCATGGCCACGTACCATGTATTAAACGACATGGAGAATGAAAGGTTCTATTATGGTTTCGTGGAATAGATTCTACCCACCAGATTGTTAAACTAAGACGTCATGTTTAGACAAAGTTTAATGTAACATAACCTGATTTAGTATTATACAATGCGCTGGTCTTGGTAACAGCGAAGACTCTCCGACATCCACTACTCTATCGAGCAACTACTGGCAAATATAAGAGCTGGTTTTAGCTGAGCTAGAGACGGCTTGTGAGGCGTCACCCAAGATTTTTTTGGGGAACAAAAACAACAAAATCAAGACAAAGAAAGAAAGAAAGAAAGAAAAGAAAAGGAAGAAGAAACACACATCAAGCACCGATTAAATTAACAATAAATTCTTCCAGAACACTTTCAAGTTGAAATCTTTCCAATCAATCAGTCACTCAAAACGCAACCAAAAAAATAAATTCTCAATCAAGCAAAGTTTGAAACGGCGTGCAACCCCTCTCATCCACCCATTGTCTATCCACAACGCTTACTGCCTCCCTAACATCCCTTACACTTTCTATAGCTAAATATCTGCATTCCGAACTCAGAGTTTCTAATTCTGAACTGATTTCAATCAAGAAAGTGTTCAAAGATGTTCAAAGTTTGAAAACACTTGAGAAAGATGAAAAGATGAAAAGATGAAACTAAAGGCAACGAATGAACGGGATGTTGAGAGGCGTGGAGGCAGAAGAAAGACACGGTGGGAGACCCTGGACAATGTTTCGCTCGCTAGCACTTGCGGTGGCCGCGCAATTAGCGAGCTCTGAGCCAACGATTTCAGTCTTCTTTGCTTGCTTTTAATAAATTTGTTTGTTTCTCTTCCTCCGCCGAGCGGAGATAGACCAGAGCGTGGCCCACGCTGCGTCATGGGCGTAAGACTGACTGCGACTTGGACTGCGACGGCGAATGGATTGTGACACCCGCATCATCAGCGATCCCTCCACCGTCCTCCGTCCTCCACGGCCTAAAAGGCCTAAAAGACCTGAAAGACCTAAAAGCGGAATTCGTTTCTGATTTCTAGAATTTAGCACTTCTAATTCACTCGGTGGTCAAATCGATCTCATTCGTTCCTGCCGCACAGCACTGTGGCACTATGACTAACCAGCACAGCGACTTACTCGTTGTACTCACGGTAGCAGCCCATTCGGCGTAGGCGAGCGTAGACAGACCAGGCTGTTGGTCACTCTTTCTCAATCTCTCTGTTTCTCTCTCTCACTCTCTCTCTCTCTCGCGCTACTCGCGCTGTCGTTCTTCGGTGTACGTGGTGGTAGTCGACTACGCTTGTATCCATCTCCATCCATCCATCCATCTCCAAATATCTTAGCTCGCGGGTTGGAGGCTGGTAGCGGCGCTACGAAGCCTTGTCTATCGAGTCTATCGCCTATCTTTGAGAAGAAGGATACAGAGCAGCGACGGAGAGGGATTTTGGATGGGATTGGAAAGGATGGGTGGCTAGCCTTCAGCAGATCCAAATAACCCATCTCTGTTTTCGGCGCTCAACCAACGGCCGCGCAGCTCTTCACACACCTATCGTCCCGTCGTTCCGTGGTGGTGTGTCCCCGTTCGCTCGTGAGTGGAAAGTGGAAAGCGTGCAGATAGAGTGGGCGACGCGAGGTGCCGTGTTTCAGGTTGGTCGGCGCGAAATCCAAAGTAATCAAAACAAACAAGGAAAAAATGCCGCGCAGAGCAGCGAGCAGTGCCAACGGGAGCGCAGCCAAGCGCCCCAAGACGATGGTTCCAGTGACTGGCGGCGAGTCCAAGCTTTCTCCTCTGGATGAGGTGGCCACGCTCGAGTTTGCCAACGGCCTCAAGTTGCAGGGCTCCTCCTTTGGAGCCAACACCTCCGTAGCCGGAGAGGTGGTGTTCAACACCGCCATGGTTGGGTATCCAGAGGCACTGACTGACCCGTCCTACGCCGGCCAGATCCTCGTTCTCACCTTTCCGCTTGTGGGCAACTACGGAGTTCCAAGCGACGAAGTGGACGAGCATGGTCTTCCAAAGTATCTCGAAAGCGACAAGATCCAGATCTCCGGTCTTATTGTGAGCGAGTACTGCAAGGACCACAGCCACTGGCAGGCCGTGACATCCCTCGGCGAGTGGCTCAAAAAGTTCAACGTCCCGGCTCTTTATGGAGTGGACACTCGCCTTGTCACCAAGATGCTTCGCGAGGAGGGCACCTGCCTTGGCAAGATCGAGTTTGACGGACAGAAGGTCGACTTTGTGGACCCCAACAAGGAGAACCTTGTCGCCAAGGTCTCCACCAAGGAGGTTCGTGTCTTCAACAAGGGCTGCACCCCGCGCATCGTGGCCTATGACTGCGGCATGAAACTCAACATCATGCGCGAATTCATCAAGCGTGGAGTGGAGCTTACCGTGGTGCCATTCGACTACGACATCACCCAGCTCGAAGGCCAATACGGAGGCCTCTTCATCTCCAACGGCCCTGGTGACCCAATTCACGCAGAGGCTACCATCACCCAGCTCAAGACCGTCATGCAGGCCAATAATGAGGCCGTTGCTGCAGGCAAGCGCCCGGTCCCAATTTTTGGTATTTGTCTCGGAAACCAGTTGCTTGCCCTTGCTGCTGGAGCGAAAACTTTCAAGATGCAGTACGGAAACCGTGGTTGCAACCAGCCGTGCATCGACTTGCGCACCACCAAGTGCTACATCACCTCCCAGAACCACGGGTACGCTGTTGACGACAAGGCTCTCCCTGTTGGGTGGAAGACCTTCTTCATGAACGCCAACGACAACACGAACGAGGGCATCATCCACGAGGAGATGCCTTACTTTAGCGTCCAGTTTCACCCAGAGGCGAAGAACGGTCCGATGGATACCACTTTTCTCTTTGACATGTTTTTGCAAGTTGTGAGGGATGGACAGCCTCGCCACACCCTTGTCCCCTCGGTGATGTACCAGCAGCCGGCAGTCCGCAAGTGCGTCCTCGTGGGATCTGGTGGCCTCTCCATCGGACAGGCAGGAGAGTTCGACTACTCTGGTAGCCAGGCCATCAAGGCTTTGAAGGAAGAGGGAATCGAAGTGATCTTGATCAACCCCAACATTGCTACTGTTCAAACCTCCAAGAACTTTGCTGACAAGGTATACTTCTTGCCAGTCACTCCAGACATGGTCCTCAGTGTCATCAAGAAGGAGCGCCCCGACTCCATTCTTGTCTCCATGGGTGGTCAGACCGCTCTGAACGTCGGAGTGGAGCTCTACAAGCGGGGAGACCTCGAGCGCCATAATGTGCGCGTGCTGGGAACCCCAATTCCAGTCATCATGGCGACCGAGGACCGTCAAGAGTTTGCTGACAAGCTCGCAGAGATCAACGAGAGCATGGCGCAGAGTTTCACCGCCACCAGCATGGATGACGCAAAGGCAGCCGCAGAAAAGATTGGGTTTCCGGTTCTCGTCCGTGCCGCGTTTGCCCTGGGAGGCCTCGGTTCTGGCTTTGCAACCAGTATGGACGAGTTCATCCCTCTCGCAAAGAAAGCGTTCTCTGCCTCGTCACAGATCATCATCGATGAGGACTTGCGCGGCTGGAAGGAGGTCGAGTACGAGGTTGTGCGCGACGCGAAGGACAACTGTGTGACAGTCTGTAACATGGAGAACTTTGACCCTCTCGGAATCCACACTGGTGATTCGATTGTCATCGCTCCTTCGCAGACTCTGTCCAATGATGAGTACATGATGCTTCGTGAAACTGCAATCAAGGTCGTGCGCCATCTTGGAGTGGTGGGAGAGTGTAATATCCAATATGCGTTGCACCCCACTTCCATGCGCTACTGCATTATTGAGGTAAATGCCCGTTTGTCCCGCTCCTCCGCTCTCGCTTCGAAGGCAACCGGATACCCGCTGGCCTATGTCGCCGCAAAGCTGGCTCTTGGAAAGGACCTTGTCATGGTGAGAAACTCGGTCACCCAAACTACCACCGCTTGCTTTGAGCCTTCTTTGGACTACGTTGTCGCCAAGGTTCCTAGGTGGGATCTGAAGAAGTTCAACCGTGTTTCAGACTCTCTCGGATCTTCTATGAAGTCCGTCGGTGAAGTGATGGCCATCGGAAGAAAGTTCGAGGAGGTTATTCAGAAGGCTGTTCGCATGGTGGACCCGTCCCTCGCAGGGTTCGACTCCTCTGCCCTGGACAAGAAAGACAACAAGACTTCTGCAGACGCAGATCTGGACACTCTTTTGCGTAACCCTACTTCGCTTCGACTCTTTGCTGTGGCTCGCGCGTTCGAGTCTGGCTACTCCGTTGACAGGGTTCACTCTCTCACTCGCATTGACCCATGGTTCTTGCACAAACTCAAGAACATCACTGACATGTCTAATGAGCTCGAGAATGTTGGCTCCCTTGGAGGCATCGACAAAAAGATGATGACCACCCTCAAGTGCCATGGATTTTCAGATCTTCAAATTGCCAAACTCGTAAGCACCGAGGAGCTCAATGTTCGCCGCCGCCGTACTTTGGAGCTTGGAGTGAGGCCAGTTGTGAAGCAGATTGACACTCTTGCTGCTGAGTTTCCTGCCCACACCAACTACCTCTATGTTACCTATAACGGCACTGCTCATGACCTCGAGTTTCAGGATCGCGGAGTCATCGTGCTTGGTAACGGAGCTTACTCGATTGGTTCCTCCGTAGAGTTTGATTGGTGTGCTATGTCCTGCGTTCGTACCTTGCGCAAAAATCACATCCCTGCCATCGTCATCAATTACAACCCGGAGACCGTGAGTACCGACTATGACGAGTCCGACAGATTGTACTTTGAGGAGCTCAGCTTTGAGCGAGTGCTGGACATTTACGAGCAGGAGTCGTCCATGGGAATTGTTGTGTCCGTCGGAGGGCAAATCCCAAACAAGCTCGCGCTTCCTCTAGCTGGTCAGGGAGTAAACCTTCTCGGCACAAACGCTGGCGCCATCGACACGGCTGAAGACCGCAACAAATTTTCTGCCCTGTTGGACCGCCTTGGCGTTGACCAGCCTGCATGGCTGCAGGCTTCTTCGTTTGACGCTGCTTATGAGTTCGCAAAGGAGGTGGAGTACCCAGTTCTTGTCCGCCCAAGTTACGTCCTGAGTGGTGCTGCAATGCGTGTGGCTACAAACCAAGAACAGCTCAAGGAGTTTCTCGAGACTGCGGCAGATGTGTCAGAGTCCCACCCTGTTGTGGTGTCCAAGTTTCTGCTCAATGCCAAGGAGCTGGAATTCGATGCAGTTGCAAAGGATGGTGACATTCTCAACTATGCCATCTCTGAGCATGTCGAGAATGCGGGCGTACACAGTGGAGATGCAACCTTGGTTCTTCCTGCGCAACGCATTTTTGCTGAGACTTCTCGCCGCGTTCTCCGTATTGCCGGAAACATCAGCAAGGCTCTTGGTATCACTGGGCCATTCAACATCCAGTTTATTTGCCGCAACAACGAGGTGAAGGTGATCGAGCTCAACTTGCGCGCAAGCCGCTCGTTCCCATTTGTGAGCAAGACGTTCGACACCAACTTTATTGAGCTCGCGACCCGCGCTATGGTTGGACTGCCTGTTCAACGTGCTCACATTCGCCTCCTCGATTTGGATTATGTGTGCGTCAAGAGCCCAATGTTCTCATTCACCCGTCTGACTGGCGCAGACCCAACTCTGGGAGTTGAGATGGCGAGTACCGGAGAGGTGGCGTGCTTCGGAGTTGATGTTCACGAGGCCTTCTTGCTCTCTGCAATGTCCTCCGGCTTGAAGCTCCCACCAAAGGACAAGGGTATCTTGTTTGCCGTGGGGCCAAACGCCGTCAAGGAGGATCTCGCTCCTTACGCGCTGACTCTGAACAGGTTGGGCTACACTCTCTATGGAACTCAGGGTACCGCGGAGCATTTCAGGACCAAGGGTGTTGTCATCGAGGCGCTGCACAAGCCTTCTTCAAAGCAGCAGCCAAACGTCATCGATGCTCTCGGAGACGGCAAGATTGGTTTTGTCTTCAACATTCCGGACTCTATGAACCGCGTGGACGAGAGTGACGGTTACAAGATTCGCCGAACTGCCGTAGACTATGGCATTTCGCTTTTGACCAATGACAAGTCTACCATCGCCCTCATCCAGGCCCTGGACTCGGTGAAGGAGATCCCATGCTTGTCTGTTCAGGACTTTTACGCCATCGGTGAGGCAACAAATTCCTACAGCAAGCCAACTACCCGGTTGTTCAGGTCCACTGGTGCAAATACCATGCGCCCTACTACTCCTCATCACAACAGCAACATTACCTTTGACTTTGCCGACAACAGCCATGTGCAGAAGGTTTCTCTCGAGACGGAGCTTTTGCGCAAGCGCGCTCGCACCGGAAGCATTTCCAGTAGAGCCCTTGATTCTGCCCCAGAGATGATGCAGATCCAATAGGCGGGCACAGCCCAATTAATTTTTCTTACCTAATTCACAACGTTTTTGCCTCGAAACGACGACGCTTTATCTCATGTTTTATATACGCGTATGTATGTATTTATTTCACCTTTTTGTAAACGTATTTATTTTCGTCTTTCGTGTTTGATTTATTTCATTTTGTTTTTCAATTCGGTTCGGGCTTTTACTCTTCTTCGATTCGCTTTCAAGTTGGAATTCCGGTTGTTGGCGTCAAAGCAAATCCTCGAAATCCCTCACGTTATGGTTCCCCACTCGCTATTTTCAATCTCCCCTGTCAACCTCCAAAACTTGACGAGAAATTACCCTTTTCCTCCTTTTCCCCAACTTGACTAACTTTGTGGTTTCGTATCAGAAATACGAAATTATATCTCAATGAATATTTTCGACTACCGCTGAAAGCTCTTAAGCCCCCGTAGTGTAGATTTTGGAGCATGCGCCACACTTCCGACAAGTTCTCTTTACACTATGAAATTACAGAAAAGTAATTGAAAAAAGGGCTTGTTGAACAGAATGAAGTGTGGCGTTTGAAAAAACGCGTGCGCATGGAGCTCGAGTGTTCGTCATGGATAGAAAGAAAGCAATCTAATCATGTATCCTTCTACTTTCAATTTCAAGTTCTGAAGTCTCCCTTTGGGAAAAAAAGGGGCCAACGTTTGACACCGATTGCACATAGTTTCACGTGCTGGGGAATGCTGGGGAAAGGGAAGCAAGTCGTTGCTCAGCAGTACTCAGCACTAGTCTCACAGTCAGTACGTCGCTTCGAAAACCTCGTTGTTTTTGTTTTCGTTGTTGCTGCTGATGATGTTTTTGTTTGTGTTGTCGTGCGAGTGGGCAGGCTGGAGAAGCTGCGCGACTCGACTGCACAAACTGGAGTCGAAATGAACGTCGGCGCCAAATGAAGAAAAGAAGCAGATACTACTACTCACGCTCATACAGCGTTGATGGAGGGCGAGACTCAGAGCACGCAACGTGTCAACACCACCATCAATGGAAAAGTGTGAGTCATTCACGGTGCGTGGACCAGTACTGACTATGAGTACTCGTTACGGACTTGCACGAGAGGAAGGCTTTGCGGCAGACTTGCGCAAATGTCCCTCCTTCTTTCTCGGCGACGTGACGAGTTTGGTTGATTGATTGATTGATGATTGATTGATTGCCACACGCATCTTGGAGTCGAACGTTCGCAAGTCATATACATCTATCAAACACAAATTCGTGATCACTGCGGGCATCTTGACCCAAACTTGGCTTTTTCACAGAACGGCACAGAACAAGTCGGGAAAGGAGATGATCTAGTGCTTGCCTGCGCGACGAAACAGCAGTCTCTCTTTTTCCACAAGCCCATCTCAAACGAAGCGAGTGCTCGTTCTCTTTCCTCGGCGCGCATGTACTTTTGGCATTCTTCGAGGGTGCAGCCATCTGTTCTTCCTCGTTGCCATCTGTTCATAGCTCGACAAGGCTTCTCGCGCACGTTTTCAACCCTAATGGTCGTAAACTTTCACACCGGAACATTGGGCAAATGAACCTTTTTTCACGAAAGCACTTTACCGCATGACGCAATTCAATATGGTGATCAGCTCTAACTATGGAGCCAATTCGTCAGCACGCTTACCTCGCACGCATGTGCACGCTCGGGTTGGTTGCAGTACTCGTTACTCGCAGTCAGTTAGTAATACCTGCGCTTGCCAACATTGCGGCGCCAAGTCAGAGAAATTGAAGCACTGACAGCGCTGACTATGGAGTTGAAAGAGACCCATGCTTTGTTCGTTTATAGAAATAATAAGTGAAATAGCCTGCAAAATTTGCCATTGTCCGAGTCATGTAGAAATGCGAAAAGTCAGAGAGCAATAACTCAGCGTTCTGTCGAGTCGAGCTAACCTGAAGCTAACAAACTCTTGGCGCGCGTGAAGCACTCTTTCTACGAGGAAATGGGGTCGCGCCAAAGTTGCTTCGTGTCGGAAATCAGGACCAGAGTCACCAACTCGTAGTCAGAGCTCAAAGGCCAGTCTACTGTCCGAGATGCTGTGGGCCTTCGCTACGTGCGCCAACCTGCCTCACACTGCCCCCAGCTTTGGGGCACGAGTGTGGTTTTCCACATTCCACGTGAGGGAATCGTGTTGGGTAGGTATTAGCTAGCAAAGATGGGGGAGCGAAAAAAGAGCAAGCGCAAGCAATATCAAGCAACACTGAGCCTATTGGCCGTGAAAGGATATGCAGGAGAGACGCTTCCAAAACCTCAACATCCCAAAAGAAGATCACAACAGATCTGCAAGAGCAAATCCACATCGAAGACGCCGGAGACGAGAGCTCGGAGTGGGTTGCCTTCGGAAGCGAAAATGGGCGTCAACGTAGCGGAGCAGAACATGGACACCAAAGGTGCAAGACGGATGTCACTCAAGCGCCTTTCAGATCGCATGGATGGTTTCATGCAGAGGCTTCACACCAAAAAACGCCCGAGTGTGCGCAGAATCCCTTCGGATATCAGCGACATCAACAGCACACGCGGAGCTGCTCTTAGTGAGTCTAATGCGCTGAACGAAGAGGGCCTTCGGATTATCGACAACATTGCACAAGAACTTGAGCTCAAAATTCAGATGGAGACGCGGATGAACGGCGAGGACGCGTTCTCCAGAGGGCACGTCCCTCCGGTCAGCATTTACGACTATTTCTGTCGCATGGCTAGGTACATTAACGTCTGGCGAGGACATGCAGGGGGCAGCGAGTCCGCAGGCATTCGAACTGCAGTGATGGCCATCATGTACATGCAGCGCTTGGAGCGCATTCGCCCAAACTACGTGGTCAATCAATACAACATTCACCGCCTCTCGATGGCTGCTTTTCTCGTAGCCACGAAGTTCACGGAAGATCAGCCGATTTCAAACGAGTTTTGGTCGAAGGTGGGAGGCGTTCAGATGCAAGAGGTCAACCAGCTTGAGCGAGAGTTCTGCTCCTTGCTCAAATTCGAGCTCTTCATCGACGAGAACGACTACATGAGATATCTTGACCAGTTCGACCTCCCTGAATTTTGAAGCCCAAAGTTTTGGCATAGCCCTGCAATGTAAAAGCCCTCCTGCTCTGTGAAAATAAGTGATCATTTGAAAAAACAGAACCGTATTTTAGCATTATTTATTGACTTTCATTCCTCGATATCTTTGCTTTTACTAGCGTCTTGCGCCGCGTACTTGAAAGATTGTACACCACCAAGACCGTGAAGGATCATTTGTCGAGTATACATGTCCTCAGTCTTCCAGTGACCTTGTAAAATTAGCTCATATTCTTCCTTGCTCCACTCATCACACTTTTTTGAACCTATCAAGTCGACGATTTTCTGTTGTTCTTCTTCAGAGTTGAGCTCGGAAAACAATCGTTCGTCGTCGACATGGTAAAGGCCTTTGAGAGCTATCCCGTCGAAAAGAACTGCAAGTTTGCGAGTTAGAGAGACTCTGTGGGTTGGAGGCGATGCTCGGGCGGAGAGAGCCACAGACGGCGTATGATGCTTCTTAATTCTACCTCTACCTTCGGCGGAATAAGCTGTTTCGACGCCCACCTGGGCGCATTTCGAGACACCAACCAGTGCCCTAAGAAAGTCTTCCCAAGAGTCGATCTTGCCGTCCTCAAGTCTTGTACGCAGCTCATTTCCCTTCAGCACCTTTTGGAGATTATCGTTTTGCTCTCTCACCTCTCTTTCCACTTCCGTACGTTGGGAAATTTCCAACACCAGTTTGCCAACTCGAGCAAACTTGCAAGTAGCATCAAGTTTCCTTACTGCGGCGTACAAAGACGTTGTATTCTTTGCCGTATCTTCCAACTTACCTTTATCTAACAAAAACGGAGTCAAGATGAGGTCCACAGCGGGTTTGAAGTCTTCTTTTAGCTTGACAGCCTCTTGCAAAGCAAAACAGAACACCTCTAGCTTCCTGATAATCCTGCGAGAATTGCCATCGTCTGTGTGCATGGAATGAATGACTCGCTGGGAGAAAGCAAGTGCTCGCGCAGCCGTACACTTTGAGCTGTCGTAACGACGAAGATCTTCCATATACTCCTTAAAGTCCAATGCACCATCGACAATGAAGTAATACGGGACGCACAGCCACCGATCCATGAGAATTTGTGCGATCGTACGAATTCGGCCTGCGCCGAAACGCTCACCACGAAGGACCACCTCCACAGTACTTTTATATACCGTTTCCTCACACGCATCATCAAGGTCGATTAGCTCGCGCCGCAAGCAATCGCCTAGCTTTTTAGCCGGGTTGTCGTCGCTCGGACAATTTTTCTCATCAAACGATTCGCGAAACACAAGGAGCAGGAATTTTCCAGGGCTCTGTGCATTTTTCAGATGCACAAACCGCGCGAGTTNGGGCTCTGTGCATTTTTCAGATGCACAAACCGCGCGAGTTCAGCTAAGTGCAGCTTTGGCTCCTTCTTCTGATCGTCTGGGACGATAAGGCAGATTGGGAATAACGCAGGAGGCACAGTGGAGCCCTTCTCATCCGCATCCATCATAAATTTTCGAGCTGCCTCAACTACACACTCGGTGTGGGATTTAATCTTGTCAGAGTAGGTCTTCAGAGCGCGAACGACAACACGTTTTTCTTCTCCATCTCTTTTCAGGGACACTTCGATGCGGTAAGGGCCTTCGGGGCGAGCATCATCCCAGTCGAACGGCGCAGAGTTGCTCTTCCCCAAGGCCTTCTCCACAACTACGACCCGCGAGAGCTCTCTCTTCTCTATGTCCACATCCTTTTGCTTTACAAACGGATCCCCTTTGTGAATGGAGCCGTCCTTAAGTGCGGAGCGTAGGTCGGGAAAAGGCTCAGATGGCAGATTAAGCACCAATACTTTCTCTAGTGGTTTCAATGGCCTCTTTGGGTCGGTGACCTCTCGCCACTTGTCGTCTTTCGCATGTACGTTTGTCTGCAAGCCAACTGCAGCTTCCAAAGATTTCTCGAACTCCTCGAGACTACTGAGGCTTTCCAGTTGCCCTGCACGCTTCATTTTGTCTTTGAGTATCGCGCGGATGGTCGAGATCTTGAACATGATGTCTTTGCAGTGCTCTTGCGCCTCGTGGTGGGCTTTTCGGAGTCTTGCGTCTTGGGCGAGGAAGTTGAGAATGTTCATAAACTCACTTGCGTTGTATTCGGAGAAGCTGCGTATTTTCTTGTCAAAAGGCAGTGCCCTCATGCCAGCTATTAGCCATTGAAATGAGCATGGCGGAGTCTCTAATGATCCTTTCGCCTGGTCATCTGCGGTCTTCTTAGACGATTTTTGGTCCGAAAGTCCGCGAATGTCTTTCACACCTTCCAAACCGTCCGCACTTCCCCAATCGTAATCGACGTGAAAGTTTCGTACCATCAGGTTTTGAGTTTTTATGAGGTTGGTGACCTTCGTATTCGACCAATCTTTGAGATGTGTTTTGTGCTCGCTTAGCACAGCGCCAAGACTCGGGAGAATGTCGCGGTCATCCAGCCATCCAAACTCTTGAAGATTTGTGTAAAAGCAATCGGTTGGTTCGCCGCAAGAGTCCAAGTCAGTGCTGAGGATGACATCCGCTTCTTTCAACGCGAGAGTGCTTTGCAAAAGTGTTTTCAAGGACTTGCTACGGTTGTTAAATCCTGGGAGGTCCAAAATCTGGAGCTTGGACTCCTTCAGACTTGGTGCAGGCCATTCAATAACATAATAGCACACTCGATCCATGTTCTTGTCCTTTCGCCGTTCTATGCGCATCTCGTCGAGGTCTTTCGGATACCCATCCCACACTTCTTTCTCCTCAAGGCCTGACGTTTGAATCTCGTTCGAAAACTCTCTCAGGTCGAATGCCTCGCTCTGAGAGTCGATAGCAGGCAACTGTTCTGCTTGCTTGGGCTTAAACTTCATAGCGAGTAGTCGCGCCCGTTTTTTATATCTGAATAGTACCGGAGTCGTTGTCACCCCGCCTTGCTCATGGGCACTCGTTCCACTGGAATTGATCAAGTTATCCACGTTGCAGAGCGCATTGGTCAAGAAACTTTTGCCGGTCCCCTGCTCGCCGAACAATGCAACGCAAATAGTCTTTTTTTGAATTTTTTCCGAAGAATACGCACCCTCCTTCACTTCGAGGATCTCCTTCACCACATTCGCGCACGCAGATCGACCAGAGCTGTTGAGACTGGTGAATTCCTCTGACAAAAGGTATTTCTTCACCTCACCTATCAGATTCCTGAATTTCTCCAGCTCTTTGTTCTGCTCCTCCGTCGCATTTTTCGAGAAATTCGTATTCACAGCATTTGGCGCAGTCTCCTGGGCATCACATGCCGCGTTGATTGAGCTGGAAGAAGAGACAGAATCGCTCTCGACCTTCTGCTTCTTTGTAACAAGCGACTTCTCGACTCCCTTGGAAGAACCGCTTCGTTTCCCACGCATCTCCTCTCAGGCAATACAAATCGACGTCGGGACCCCCGTTGTGCCTTGCTCCGCAAATCAAAATCGCCTTCCCAGATAAGTCGTATTTGGAGTCTGGTACTCGGGTACCTGTTCAGTTTCTGAAGTTCATCCAACTCATTCCGAGTCACCAAAAATTGTAACGTGGGAGCATTTTCCCTTACCGTGCATTACTGTCCCCTTATATATCTAGCCTAGCTCTTCCATCAGTTTCCCTCTCTCTCTCGCCTCCACTTCTCTCCCCATCTAAGTTCTACGCACGCCAAGAGAGAGTCAGGAGAGTCGCTGACGCATAAGTAGAAGTCCATTCCCGGTATGCTACTGTCGCCGAGTACTTCAGGACACCATGACGGTTTCATACGGTTTCTGTGGAAACGGAGTAATCTACCGGTACAATACTACTCTAAATCACTACGCAACTCTGCGTGCAAAGAACTTCTCGACAATCTTTTACGCCCGAGCCGAGCCGCCAGAGATCGCCAGAGGCCATTTTCTTGACTTAAAAAAGTCGTGCAGAGCCAGAGCTCTCACAATGCAAGCTAGAGAGAGAGTATGCGTGCGATCTCTGTCTTCACAATCTTCACTCCTCATAAAGTATCAGAAGTGTGCTTCCTATTACAGGAAATTCCTCGTCCTTTTGGGCGTTTTCTTCCCTTTCCTGCCCTGTCCTATGTCCTATGGCAAATTCAGTTGTTCAGGAGAGGGCAGAGAGGGATGACCCACGTTCGTTCGTTTGGCGAGTCCTATTGAAGTTTCCGCTAACTTAAACGTAAACAGTCCAAGTCATGTGCAGGGGTTACAGCTCGCTACCGTTCGCTCTCGCTGATGCCATGAGTCTAAGTCAAGACATCCAAGCGTATGTACTTCTAGTTGATTCCAGTACTCAGTGGAACCACTGTTTGGTTCTTGGAGGCATGCAGGGCCAGCTTTGCCAGCTTGTAGTAATCGGGCTTTCGTCGTATTTCGTCGTGGTGGTATGTGGTGGTCGTTGTCAGCTTGACTTTGATAGTGATGAAGTGGAAATGTGAAGATGTTTGTGATGAGTTCTTTATTGTGCAATGTTTATTCTGTTTGTTCTGTATGCGAGTGCCAGTATGGCAGCCAAAGTGGCTCTATGCGCAGCTTTCGTAAGCACTGATCTTAGCTTTTTCTTTTTCTTTCCTTTTCTTTCGGATGGACCTCCAAGTCAGTTCTATTCCTTTATACCCACGGGGGCCAGAACCCCCGGGGCCAGAAGTGCGTGCTCCGAGTGGAAGAAAAGACCATAAGTTTATGAATTGGATTAGCCGACTATGTAATGCCAGACTCCAACGAACAAGGAATCTTAAAGAACAAAGAACCGAAGAGAACAACTCTTGCTCTCTTGGTTCTGTTGGAGACCTTGCTCTTGTTGGGCGCTTTGCGTTTCTGTGGTTCTTGAGATACGAACGAAAATTGCGTCTGAGGGCTTTATATAGTTGAAATACTGGAAAATGCGCGAAAAATACACCAAATTTGTTGGCTCCAATTTGGCACAGAATTTGACGAATTTGGTGAATTTGGCACCGATTTGCTTGAATAAATTCACCAAATCTGCCCGACTGAGAACAAAGGAACGATTCAGTGTACTATGTCTTAATAATTCTTGTAAAGGCGACCCCCAAGTAAATGCAACACAAGCAGCTTGCTCACCCCACTGTGGACAACACCACAGCTGTTCGAAGCTAATAATCCCGCGTCGTAAACACACATTTTCCGGGTTTCTCGATTCGTTCAGCTCCGAATGCCACGTTTGGCAACAACTGGCGAGTGATCACATACTCTTTTCGGACTTGCTGTGCCCCTGTACTGCAAGAGATCAAGCTTGAAGAAACGAAAGATAAACTGAGGAAGCGCCAAGCAGAGAACAAATTATTTTGGTCGTTCAAATGGAGCACAAAAGGCATGCGGTACAGGAGAGAAGGGTATCTCTCTCCAGGGGAGGTCTACACTCGACAGCTCACCTTGCGTGGGTTCGGCGGAGTTGAGACCTTCAGGTATATTGTGCGTGAGACCCACGACATGTAACGCTCAAGTAATTCATACACTCGCACAAAATCTACACACTAGAAATGTTCTCTTATGTAACGTTTTATGGAAATACGATTCTACTTTTTCGACTTTTTCGAACCTCCACTTTTTGACGCCGATGATGCGCTTCTTTTTTTTGCGTGTGTATGTTCTCCTACGCTGTCTTTTGCAGCCCCTCCAGCTCGCAACTTTGGTGGAAACTGACGAATATACTCGGCAAGTGGTTTTAAAGTCTGGGGTGGAGAAGACAGGCACCATGAGGAATTGCTTTCCTCCCCCAGGTTGATTTGCCCCAAAAGCGCAGAAGATCTGCCCCCATGTTCAAGTTTGTGAGCCTCTATCGCGAGCTTCGTCACATCCTTGTGACTAATCAAACCTTTCGGTTCGAACAACTCATTCACAACAGGGGGGTATTCAGAGCCTACTGTTGCCTCCCCCCAATGTCTATAAACAATGGCGATGCACAAGTCGTTAGCAGTCTTCAAGTTCGTGTCCATGTCCGAAGCAGCCCTGATCGCAGACACAAGCAGTTCACGTTTTGCATGGCCTCCAGAGAGCTTAATGTTGTGCTTCTTTTGCTTGACCCAGTCCACAATATTCTCTTCTGTGAGATTCTCTCCTTCCTTGTACGGATGGTCATCGTCATCTGTCTCGTCAAATACCACCGGGCGATTTTGTTCATCTTCAACCCGCTTTGAAAAAAAAGCACGAACTTTGTCGTGAAGTTTCTGTCCTCCTGCTCGGAACTCCTTATCGGTCGCTTGTTTCAGCCTTTTAGCCGGAGTTACTGACCAAGATTTTGAAGCGCTGGCTTTTACCCCAGCTTCGAAGAGCGAGCCAGTTCTAATATCCTCCGAGACAGCATTTCCATTGTTAATGACCTTCTCAGAATGGAGTGGCAGATATTGCACCGGCCTTCGCTCAGG